>JAVGWX010000016.1:70188697-70398697 GCA_036924085.1 Ariolimax columbianus
TTATGTAAATGAAGAGCCCCTACAGAAACAAGGAACGATTGGAACTATGTACTTTGACTCAAGAAATAGATGGGGCGTTCAAATCAAACTATAACTTGTTATTCTAGTTCTACCTGAATAGGTTATAACGTGCTGGAACTGCAATCATTGGTTAGGGCCACATGCCCTATTACAGCTAGGTGGCCCTTTTGCCAGGGACCATTCACATGACAGATACAATAAATATGACGGACAACACGTTTAGTGCTTGCATGGAACAGCGTGTTGTGATGACATTTCTTATGAAAGAAGGCGTGGAACCTGCGGAAATTTACGTAAGAATGCAATCACAACACGGTGATGAGACACTCCCCCGAACTAAGACATTTGAATGATGTTACCGTTTTAGAGAAGGCCCTACATCCGTGAACGATGATTCCGTCCTGTCCCTGCAAGATAACGCTCGACCTCATACGGCTCACCGCAGTATGTGTCATCTGCAGCAAATCAGCTTATAGCCCAGATCTTTCTCCATGGGATTTTCATCTGTTTTGGACCCATAAAATAATTTCCAAGAGGTAAGCATTTCATCACTGATGACGAAGCAAAACAGGCCGTCTTGGATCGGTTCAGACATACTGACCCATTTTTCTAAGCTGAAGTTTTTCAATTAAATAAATGACTAAACGTTGCAGGAGATTATATCGAAACATAAATGAAATTTTTACTACGTGAAAATAAAGTTTTTGTTTCATTACAGAAAAAAAACCCGTTTTGATTTGAACACAACTCCAATAAATACATATTTAGAAAAATCTTAAAAAACAAGTCACCAAGTATAGTCGGAACAACACCCCTGACAATTCCGTCTTACTGAGGGCAGGAAGGAAGCACATACAAATAATTGCTGCAAGAGTAAAGGGAAAAATAATTCCAGACGATTGGCAGCTAGCTATAATAATACCAATCTGGACAAGAAAAGGTAGTGAAAGACCCTGTGATATATACAGAGCATGGGGATGGCGTGGGCTAGTGGCTAGGCGACACGGCTCATAACCGAAGGTACTGGGTTCGATCCCCATCACAGCACCGGCCATTACCCCAGGGAAGCAAACCTTTAGAAAATGCCGGAGGAAACAGACCCTTGCATAAAATGCATGCTGAAGTCGGATGCACTGGGCCGACAGGCGCAAAATAAAAACCACAGTGCAACGCTCACCGCCTTTGGGGATTATAGAAATAAGGCGAACGCGAAATAAAAAAAAATAAAAAACATAAAAAATGCAGACGCATATCGATACCAAGTCAAATAAATGTATTTACAAAAAATCGTAAACAAATAATAAGATCAACTGTTGATCTTCAGCTGAACAAGGTTCCATTTTGACTCCGTAGACAAATGGGATGTACTGATGTCTGAATCATCTTAGTAGAAGTAACCGAAACAACAACAGAATATAGAAAACATCTGAACATAAAACTTATTTATGCTGACTGACAATAGTATAGGTTGTTTTAATTAATTATGGACTATAGTATAGTAGCCCATTTTAAGTCATGACTGACTGTAGTATAGTAGCCCATATTCAATAATGACTGGTTGTAGAATAGTAGCCCACTTCTAGTTATGACTGACTATAGCATAGTAGCCCACTTCTAGTTATGACTGACTATAGTATAGTAGCCCACTTGCAGTTATGACTGACTATAGTATAGTAACTCATTTGCAGTTATGACTGACTATAGCATAGTAGTCAACTTCCAGTTATGACTGACTATAGCATAGTAGGTCGCTTGCAGTTATGACTGACTACAGTATAGTAGCATACTTGCAGTTATGACTGACTATAGTAAAGTAGCCCATTTTCAATTTGGACTGACTATAGTATGATAGCCCATTTTCAGTCATGGCTGACTATAGTATAGAAGCCCATTTTCATTAATTACTGACTATAGTAAAGTAGCCCAGTTTCACTAATAACTGATTATAGTATAGATGCCGGTTTTAGTCATGAAAGATTATAGTACAGTAATCCATTTTGCTGTAGTTCTTTGATCTGTTGGAGTATATGCTTTATGCAATTGAAACTATACCAAGCCGCTGTTCTCCGTTTAGAAATGTCGTGATCAATATTGTGGGTGACATTCAAGGCTTGTCCTAGGTAGACCTAGGAGATGAGATCATGCATCTTCTCCCAGCTTGATTCTCTGCTGTGTTATACAATCGCCAGCACATGTAAAATAATGTTGGACCGGATTGTGTGATGAAGAAATTTATGTATAAGGAAGAGAGAAACCGAGTTGGTTCAGAAGTGAATACTAATGTAATAAATACAGAGAGAATGACGATCAGGAAACAATTTAGTGGAAAGTACTTTAAATATAGCAGTCATTCTGAAAAATATGATTGAGCTTAACTTTTGGGTGGACGATGTATCTGCAAAACCACGGACACCTTTTCGATATTATAAATGATGTTACCCATTGGTTTCAGCACAAGGGGATAAAGTTAAACTACTTATTTTTTTGTTATGATGATATTCTTGTTTGTTTTGAATGTCCACAAGGTTTACTCATTTATGGGCCCTGAAAAGGAACGTTAAGTGGCGGGTTGCAGTAGCTTTCCTCACATCCCCAGCGTGCTGATGAAGGTGGACCGGGATCCTTTAGACAGTTGTGCTATGCTTGGCTTCATCTGCATGTCGCTGACTACTACAGAGATCACGTCGATCCCTCACCCGTCAGCGACGCTGCCACGAAAACAGCATGTTTCCAGGGAGGGCTACGACAAAGCCGAGGTGAGAGTCGGCCAGTACATTTTGCCTAACCCTGACTAACATGTCTGATCAGCACATTTTGCCTGACCCTGACAAACATGGCTGATCAGAATATTATGCCGGACGATACGTTAGTCTTCTCCCCTCGTTACCATGTTAATAGAGTCTATTTATTTTATTTGAATATCTTATTTCGATATAGTATTACATTCACTTCAAATAATATTTCGAGAGAATTGAAAATTCACTTTATCTAATATTTTCAGATAGTAAAACATTCACTTCATTTACAATTTTGAGAATGTACAATTTTTCAGTTTAATTACAATTCAATACAGTAACATTTAAAATAATGTTTATATCTACTCATTTTATTACAGGATCCTCACAGGTGCTTCGAGTTGGTACATTGTGATGATATTATCCAATAATATGGAGAACAGAGCACTTATGAGTTAAACCGTGAGCAATGACTTTGATTCTTCGATTGAACTAAACTAATTAACCAATAAAATATTCATTTTTAAAATCGAACTCGTAATAGTTGACAATCTTTTGATGGTCAATGGCTCGTCAAGAAATGTTCCACAAGGTACACGTCTCACTAACTTGTGTTCAGAAAGCCAATAATATTCTATCCCCTGTCTAGCTATATAGCATAAACATAAATGTCACACAAGACCGTGACAATTCTGTACCGATCTGCACAATGCCGAGTACACTTCAGCATATAACATAAGTGTTTATCGATATGGAACATGGGGTATTGTAGAGGTATATCAGATGAAGATGGTCGATAAAATGCGTACAGAGTGAGACGAACTTCGATTGCTATGGCAACAGAAGGAATGAGAAAACAAACTTTGTTTCAAGATAATTCTACAATAAATAAGGTCATTCGTTTCGAGTGTGGTGTACATAGAGTAAAGAGGTTTAACAAGACTGGCACACAGAGATCAGATATACATGCACGTAATATGAAATGTTGTTCTAGGAAAAACAAAGAATGGAAAGGTCATAGTGACGATATACTCTTTTTGACAAAAGTCAAGTTTGTTTTTAAGCGGACAATTGAAAGAGATTGTGCATAAGTTGCAGTGGATCGACTTCTTTTTCTATCACTTGAAAATATAATGCTTATATCTGCAATGTTGTTTCTTGTGTAAACGTCACTGTCTTGTGTACTTCACAAATAGGCTAACACAGTTTCTCTTCCAGTGTTGTTTTAATAGGCAAATAGTTTTTCTCAGCATGTAATGCTCGGGGCAGTTCTGTAGTATGTGCTCTACAGTCTGGGGTGCTTGTATGCATGTGCGCATGGCGGAGATACCAATCTTCAATTGTGTGTACATGTGGCTGCGGAGTCGGTTGTGTCCGGTTCTGGGACGCAAACACAACAGTCTGTTCTTGTCTGGTTATCTTATGATAATCACTTTGTTAGTAGCTATCTGATTTATTTGATCATCATTTTCTTCTGTTAGTATGTAACCAGGAATCTGCGTGGCCTAGGTGTGAAACTCGTTCGATTTTCACAATCCCAACGGTCTGGGTTCGATTCCCCCTTGTGTCCAGTTTGGCAGACACTGGATTTTTTTCTTGGGTAAATGCTCCTTCGCCTACGGAAAGTAATGACAACCTACCGTACTGCACACCTACCAAAAATCTCATAACAGCCAAACAGATGGCGGTTGTAAGAAACGACGTTATGTAGAGGACATCCTACTTAGTTTAGTATGTAACATGTATACCCAGTAGCTTATCTGCAGCATCGTCTTTCACAAGTTGACCTACTCTCTCGTTTCCTGGTATACTACAACGAGAAAGTATCCACTGCATGACAACCTTGGTCTGCCTCCTCAGTTCAGACATTACAGCCTGTAGGCCGGACAGTTTCCGAGACTTCAAAATCTACAAATATAAAAAAGTTAAGTAAAGTAACGCATAGCATTACTGCAGTACAGGTGTGACATGGCTGCGATCTCACATTTCAAAGGCTCAACAATATGAGGGCGATAGCTATCTCCTCTCCCTCGCCACTTTTACTTCTAGGACATTTAAGGCTGGGTCGACCTGGGAGCCGTTGCGGTCTGAACGAAGCCAGCGCGCTAATCACTACGCTACGCCATGACCATCCAAAACCGCCAGGACAACATCAACCGTCTGAAAAGTAGAGATCAAAGCACCATTTTCTGACTGCGCAATCGACACATACAACTTAACAGTCACTTGAACATAATTCAACAAGAACATACTCATCAATAGTTAGGGTTGTGCACACATCCCTACAAGACTGTTCTGCGCCATCTTTATGAATGTCCGGCGCTTGCAGGTGGAATTAAAGAGTTGTTTCCTCCCAGGCCAAGACAAGTGGAAAATTGTGTACGGAACTAAACAACAGCTCACAAACACTTGCATATACGACTATTTGACATTAGGCCAAAGGGCAGAAGCGCACAGACCACTTTATCAATAACCGAACAATCAACTGAAACTTCAATACTTGGAGTGCTGATTTTGCGTCTGTTAGGAATACAGGGTGTACCACTCATTACCCGCCCTGGTTTTTTCTTCTAACTTTTAAACCAATGAACGTAATTCAATAAAATTGGACAAGCACATACCTTGGTGTGTGAAAAACATAATGAACGCAAATTAAATGTTGCAAGGGGTCACCGTTAGCATCAAGGCATCACACGCCTCTCCATGTTACGGAAGGTATCACAAACGCGTCAGACAAGTAGCTCCACTCGGCTGAAAATAGCCAGCTCGGAGTTTCTATTTCGTCCAAATGGTTCACAGTATGTCCATGTTAAGTTACGAGTTTACTAAATTACGTTCATTGGTTTAAAAGTTATAAGGGAAATCTAAGGTTGGCAACGAGATGAACGCCTTGTATTACAGGTTTTCAACGGCGATTAACTAATTAATCAATTACATGTTACTGAGACCGGGTGATTTTAATATTTAGAAAATATTTTCTAACACAGTTTTCAACGTCAAATTGTGTATGTTCTGGAATGTGGAAAGATAAATAAGCGTCAGGAATCCTCGTCGTGTATTTGGTGTTCGGAATAACTCGGATTAACTGGCAATCTGTGGATGATCTCATAACTCAACTTAACTTAACTTAATTTATTTCCTCATATTGGTTTAGAAGACTCTGCAGAATCTGTATACAACCAGTTTCAATTACATGTCCTAGCTCCAAAATCTATGCGCAGCCAATCCATTCTTAAATGCATTCATTGTCACTGACTTTACTAGTTCCAGTGGCAATGCATTCCAAGAATTCCCCACTCTCTGACTAAAACAATTTTTCCTTTTATGTAATCTCGACCTTTCTTTAGTTAATTTGTAGCTATGCTCTCTTGTTCTTGTAGGTGGCTGTATTTTGAAAACAAAACTTGTAATAGTCTAATTTATCGGTTCCTCTGATCATTTTATAAACCTGTATTAATTCACCTCGATTTTTTCTCATGGCTAGGTACTGTAGGGTGGTTTTTTTCTTTGCTCATAACTATAATTCTGAAATCTCACTATCAGCTTTGTCGTTCTTCTTTGTATCATTTCCAGCATGTTATATCTCATCTACAATTAGGACTCCACACCTGTACACAGTAATTCAATCTAGGTCTAACTAATGCTTTATACAGTTTGACTATCACTTCCTTGTTTCTATGTTTAATAGATCGTTTTATCATTCTTAATATTGCATCTACATTTTTCACTGCTACCTCACTCACTTTACCTGTATGATCTATTACAACCCGTAGGTCTCTCCATAATACTTCTTCCAGAATTGTGCTGGTGATGGTAGCATATCGTTTCCTGTATGTCGCAACACTTTTGCTACAGATGTCCAGTGATCATTCTATTGTGACCATAGTAAGGAGCCATAGTTAGTTCATATCAATATTTCCCTAAATGTCTTGTATCTGCCTTGTACTACTTGTACCAAGTTTGACGATTAGCAATACAGAACTGGTAGTACATATTTGGTTAAATGTGCAAGTTTCTCTTTTTTTACAAGCTTTTATTGAACATGACACGATTCTTGCCTGTTTGAGAAGACTTCTATTTCTCGTATGTTAATCAATTTCTCCATAAACTAAAGAAGCTGAAATGTTGCACACAGCCTCCACTAGTGCGGGGTGATAATCTATCAGATGTTGACAGATCCTGGGCAGGTCATTCAAATGATTATAACAAAAAACTTATGTTTTTATATTTACTTGTATCGACAGTATCAGCAACTTTATATCCTATTCTTCTTCTTCTCTTTCGATCATCCTCAGATCAAGATCCCGGTTTCTCTCACAAAGGACACCGTTATTTGTAAGGCTGTTTTATCTCTAAACGGCTTTTTTCTCTTATCTTTCTTGCGAGACCAGTATTGTTCTCAATTTTCCAGTTTGCAGGATGTGTTCTACGGTCATGATATGCTACCCACATAGGCATTTGTCATCTGTCCCAATCCTCATTTTGTTGTAAAGATGTCGAGTCTGTTATGCCCAGTTCTCAGTCTGAAGATGATGACTTGCTCTTCTCTAGTTAAGTTAAAGTAGCTGTCTTCTTTTCGGTAGTCGGGGTGTTGATCAGCCCATTTGGCTTTAAATATGGTCTTGGCTTCATTATATGTGATGCTCAGGTCTGTTTGTGGGGATGCTCCTCCACTCTTTGCTAGTTTGTCTGCAGTTTCATTGCCTACAATATTGCAGTGGGATGGGAACCACTGTATGACCAGCCTTGGGTGTTCTGCTGAGGGTTGTGTCAAGGAAAACATACATTGTTCAGGATATTCAGCTTTGTGTTGCTTTAGCGCTGCTATTGCTGATGGTAAAGTTGGGAAGAATTCGACACATACTGGCATTTCATGCCAAATAGACTACATAACAGTCAGAGGGAGACAACGACCAGAAATTACAGACTCTAGAGTGTTTCCCCAACATCATTATGGACACCGATCATCGTCCTGTTGTACTAACCCAAATACCTACATCCAAAAGCAAATTTCCAAAGACAGATATACGTCACAAACATGGCAAAACATGAGGAGGAAGACATCCGCTAAAACTTATACAACGGAAAATGATATAGGAGGCCTCGCTGCCAGTAACATATAGGAGGCCTCGCTGCCAGTAACATATACGAGGCCTCGCTGCCAGTAACATATAGGAGGCCTCGCTGCCAGTAACATATACGAGGCCTTGCTGCCAGTAACATATACGAGGCCTCGCTGCCAGTAACAACTGGCAATGTATCGAATGAGTGACAGTGGTTCAAATCTGCACAGATGAACACAGTTAACGCAAAATGCGGAAGAAAAAAAATTCAACAATTCCAATAGAAAAGAACAGCGCGGTGGAATCAACAGGTACAGGATCGAAGTCAGAATAACGCTGGGAGGCAAATGGGAACATCTGTCACGAAATGCAGAGCAAGAAAGAACAGAAGCTGATCTGGTAAATGAACTTATTTATGCCTACTTTACAAGAGTGAAGACGATCTGCAGCAACATTTGACTGCGCTCAACTCTGTATGTGAAAGATAAAGTATGAGAATTAACTCATCCAAAACAGAAATTATGCAGATAAGCAGATCGCCTGAAAACATTATGGTAAAGGGATCAAGATCAAACAAGTGCAGCAGTTCAAGTAGGTCGGCAGTGTTTTCACACAGGATGTGGGTTTAGATAGAGAGATTGAAATCAGGTACCACAAAACACATGCGATTTCATACCAGCTGTCACCATTATTGAAACCCCCAAACATAAACATGTCTACAAAAATAATGATAATCAACAGCATATTCATGCCAACTCTCTGTTACCAGTGCCAACTCTCTGTTAACAGTGCCAACTCTCTGTTACCAGTGCCACAGGTGGACTTTAACGAAAACTCTAGAGTAGAGAGAAAGATCACGAGATGCGAGATGAAATGCCTCCGGAAATCAATCAACGTAACTAGGGGAGACAATGCGCAATGAAGATGTGAGAGGAATGGTTGAAGCAAGACCATGCTCTGAATATATTGATGAAGCGATAATAAATTGGTTAGGCCACCTAATGAAAATACATTCTGACAAATTATCCCTGTGCGGCTATAATGCACGGCGATTGGGTTTTCGCAACCGTGGCAGACCGAGAACTAGATGGATAAGAAATGTTGCGGATATTCTAAATCGTCAAGGGATGACGACCACTTCAGCGACACGTCTGGCCCTGGACAGAAAACTACGGCTCCCCGCGATGCCTCACGGCACAAGTGGGTAAGACAAGACAAGACAATACAAGACAATAGTGACGCAGCATCAGTCAGAAATACTATGATTTCTTGGTGGATATCTTTATCTTGAATTACAAAAAAAAAGCCACCAACAAAGCTCAGAACACAATGGCCATAATGAGGAAGATATCAGGCTCAACATGGGCACCTTAAAGAAACTGTACACAGGTTATGTGAGACCAGTGCTAGAATACGGGATAGCAGCATGGTCTACAGCAACAAAGAATAACTTTCATAAAATAAATACAACCCAAAACCAAGGTATACGTATCATCACTGGAGCTTTGAGAACACCAATAAAAACAATGCAGAACATCACACGAATCGAAAGTAATGAGACGCGCAGAGACCAAACAAATCTCTAGCGGGAAAAGTTCAGACGAATGCCTGATCACCCAATATATGACAGGATAAATTGCATGAGAAGAGGGAGATTAAAGAGAAACCACTTCAAATAAAAAACAAAAGAACTTGCAAGAGCAGACGAAATCATAAGCCAGGCAGTGGTTAGAGATCTAAAACAAACATCCCAAATCCCACCATTGAAAAAGCCGTTCTCTGAGATGGTAGAAACCATAGAGACAATAAGGAAAACGGGAACTCAGACAGATTCAGAAAAGAAATTTATCACAGAAGAATATCTTATGAGAGTATACCCACCAGAAACATGGATACACGTATATACAGATGACACATCTAACAAAGCCACATCCAATGGAGGTGCAGGGGTCTATTACAGACTAAGGAATGGAGAAGAAAAAACTCGAGTATTACCAACGGGATCATATTCCAATAATGTCCGTGCAGAAGCAGAGGCACTGAAGGCCACAGCTGAGCTTGTAATCCAAGATAAAAATATTCACCAAGAAAACAAACATAGTATTCCTTACTGACTCCGCGTCAGTGTTAGCAGCACTGAAACAACAAAGATGAAGATCTCGAGCAATGTATGTTCTCCGTGACACAGCTCTCAGCAGAACACCCAAGGTTGGTCATACAGTGGATCCCATCCCACTGCAATATTAAGTCAATGAAGCTGCAGACAAACTAGCAAAGAGTGAAGGAGCATCCCCACAAACAGACCTGAGTATCACATATAATGAGGCCAAGACCATAATTAAAGCCTACTTCAGGGTAAAATGGGCTGATCAACACCCCGACTACCGAAAAGAAGACAGCTACTGTAACTTAACTAGAGAAGAGCAAGTCATCATCTTCAGACTGAGAACTTGGCCAAATAGACCAAGGGTCATCTTTATAACAAAATGAGGATTGGAACAGATGACAAGTGCCCATGTGGGGAGCATATCATGACCTTGCAAGACATCCTGCAAAGCTGCACGCTCACGCAGGAAAAGAGAGAACAATACTGGCCTTGTGAGACAGATATGAGACAAAAGATGTATGGAGATGAACAACCTTACAAACAACGGTGTCGTTTGTAAGAGAAACCGGAACCTTGATCTGAGCATGAACGAAGAAGAGGAAGAATTTCAAGCAAAACTACGTTCAAACAGGCACACGCTTTAATTGAGTTAGAAAATCATAAACCACCCGAAATAAACATTGAAGATGCCGCAGATGAAGATACTGATGTGAACGATGTTCAATTTCAACGACTGAACTGGGCAATAAATGATGACCAACACTAATTTAAAAGAAAACCCCATTACAAAATTGTACACAAAAACACTAAACAAAATGACACTCCTAAAGTTGATATGACAGCTGGATCGTCTGCGAAAATAAGTTCATTTAGGAATTCATCAAAGTTGCTACCGTCATTTTGGTTGTCTGTTTTGTAAATGTGGTCTACATATGAGATAAACAACAAAGGGGATGGCACACATCCTTGTCGTACTCTAGATTTGATATTACATTTTACTGAGATTCGGTTATTGTTCGAACAGAGCACCGACTATTAATGGACAGACTTTTGCAATGGTTAATTAGGTGATCGTTTACTTCAAAGTGCGTCAATAACTTCTATATGTGTTGTTCTACAAATGCAACATATAGTTCCTGATCGTATTCAATTGTTTCCTTCGCCCCATCAGTTGTCTGAGAATAAAAACTTCATCCGAAGAGCTTCTGTTCTTTCTAATTCCCATTTGAGTGTCACAGAGCTCGTGTTCGATATATAGCGGAATCTTTTTTTCAAAGATTTTACTAAATATTTTTCCAGTGTGGCTATTGGAATTATTATTGCATTTCTCCAATCATCTGGCATTTCCTGTGTGGTCCCTACTAGGTTCTACAATCTATGTAGCCACAATATCCCTATCTCAAAGGCTGCTTTAATTAATTCAATAGGAATTGCATCAGGCCCTGGACATGTGTTGAGTGTTTGATGGCAAACTTACTATATTTTTATTTGTAAGAAACAGCAAATTTACCCACTTTGCTTATCTCATTTCGTGTTACATGAATTATTATAATGTAATCCATCTAGCAATTACGTACGAAAGTAATCAATGCCTTTTATTTGTCTGCTAATTTAATTGTAATTATATCTTCTTTTTTAAAAATAGTTTTTGTTGTTATTTTTTCCCCTTTATCTTGTACAGCAAAAACACCATATATTTTAAGTAATTAATCGCAGTATGATCGTAGTTTTTGCGATAATGAAGACTTTTTTGTGTGATTTCCATGATGTCTGTGAGAGATGATTATTTGATTTGTGTATTATATGTGCGTAGTACGTGTGGGATTGTTTGTCTAATTACATTGCGAGTCACCGGAAGAGTGGTGTGCCGGGATCTTTGTATATAACAAGGACAAGAATAGCACCACTGTCCCACAGAGAGTTAACTCTAATAAAATCTTAGACTTGGCTTTATCCATGATTGACTACAACACGGTTTCAAAGTTAGACCCACGGCCTGTTAGACGCCATCTTCGAAGCTTTCCAATCGAAACTAAATCCTAGCTCTCGTAGCGACTAAGATAAAATAACCGTGTGTTGGTGGTATGGGCTGTTGTAGATTGGGACGGAGACATGGATATTGAAGGTATTGTGTGTCTCCACAGCAGAGTTTCAACTATCGACATAACCAAAGCTGGAGTGAGTTGTTGTTGTTTGTCCATCGTTTACGAATAGGACCACATTGCCATCTGTCAATCCTGGAGTTGGCTGATTAAACTAATCCGAGCCCGAAGGCGTAAATCCCACTGAGGGCAGAAACACTGTCTGACCGTCAGACGGAGGCAACTTGTCTCTTTCCTTTCGTGTCGCTCGTCTCCATGCAGCTTCCTTGATTCGTATCTGCTCCATATGCGCTGTGCCAGAAGAGATTTGACTACGCCAGGCAGCGCGATCAGCAGCAATGTTCTCCCAATTATGAGGGGCAGTGTCGCAACTCTTCGGTGAGGCTTTCAGAGTCTTTATTACAGTTTTATTTGGCCATCGCGAGCTCGATTGCGTGATTCAGGCTCGCCATCGAATATTCTCTTTGGAATCCGCTCATCTGAGATGCGGACAACATAACATGGCCAGTACATATACGTTGTGATTTGCACAGAGTTGTGTGGATGATTGTCATGCTAGCCCACGACAGAACTTCTACATCGGTGATATTATCTTGCCATTTTATTACAGGTTCCTTAGGCAGCCCAGATGAAAGCGGTTGAGTCTCTTCACATGTCGACAGTACACAGTTCAAGTTTCACTGGCGTACAGAATAGATGGTTGACCGAATGTCGCGTAAACCTGTATTTGGGGCCTAGAATCACAGTCATACCATCAAGACGGGCACATGTATGAGATGTTATTTTGGTGCTGGGCCTCACGGAAGAAAGTAAGACAGCCAATAATGGCCTTGTTCATAAACCAAATGAGAAGAATTTTGCAGATGACAAAAAATAATTCTTAGAGCTGCTTGAAAAGACAGTGACCGACTGTCACGAAGAGATTTTCCTTTGCGATTTCAATTCAATAGTGGTTCCAAGTGGTCCAAAGTGGTTCGCTGAAGTATTTGTATATGACAATGACAAGGATAGCACCACTGTCCCACATAGAGCATGCGTAAAGAGGCGACTAACTGTAGGACATAGCATAACACCGGCCATGGTTAGGTGGTTTGTTAAGAGCAGTACAGATACGCCTAACAGAATGCCGGTGTACTTTGCTTTAGTATTTGAATCTGTTAAAATAAACTCGCACATCGGTAAACCACCATCCATGAAACTGGTTGTATACAGACTCGTCACAGTCTTCCAAACCTCTGTACAGACGTTCAGTTGAGTAATTATCATTCTAAATGGGACCGAGTGATTGCGAAGAATGTTTCTGAAAATGTTCTGAATGGCAATGGAAAGCGATACATGAGATTCGGCAAAGAGCAACAACTGGACATAACAAGTACAACATCTCCTTAGGTGCACATACATATTTACACTCAATAGTAACCCACGAAAAAGGAAAAATCCATTATTGAATACGTCATTGGGATGGAAGAAGACATATTCCAGAACTAAGATATGCAGATGACACAGTTACGCTCTCAAACATCGTTGAGGGCCTGGTAAAATTGCTTACGTCCGTTCTGAAGCACAGTCAAGATCAGAATCTTTTACTGAATTTAATATTCTAAAAAACGTTGTCCATTAACACACGCCAACTCCACCTAAGATAACTATCGGTAATGAAGAAATTGAATACGTGGATTACTTTGAATACCTTGGCTCTTTGAGAACAAACGATGGGGAGTGTGCAAGAGAAATAAGGAGATGATTGTCCATAGCGATGCAGAAACTGAATAGTATGCAAAATGTGTGGCATAATACTTACAAAGAATTACAATTGAAGATCCTCAGAACATGCGTATTCCCAGTGCAAATGTACGAATGCGAGACATACATATTATGAAAGAGAATCGAGGCTTTTGAGACAAAATTTTCCAGGAGAATCCTCAAAATACCTTTGGTAAAGAAAATAACAAACAAAGCCATCCTGCAAGATCTGAAGAGAACTGGCTTATAAACCACGTTATATCTCGGAAACGGAAGTTTTCCTGCCACATCAGGCGCCATGACGGACTGGAAAAAGCTGTTCTGGAGATCATTGTTTCAGCAAGGCGAGGCAGAGGTTGGCCAAGACGTAGATGGACACACGACATCAAGGACACACTCAACATGAACATGGAGCAGGCGAGTAGATTGACTGCTGATCGAGATTAGTATCTGATGGCTGTAATGAGAGCAACGTTCTGCCAAGTACATGCTACATGATGACGATGAATAGGAATGGACAATTCGTTCCATTAAGTAAGAGACAGAAGAACCTGGACAGAACCAAAACTCGAAAGTGACTATTGTCTAGTGATAATAAAGAGAGAAATCGATGACGTACCCTCACCAAAAGATATTCTACAAACAAGTGATAAACAAAACACTAGAGAAGTAAAAACAAGAATAACGGGTAACAGGTTAAGAGAGCCAGAAGTTGATCCCTAATACCAGGGGCTCAAATCAACAGTAGTTAGAAGTGCGAGGGGGCCTCATGTGGATCTAGAAGCTATTTGCGTAAATTCAAATCTATCTTCAAGTTAGCATGTAGTAAAATCAAAGTCAAGAAGGATATATAGATACTACTCTGGTGGAAAGACGACTTCAAAAAATGAAAATTAGGAAACAGAAAATGGCATGAGATTAATTTCTCAAAACCAAGAATGCAGCACGAAAAACAGAGACACATAAAGAATATGTCACGGAATCCAAGAACAAAATGCTGACCGTAAAATTCAAAAATCATGGGAGCACTTTATAAAGAGACTGGAAGCTATTCTACAAGACCTTTAAGAACACGAGAAAGAAAAACTGGTGCCCACTAAAATTTGCATAAAACAAACAACACGCTTTGCTTACATCTTAAGTAAGATAGAAGGACATTTTCTCAGAGCCCATCGGTGCCGAGACGACTACGTTCTAGGAACGATATGCGCATCTGGGGCTGGTCTCTCGGTGGTTCGTACAGCAATCTCAGTTCCGCCAGGCGGAGTGAGAGCGCGGGCTTGCCCTACAAGTTCGCCCGCCACTCCTCGGCACTGTAGCAGGATCAACTTTTGTGGAGTTGTACCACTGGTAACGGTGCGTTACTGTAGTCCGTATCGAGAAGCTTTTATAGTCCGTGTGGTTCGTCGAAGGCTAGCGCGTATAGCCAATCTTGACAGTTCGTCTCGCGTGTGGTCCTTCTCTCGCAATGAGCTTTGGATCGGTAAATGGAAAGCAGGAATCGTGCCTAAAGGCCCTGTCCTCGCCCGACCAACCGGTCGAAGAAGGGCAGGCCGGCAGGCAAAAATCGTCTCCAGTCCGAGTGAAAATCATCGTGGGGGTCATTGGTATCCGTTCTGCACAGAGCGCTACCATCCCTCTGCGAGCAAGCACGGTCGGTCTGTCGGTTGGTGTGTGTACGGGCTCCTGCCAGGCGGTCCTAGGGAGACGGAGTGAGGGACGGAACAACCGTCCATCGTCAGTCGGTACCTGCTGCCGTCCTGGTGAGGCAGCTTACACAACCATCCATCCATCCATCGCCGACTGGTGTGTGTGGTTTGTCCGTCTCCGATAGATATCTGGTTGATCCTGCCAGTAGTCATATGCTTGTTTCAAAGATTAAGCCATGCATGTTTAAGTTCACACTGTCTCACGGTGAAACCGCGAATGGCTCATTAAATTAGCCGAGGTTCCTTTGATGACACGATCCTATTTGGATAGCTGTAGCATTTCTAGAGCTAATACATGCTTACCAAGCTCCGACCCTCGCGGAAAGAGCGCTTTTATAAGTTCAAAACCAATCGTCGTTTCCCCTCGCGGTGTTGCGGCGTCCCCACTGGTGACTCTGGATAACTTTGTGCTGATCGCACGATCATGTGCCGGCGACGCATCTTTCAAATGTCTGCCCTATCAAATGTCGATGGTACGTGACATGCCTACCATGTTTGTAACGGGTAACGGGGAATCAGGGTTCGATTCCGGAGAGGGAGCATGAGAAACGGCTACCACATCCAAGGAAGGCAGCAGGCGCGCAACTTACCCACTCCCGGCACGGGGAGGTAGTGACGAAAAATAACAATACGGGACTCTTTCGAGGCCCCGTAATTGGAATGAGTACACTTTAAACCCTTTAACGAGGATCTATTGGAGGGCAAGTCTGGTGCCAGCAGCCGCGGTAATTCCAGCTCCAATAGCCTATATTAAAGTTGTTGCAGTTAAAAAGCTCGTAGTTGGATCTCAGGCGCAGGCGGGCGGTCCGGCTCGCGCCGGTTCACTGCCCGTTGTCTCCTGCCCTACCGTCTGCCGGCTCTCTCCCACGGGTGCTCTTCGCTGAGCGTCCTGGGTGGCCGGCGCGTTTACTTTGAAAAATTAGAGTGTTCAAAGCAGGCCTCGGCTGCCTGAATAATGGTGCATGGAATAATGGAATAGGACCTCGGTTCTATTTTGTTGGTTTTCGGAACTGGAGGTAATGATTAACAGGGACAAACGGGGGCATTCGTATTGCGGCGTTAGAGGTGAAATTCTTGGATCGCCGCAAGACGAGCTACTGCGAAAGCATTTGTCAAGAATGTTTTCATTAATCAAGAACGAAAGTCAGAGGCGCGAAGACGATCAGATACCGTCGTAGTTCTGACCATAAACGATGCCGACTAGCGATCCGCAGGAGTTGCTTCGATGACTCTGCGGGCAGCTTCCGGGAAACCAAAGTGTTTGGGTTCCGGGGGAAGTATGGTTGCAAAGCTGAAACTTAAAGGAATTGACGGAAGGGCACCACCAGGAGTGGAGCCTGCGGCTTAATTTGACTCAACACGGCCAACACCGAAATGATTGACATGCCGAGACCACTCTTCTGGAGTCTAATAAGGAACTGGTGCTGGACTTAGACCCCCAGAAATCTGGGGTTATGTCCCCTGTGGCTCGGTTTTGTCTGCATCCAGTGTTTAATAAAGGAATTGACGGAAGAGCACTATCAGGAGTGGAGCCTGAGACCTAAGCTAACTTACCACGCCAATACTGCAGAATGACTATCAAAAAGTACACCTTCGTGGGGTCTAATAGAGAACATGTGCTGGAATTAGACCCTCGAAAATTTTTGGGGCTACCCTTTAAGAAACTTGATTGTCTCGCTAAGGGAATTGACGGAAGGGCACCACCAGGTGTGGAACCTGCGGCTTAATTTGACTGAGCACGCCAATACTGTAGAACAACTGACAAATTGAGAGCACTGCCGTTTGGGTCTAATAATGAACGTACGCTGGTATTAGACTCACGGACGACAAGTCAGCTCAAATGAAAGAACGCTACGGAAATCGTGTTTAACTCCGCAGAAACCGCAGATTTCAAATACCTGGTCATTGACAAACAAAAGCCCTCAATAAATTCGTCTGACCAAATAGTGAACGGGTGCTGGAAATAGATCTGAAGACAGGTCAGTTTTACCCTACAAATGACAGGGCGTTGCTACGGAAAACCAGCTCAAATCGAGAGGAGCCGCAGACACTTTGGTTCACGTACCAGGCTGATAAGCCAAGGGCGCGAGGCTACCATGTGGGGGATTACGGCCGAACCCTTGTAAGCCGCAATCCCGCCCAAAATCTCAGCACCACTGCAATGGGAGGCTCCTACATGCTCGGGACCTGGGGCTTGCGCCCCAGCCCTATCAGGTAGAGCCACAGTAAGAGGTCCTTGCCGCCCGCAAATCAAAGCGGGCGGACAACTGCTTGATACTCACCCTATACGGCGATGGGGTGCGAAAAACACCAACCAAAGACTTAGAACCTGGTCGGGGTGTCGAAAACAGTAAAGCAGCTACCACACTGTGAACTGTCAAGACTCAACCACTGACCATGAGAGTTGTCCGCACACCAGGCGATCAACATCTCTGTGACATTACCAGGCTTGTCCTCTGGCTAAATGCACTCCGGTTACGATAGCTACCTCTGTACGTTATCAGCCATAACTATCATGCTGGACGCAGAAGAGATGCAGACCAGCGGACATTGCACACCTGCCCCACTGTGTCAACACCCCAGGTGGCGGGGAATGCTAGGCGTACCATCCCTGCATAGAAGCCAAGAAAATAAAGGGAAAAAGAGATACCCCACTCGCATGCAAATGCTACGTTTCTGGCAGGACGTGACGATCCTGGGATACAGACACACTGGACTGCCTCTCTTCCGGGTAAACCAGTCCATCTCATATATCACATATCATCATTGCACCCTATAGACACGAGTAGTGAAGACTCGATAGTCTGGTAAGACAACTTCCATAGGAGAGAAAACTCCGATCGTAAACAACTGCTGCCTTGCAGATAGGCTGGGGACAGCCAAAGGCTAAGGAGGGCATCCCTACAGAAACGCCTGTTGAAATCGGATGCACGGGGCCGCAAGCCTAACAAAACAGTGCAACGTAAATCACAGTATGATGGTAGCACAACCTATTCGAAAAACGCATGGCGCTCATCCTGAGGAGACCCGCCAGGCAGCGATAGCGCCGGGCCCCACGCCTCGAAGGGGCCCACCCTTGACTACTGGTGGTCACCCACCCATGTGTCGTGGAGTCAAGGCACATGGCTATGGGATAACGTCTATTGGCCAAAACCTCAAGACCCTCACAATATTACAGTGGAATGCGGAGGGAGTCATTAACAAAAAACTTTCCCTAACACACCACCTGCATGAAGGTAAGATTGACGTGGCATGTATCCAGGAAACGCACCTCAACAATAACCATAAATTCTCAATCAGAGGATACCAGACTCTCCGTCTAGATAGAGAAGGCCACAAAGGAGGGGTCCTGATACTGACCAGAAACAGCATACCGAGTAGCGCGGTACCTGTCAATCACACCGGACAAGCAGAAATTGTAGGAGTTGACATAATGGCTCAAGAGACGAAGCTCCGCATTTTCAATCTGTACGGACCACCAAACAGAGACCTATCGCTCTCGAGTATGGAGGTCAGAGACTCCAACTGCTTAGTGGTTGGAGATTTCAACAGCCACTCGGAGAGATGGGGATACTCTGACACAGACAGCAGAGGTGACGAAGTGGAAGATTGGGAGATAGATGCAAATCTCTCCCTAATCAATAGGCCGGAGGATAGCCCTAGCTTCTATTCAAGAACATGGCATACCACCTCGACTCCAGATTTGGCCTTCTCCACACAGGACATACACTATAAAATAGACCGCCAGGTGCTAAACCAACTGGCAGGTAGCGACCACAGGCCGATCAGGCTAACCATTGACATGGAAGTAGGCCCACAGGAAACAAAACCGCTCCCACGTTGGAATTACAAACGAGCCGACTGGGACAGATTTGCAATCCTGACAGATGGGCTGTGTGAAACCATCAACACACGAAACACCAAAATGAAGCCCATGGTAGAGAGCCTAAGCAAGGCAATAATGCAAGCCGCCACTGAAACCATCCCAAGAGGAGCTAGGAAAAACTATAAGCCCTACTGGAATGATGAGTTACAGAAAGTGGAAGATGCAGTAACACATGCTAGGAACATGGCAGAACGAGAAAAATCCGTGGAGGCAAACATCGCCCTCAAAGCCGCCGCGGCGAAGTACAAACACACTCTCAAGCAAACAGCAAGAGAAAGTTGGAAAAATAAAACGGAAAGTTTAAACCTGGACAAAGAAGGGAACAAGCTATGGAAGCTAGTCAGAGCCATGAACGACGAAACCCCGTCAAATAAACAAATTACTATCAAGCAAGGCGAGAACTTGATCACAGGTAAGAAAGCCGCAAACGCCTTTGTCGATCACTATGCCAGAGCAAACCACATCGAGGTCCCTGCAGATAAGCATACAGACATTAGCGAAGAGCTAAAGGGGCACGAAAACATAAATACGGCTCCCGAAGAGCACATGATGGCCAAACTAACAATGCGCGAAATGGAAGAGGCTATGAGAACACTAAAGAGAAGGAAATCTCGTGGAAAAGACGGGATAACAAACGAAATGCTGATGGGGCTGGGCCAAACAGCGAAGAAAAAACTACTATCAGTCCTGAACCAAAGCTGGAAAAGGGGTATTGTACCCCAGGCATGGAAAGATGCAATACTGGTACCAGTACCAAAAACAGGAAAGGACAAAACAGATCCGAATGGATACAGGCCCATAAGCCTACTGAGCTGTGTCGGCAAGCTGATGGAACGGATGATAAACACCAGACTGATGTGGCATCTGGAAGAAAAACGAATACTAATTCCACAGCAAGCCGGCTTTAGACAGCACAGATCCACTGAGGACCAGGTCATCCTCATAGCCCAGGAGATAGAAGATGCCTACCAGGCACAGAAACACACAGTAGCTGTTTGGGTGGATCTGGAAAAGGCATTTGACAAAGTCTGGAAGGATGGACTTAGAGTCAAGCTAAGAAGAAGTGATGTTTGTGGGAAGATGTACAAGTGGATCAACCACTACCTCAAACAAAGAACGGCCAGAGTCCAAGTACAAGGGCAGATGAGCAAAAAGGTGACACTCGAGCAGGGAGTACCCCAAGGGGGAGTACTGTCACCCACACTCTTCCTGGTATATATAAACGATATTACAGAGAATATACCAAGAAAAGTCCATAGCTCAATGTTTGCAGACGATCTGGCTATGTGGACCTCTGAAAAGAATCTCACCATAGCAAGAAATCGGATGCAAACGGCCCTAACATCGCTGGAAGAGTGGGCGAACTCATGGCTGGTCAAAATAAACGAGGAGAAAACCACGTGCACAATATTCTCGCTCTCATTAAAACCCCAAAGTACCAAATTAAGCCTAAATGGCAAAATCCTGCAGCCAAACGACAACCCAACCTATCTGGGAGTCACATTTGATCGGCGCATGACATGGAAAAGTCAGATTGAGAGAAACCGAATGAAAGCCAGAGAAAGAATGGCGATCATGAGGAAACTTGCTGGCACAAGCTGGGGAGCAGACGAAGGCATACTAAAGAAACTGTACACTGGAAGAGTGAGACCAGTTCTCGAGTATGGCATCGCGGCATGGACAACAGCAGCGAAGGCGAACTTCGATAAAGTTAACAAACTTCAAAACCAAGCCATGAGAATCATAACAGGTGGCATGAAGTCAACGCCAATTGTAGAACTTGAAAAGATTACAAAACTGCAATCCATGACCGACAGAAGAGACTGCAGAGCCCAGCTGCAGTCAGAGAAATTCCGAAGACTGACGGACCATCCAATGTACCAGAGGCTAAACAATTTGGAAACTGGGAAACTAAAGCGGAGAAACTTTGCAGAAATAGCCAAAGCAAAGATGCACGAAGATCCCATAAACGCACTAACAACACCAAAACCCATCACTACTGTACGAAAACCTACTTGGAGGCAGGATATATTTCCAGAGGTGGTAGAAAATATACCAGGTATTGCAAACAAAAACTGCCAGACCGAAAAAGAAAGGAGAGACACTACCCTAAGCTTCATAACGAAAAGCTACCCAAGCATGGACTGGACCCATGCATACACCGACGGTTCTGTAACAAACACTACACAGAACGGAGGGGCAGGAGCATTCCTGAACCTACCAAATGGCAGAAAAATAACACTGTCATTCGCTACTGGTAAGTACACAAGCAATTTCAGAGCGGAGGCAGAGGCACTGAGGGCGGCAGTGGAAGAAATGGCAACACACAGTGAAAATGAGAGCCACATAGTCTTGCTGACAGATGCTCTCGCCGTAGTCACAGCGCTAAAAAGCCAGAAAAACACTGAGCTTAATGACTTAAGAGCAGCACTCTGCAAACTGTGCCAGCTGTCCGCACCAAAAAGGGTAGTGGTACAGTGGGTTTCGTCACACTGCAACATCCAAGGCAACGAGGAGGCAGACAGACTGGCAAAAGAAGGTGCAAGGCTACCACAAACAGATACCAGTATGACGTACGAAGAGTCAAAACGGCTTATCAAAGCCAGGTACATTACCAAATGGGAAACCGAACATACTGGTTACACCAAAAACGATGCCTATTACCATTTGAACCGAAGAGAGCAGGTCGTTGTCTTCAGACTTCGCACTGGCCACAATAGACTGAGGTACCACCTATTCAACAAATTGAAGATAGGGTGTACCGACGAATGCCCGTGCGGTACTGGTAAAATGACCACTGAACATCTGCTGCAGAACTGCCCGACATACGGGGATCAGAGAGAGCAGATGTGGCCATTGCCAGTGGAACTGCAAGACAAGCTCTATGGTAGTGGCGAGAGTCTCAGGATGACCGCCGCTTTTTTCGAAAAAATAATGGTTACTGTCTGACTGTGTACGCAGAAGAAGAAGAAGAAGAAAAAGCTCGTAGTTGGATCTCAGGCGCAGGTGGGCGGTCCAGCTCGCCCCTGTTCACTGCCCGTTGTCTCTTGCCCTACCGTCTGCCGGCTCTCTCCCACGGGTGCTCTTTGCTGAGCGTCCCAGGTGGCCGGCGCGTTTACTTTGAAAAAATTAGAGTGTTCAAAGCCGGCCTCGGCTGCCTGAATAATGGTGCATGGAATAATGGAATAGGACCTCGGTTCTATTTTGTTGGTTTTCGGAACTGGAGGTAATGATTAACAATGACAAACGAGGGCATTCGTATTGCGGCGTTAGAGGTGAAATTCTTGGATTGCCGCAAGAAGAGCTACTGCGAAAGCATTTCTCAAGAATGTTTTCATTAATCAAGAACGAAAGTCAGAGGCGCGAAGACGATCAGATACCGTCGTAGTTCTGACAATAAACGATGCCGACTAGCGATTCGCAGGAGTGGCTTCGATGACTCTGCGGGCAGCTTCCGGGAAACCAAAGTGTTTGGGTTCCGGGGGAAGTATGGTTGCAAAGCTGAAACTTAAAGGAATTGACGGAAAGACCCCACCATGAGTGGAGCCTGCGGCTTCATTTGACTCAACACGACAACACTAAAAGGATTGACAGGCCGAGAGCACTTTCGTTGGGTCTAATAGGGAACGTGTGCTGGAATTAGACCCACGGAAGACAAGTCAGTTTTACCCTCTTAATGAAAGAGCGTTGCTACGATAATCCTGCTCAACCGTAGAGGAATCGCAGGTTTCAGATACTTGGTCGTTGGCTGACTGAAAAGCCCTCTCTTGATTCGTTGGGTCCAATAGGGAACGGGTTCTGGTATTAGACCCTCGGAAGACAGGTCAGTTTTACCCTACTAATGACAGGGCGTTGCTACGGTAATCCTGCTTAATTCGAGAGGAATCGCAGGTCGCAGAAATTTAGTCCACGTGCTTGGCTGATAAGCCAATGGTGCGAGGCTACCATCTGAGGGATTACGGCCGAACGCCTCTAAGTCAGAATCCTGCCCTAAATCTCAGCAGCACTGCGATGGGAGGCTACGATATGGTTGGGACCTGGGGCTCGCGTCTCAGCCCGACCCGGTCGAACCGCAGAAAGAGGTCTATGCCGTCCGCCAATCAAAGCGGGCGGGAAGCTGCTTGATATTCACCCCATTCACCCCTAGTAGAAGGCTTAGTTCTCGGTCGGGGTGTCGTAAGCAGTAGAGCAGCCACCACACTGCGAACTGTTGAGACTCAAGCCTTGATCATGAGATATGTCCGCACACCAGGCGAACAACATCTCTGTGCCATGGCCAGGCTTGTGCGCTGGTTAAATACACTCCTGCCTCGCTCTTTACCTCAGTCTGCTATCAGTTATCCTAATGGACGCAGAAGAGATGCAGGCCAGCGGACATTGCACCTCTGCTCTATAGTGACAACCTCCAAGGTGGCGGGGAATGCTAGGCGTACCATCACTGCAGATGAGCCGAGAAAAGAAAAGGAGCAAGGAGATACCTTACTCACATGCATATGCTACGTTTCTGGCAGGACGTGACGATCCTGGGACACAGACACACTGGACTGCCTCTCTTCCGAGATACTTGAAAAACTAGTAAATACAGTCCATTATATCATATCATATCATTGCCACACCCTATAGACACGAGTGGGGAAGACTCGATAGTCCTGCAAGACAACTTCCCTAAGAGAGACAACTCTGGCCAAAAACAACTGCTGCCTTGCAGATAGGCTGGGGACAGCCAAAAGCTAAGGAGGGCATCCCTACAGAAACGCCTGTTGAAATCGGATGTACTGGGCCACAGGCTTAACAAAATAACACAGTGCAACGTATATCGCTGTAACCAGTGTACTTCTTCTTCTTCATCGTACGCTGTTTACAGAAGAACGATAGGCGCTACTCTATCTATGTTCTTTATGCGTCAAATTCGGCACATAAGGCCGAAACAAATGATCTCCAGTTGGAACGGTGTGACGCCACTGTTTCTAGATCTTGTATAGTGCTGAGGTCCATAGCTGAGCCCTCTCGGATGATTGTTCTTCTGAGTGTTTCCTTGGGTCTCCCTCTTTTCCTTAAGCCCCTTGGTGTTCATTCGAGTGCTTGCAGCGGAAGACGGTATTGTTCTAACTAAGGACATGTCCGATGTATGTCCATCGTTTTTTTTCGGATGATAGTTGACACGTATAGTTCGTTTGTCTCTGTTGTTATATATTCATTAGAGATGAACTAGTCTTCAACATTTATTTTTAAAGACGTTCATTTTGTTTTCTAACTCTTTTGTTTTCTTCCAGCTTTCACATCCATATGTCTGGACTGATATTACGATTGAGATGAATAGTCTGAGCTTGGTATGTTTGCTCAGTGTCGTTGATTTCCAGATGTTGGTGAGCTGATTAAAGGCGCATGAGGCCAAAGCAATTCTAGTGGACATTTCTTTCGTGGCATCTCAATCTTATGTCAGCTTCCAATTAGGCTTTAATACAGAGGAGGAAATTAGCAATAGTGTAAGCAACGCTACTATCTTATATGCAACAATGGAGAAAATAAAAGTTGGTAAAGCAGCTGGACAAGATGGTACTCGGCAACTGCTGGTGAACTTTTATTCTAGAACGTTCTGTACAGTACCTAACGTCACAAGGATTTACCAGAGGATTTGGGAGATAACCAGCTGTCGTTATACAAAGGTCAATATTCTTAAATATTAACAATCGCTGCTGAGAAAGCCATAGTCACATATTCTTTCTGTGTCCTGGCAAAGTCTATTCTGGGAATCTGGCCGAGTCACAAATGGACGAGGTCCAAAGCAGTTTCCTAGCAAACTGAAGTATTCTATAAGTAAGTCAACCAGGCGATTGGCTGACAAAGCTCTCGATGATGATGATGTCATTGTAATCGATCTCTGTTTCTTGACAAGGTATTCCACAAGATTTCCTGGAGCAGTCTCTATGAATATTTGGTAAGAAGGAACATCAGAAACATTGATATACTCCTTACAGAGTTGATATATTACTTGCAGAATATATATTGCGACAGGCAACCAAACGAAAGAGGCCCTCAAGACCACCAGTAACGCAAGACATTGCCTATTTGTATAGCCAGGTAAGAACAATTCAAAACGACTACAGTACTGAAGGTCAAAAGTCAAATATGTAAAGGTATGCCACAGTTACTGCACCATGACAGAAAAAAAACGTAACCTGGGTTACGGCCTCAAGGTTTCCGTCAGTGGCAAAGAATATACGAAAACATCGAATAATGATAAATTCGTAGCTTCTTCAGAGTGTATCCTTAAAATAACAATGTGACGTTGTGTAGTAGTTTACAGTGAAGCAGCGCTATCTTAACCTTTCGGTCCAACACATCCGATTTCAGCTGACATTTTAGTGCACCGAATTTTCCTTTTCTCTGCGATCCATGTTCTCTTATCCAGACTACACTAGTGCAGTCTGATCCCAGGGCCACCCCGTGGAGACAGAATATGGCCCTGATCAATCCTAATTCACTGACTAAGATGCGAATACACAGCTATTAGTCGCTGGTTTCTGTCAGCTACTTAGCTGTCTGCATCTTCGACTCTACCAAATAGATAAACACCTTGACCTTAACAACCAGTGCAATACATAGGCGGCCGCCAATATCTACATAGTGTGAATAACGTTATGATAATTTTCACAGTGTAGGTCAGACAAGAACGGATCAATATGATAACACAGAAACACAAACATTATCAATTGTGTACACATGAATAAGTACATTAATGCACACGAGAATCGTTTTATTTCCGTGTAGAATATCTTAAGCTTCCTGGTTTGAACACATTCAATAACTTTACGTGCGCTGCCCTGCACATTTCTCTCTCAAACTCTTTTTTATTCCATTTTCTTCTCATCCATTTCTGTAAATGGAGGGAGGGGGGAGGGTGGATGTGGGAAAGGATAGAGGTAGCGAGGTCTGGGCTGGACGTCCCGATTGTTAAAGGAAAGTGTAGCGTTTGTTATAGCCTCTATTTTCTAGGTGTAGAGATCGCCGCTGGATTCACTGTTCGGCTTGCCGTGCAAAAGTTTCCCTGCCAACCTCTCCTACATTATTGTCTCCCCAGCAGCACCTTCATGAGAAGCCCCCTGTTTCTTACAGAGCCCGCTGTGGAGCACGACCGAGTACCCGGCAGTATAACTGGGCAGGCAGATTGGGCTCATTAGAATTGGTTGGCAGTCAATCTAAGAGAAGGTAAACTCTGACTCTAAGCCCAGGTAGACGAAGCTCGTTAGCCTGTTCATGCAGTTCATATAGGAGAGGAAGAACTCTGATTTTAAACCCATAAGTGACAGGCAGTGCTGGCTAGTCCTGTGACGATGAGAGTATCATCGGATGTCTCGAGTAACTAGCATCTGCGGGCAACGACTCCATTGCCTTCTGAAAACCTCAGGAGAGGGTAGGGCTACGGGAGTAAGCCCAGACAGAAAATCTGGAGTCGTAGCGCCTAAGGCGGATGGTTTCCAGACACACAAAAATATATACACATACCGCACTATGACACCCGAGCAATAGTTATGCAGCAAAGCAACAGCTGACAAACAGTATATGTATGCAGACTCTGTGCTACCATTACCACAACATGGCCCCTGTCCAGGACGCGTGAGATCAAAATGTCGGCGTGTGAAATGAAGTGGTTGAGGACGGTTTTCGGTGGATTCTGTTTCTAAGAATCGACGTCACTGCGCAATGGGCATACACATAGGTTGATCAATTACATAATGTTACTCTTATCCATCACTAACGTGCTACATACATATCAATGGTACTACATGGAATGACAGAAAAGTAACAAAGACATTCAAATATTAATGGACGGCACTACATCTTCGACAGGGCACATTTCTGGGCACAAAATACGCTTGGTCGGTCATCTCATTACAAAACACCATCATCAACCTCCACTTATAGCTTACACCGCTGGTAGAACTGGTTACAGGACAAGAGGATGGCCGCGAGGTGGGGTTGATAGATTACATTAGAATGATTGTGCAGCGACACGGTCTCACAATGATCGACGCAGCGCACTTGGCACAGGGCAGACGACTTGAACTCTGTTCTCCCGCTTAATTCACGGCATAAGTGGAAATGAAACGAATTATTTTGTTTATACATTCTTATATACGTCTATGTGCCCTTATGTGTATTTTTCATGTATGCATAAATGTCTTATTATATATGTTGTGATCCAGTGGTCTCGAGGTAAGGTGTTCGCCTTGAGTGCTGGAGGTCGCGGATTCAATTAACGGTGGAAATCAGGATTTTTCACGTAGATCATCCGATCTAAATGTCACTTGATCACCGAATAGTGAGATCAGACAACCGTAGGCATTGGCGATCGTTAAAAATCCCTTGGCAGTTGGAAATCGAAAATGGTAAGCTTACCTGCCCCTGCTCAGGCAAAATTCTAGTTCAAATCTACTTAAATTATTCTAGGGACTCTCGCCCCACAGAGAATATATCGCAAATAGGAGGACTGTGTGGCTATAACATCAGGTCTTTGTTATGAGGTTAGCAGAGTTGCATATATGGCGCCTGACAGACTGCGGGTCTACCTTGCTCTAATTTACGTTTTCACCACAACCAGTCTCAAAAATAGGCGATTGCATTTTCCAACGTCTACCATTCAAATGGTTGGTAACATAAACTGGGATTGACCTGGCAAGTCCCAAGCGGATTTTTGCCTGCCAAAAAAATTGAAACAAAGGAAGGCACACTTCCTCACGAAGTGTAACGGTACAAGTGGATTGAAGAAAGAAAGAAGATATGTGTGTAATTTTAGTTGTATGGTGTTAGTCAATATACTGATTGTTTTATATAGTATATATATTTGTGAGTGTGCTATGTATAAACAGGTGAACATACTAATGTGTATACGTTTCATAACATTTGTGTTTTATTCGTTGTGATGTAAGTTCCTGATTGGACTGCTCTCTCCTTATTGGTATACCGAGGAGATTATCTGCCACTCTTTGGCTAATGGTTGCCTCGTCATTTGTTGTATTGACCGTCGAATTCGTCGTCTTTTTTATTTGGTGGGTTTTTTGTTTTGTTTTTATTACTTTCTTGTTCTTAATGGTGATCATAGCATGTGCACTATTCTAGTCAAATCGATATCCATTTTATCCATATCATATCGATATCAATTTTATCCATATCATTTTGGCACATCTTCTATACTACTCTTTGATGATGTCATCAAAGTCAGTAAGTAAAGGACCATAATGTACACAGTGGCTGGGCCGAAAGGTGCAAATATCGCAGTCAGGCTGTAAACTAGCGACACAAGGCATTCCGTTCTCCTGACTACATCCTCTTACTTGCAAAGTCCTATTCAGGGCTTGGTAGGCGGAGATTGAGAACGAACGCAGAAGAAGAAGAAGATTAGTTTATAACTCGGAATATATGGCGCCTAACAGACCACATGTATGATTTTGCTGTCGTATTTTAATCCATCATGGATTATGTTCATAAACGCCTGTTTATTCTACGGTTGTCTTTAGTGTTTGAAAGACAGCTTTAGACTTAGAAGTTCATATTTAACACGGCAATAACGGAGTGATCATCTCGGTTGTTGGCGTTCTCAAGAAGTGAAACGATGATGCTTGTCAAGATCATCGATAGTAACAAACATACATGATATGCATGCAATAACCCTGTAAAGATAATAGCAAAGGCTCGTTCTCCAAAAAGGTATGATACTGACACTGCTCAAATCAATGCAGAATAATAAGCACAAAGAAGATTTACTTCTGTATTTAAACACGAACTCGTCAGACTTGACTTATCTCTACCAGTGTACGAATTAATGTATCCCTTAATATAGTCAATGAGGGAATTCTAACCCGATACTCAAAAAATGCTTGCTGAAGTCGGATGTGTTGGACCCAAAGGTGCAAATATCGCAGTCAAGCTGTAAACTACGACACAGCGCATTCCGTTATCTGGACTACATTCTGCTACTTAAGCCCTTTCAGGGTTTGGTAGCCGGAGATTGAGAACGAACGAAGCCAAGCCATATAGTCAATGCCAATACAACGATTCATTCTTGCGTAGTTGTTTGCTATTTTCATGTCAATCCTTCATTATTTGTTTATTGTTCTTTTTAAACGTTTGCTTATCAGGCAAACCAAACCTAACATTCATCTGATATTTA
Source organism: Ariolimax columbianus (assembly GCA_036924085.1). Taxonomy (NCBI): domain Eukaryota; kingdom Metazoa; phylum Mollusca; class Gastropoda; order Stylommatophora; family Arionidae; genus Ariolimax; species Ariolimax columbianus. The sequence goes on from JAVGWX010000016.1 coordinate 70,218,235, forward strand.
TCATTGGGAATAATGTCGAATCGTAACTTTTCTTAATGTGATTTTCGTTTCTATAGTGTGGTCATATGTTTTATTTCATTATTGCAAATGCATTATCTAATCCATATTTTACATGTATTTTTTTTTCTCTATTTTTTAAAATTTCCCCTGCAAGTTCTTCTTGAATTTATTTGACTTTACCGTTCTTTTAATTTAGGATTTCTGTATCAAATATGCGCCATTTGGGTGGAAGGTATGTAATGTATGTGCGAACAATATGTTATTTATTTTTATTAACATAATATATACATAATACTTTGCTCAGGACTTCAGAGTTGGGCACCCTCTCCTGCAAACCGATCCTCAGCAGTCTGCGGAGACAGTTGACATGGACGTGATTACGTTTTCTGACATGCCTGCTATAGACTATCCGTGTCTTGCATGCGTACAAAAGGGTGGCCAACATAACAGCACGATACACACCGCTTCCATGCCGGTTCCAAACATTTTCTCGTAGTCTTCCGAAAGTTTTCGAAAACATCTCATTTCCAAGGCCTGTATCCTTCGTTGAAGGTCAGCTGTAATTGGCCATGTCTCACGCGCATAGAGGAATATTGACAGGACCAGTGTACGCATTAATATGATTTTCGTACATAGTGCTAACCGGTTATCGTGCCAGATTTTGTTACGCCATGCAAGCGCCGCTATTGTCTGTGCTATCCTGGCCAACACCTCACATTTTGATCCTTCATCACTGACAATCGACCTAAGATATTTAAAACGGGCAACCACTTCGAGTTCCTGACCGTTAGCTTGTATCCTGCTGTTGAAGTCCTTGGGGTTGTTGGTCATTAATCTTGTCTTTCCAGCGTCTATCTCCATTCCGTAGTCAAGAGCTATTTCATCGAGCCGTCTGACCCATTCCTGGAGTTCTGCTTCTGAACCCGCCAACCCGTCGATATCATCTGCAAAACGAAGGTTGGTAATCGTTCGGCCCCCTATCTTGACAGTACCAATGTGGCCTCCAAGTGCCTCACTCATAATTCCTTCAAGGAATATATTGAAAAGAGGTGCAGAGAGTGTACACCCCTGTCTCACACCAACTGATGTGCGAAACCAGTCCCCTCGCCTCCCATTCACAAGAACTGCGCTGGACGCCTTGCCAAACAGGTGTTCAAGGACCGTTATAATATTTCAGTTGATATTATACATCCTCATGGTTGCCCAACGCGCTTTATGCCATACCCTATGAAACGCCTTCTTAAAATCCACAAACACGTGATACAGTGTTTGCTGCTGTTCTAGATATTTCTCGCTAAGCAGCCTTAAATTAAATATCTGTTCTGTAGTGCTTCTTCCCTGTCTGAACCCTGCTTGCTCCTCGTCAATGATGTTCTCTGCTTGGGGTTTCAATCGTTCGAGGATTAATCTAAGCATGACCTTGCTAGGGTGGCTGATGAGACTTATTGTTCTGTAATTTTGGCACAGCTTTAGGTTTCCAGACTTATGTAACGGTATAACCATTGATTTCGTCCATAAGTCCGGCCAGTTTCCTGTCGCCCATATTTTGTTGCAGATGTGTGTCAGGCCTTCCACCACTACCTCCCCACCTGCTTGTAAGAGCTCTGCTGGTATATTGTCCACGCCGGCTGCCTTCCCTCTTCCCAATGTCTTTACCTCTGCAATTACCTCTACTTTCGTTATCAGTTGGTTATTCTCTATATTTGTTGGTGTTGGGGGGATTGTTTTCTCATGTTCGTTTCGCACTTCATAGTTATATAGCTCGGAACAGTACTCTGTCCATCGTGCCAGTACGTCATTGTCCTCAATAAGGCACTTGCCGCTTTTATCATGGATCATAAGGTTCCTGCTTTGTCTTGGTGTTACCAGTTCTTTGACAACCTTGTATGCTCCTTTAGCATCATTTCTGTTTAGTCTCTCTTCGATGTTTGCCCATTGCTCACATATCCACGCTTCTTTCGCCTCTCTCATATTTTGTTGTATTGCTTTCCTGACCTCTTTATAACTGCCGACCTCCTCCGGTGGGTGATTGTGATTTTTCAGTGAACTTCTTTTCTCACAAAGGTCTAGAACTTTTAAACGTCACGTACATAGATCGAGTTACAAATGAGGAAATACGAGATAGAATTAGAACAGCAATAGGGCCTTTCCAAGACCTCTTGGCAACTGTCAAAAGAAGGAAACTTACTTGGTAAGGTCACATATCGAGATCAAATGGTCTTGCAAACACAATCCTCCACGGAAAGGTGCATGGCAGACGACGAAGAGGCCGGTCCAAAAAGAGATAGGACAACATAAAAGAATGGACCAGTCTCCGACCAGAACAGTCACAAGCAGCGGCATCTGACAGAGAGGGGTGGCGTGGGGACCTGACCTTCAGAAAGCAGCACTCGCCTTGGAAATCGTGTTGTGGACCTCAGAGTCAATATTTCCTTCTCTGGTGAGGGTACTACCAACGTAGGTAAAGCTATCAACTGGTTTTGGGTTGTGAGTATGTCTTCATGTGTGCCCCAACGACTTCACCGGTTACGGAATGACCTGACCTGACCTTCAGAAAGCAGCACTCGCCTTGGAAATCCTGTTGTGGACCTCAGAGTCAATATTTCCTTCTCTGGTGAGGGTACTACCAACGTAGGTAAAGCTATCAACTGGTTTTAGGCGGTGTCCCTGTACAGTGACGTTTGGTTCGCTGGATGAAACATTACCTTCCTTTTCTTGGTGTTTACAGTAAGACCAAAAGTGTGCGCGTGACTCTCGAGCAGACTGGAGATGGGGCAGGCGATCGAGTTTATTTCAGACGGGCTGTCATGGGAGCGACGCTCTGCATTATGATGACCTGTTTACATCTGTATATAATGTTAATACACCTTGTTACTATTTCGTTTGACATCGTTGTGGCATGGTGAAGTGGCGTCACTTCGTCCTTTCATAATATTCCAGCTTAGTTGTTGATAGTGGTTATGCAAAATTTCAACTCTTTCAACTGATAGTAATTTATTCAATGCACCGAATCACACATCATCTTGAATTTTAAAATAAATTATGTTCTTTAGATATAACAATTATAGAGACAACTGTGTGTCTGTACTCTTAAAACGAGTTGACAACCTTTTTGTTAACCTGGCAAGTTACTGCTGCATGTCAGGACGCAACCATCATCTCCTTATACAAATCTACAGACCAATCACATTACTGTCTGTCCCGGGAAAATCCCACACTTCTCTAGTTATTATTGAGCATTATATGAAGTAGCAGGTACCTTTATATATGAAGTTTATAGGTTTTGTAACAGCATTGTACAGTATAGATCGAGCAACAAGTTGAAAAATACTGACGCGTTGTGGAATACAAGACACATTTATAAGAATTATAAAAATTTCTATGAAGAGGCCATTTGTATTTGTATAATAATACATAAAGGAAAATTGTCAGAACAGTTAAAATTCGGGTCAGACAGGGATGCGTAATTTGTTTCATGGTTATGGACTAATTGATGCAACACAACAGACCGTAGAAAAACAGCAATACAATTGCCTTTAACAGGCAACTGGAAGACCTAGATTTTGCTGATGATATATTTATGTTGTCACATTAGCTGTAGGACATACAAGGACAGATGGGCAGACTAAAAGATGAAGCAGCAAAGCGGGAATTGTATATCAATGTGAACAGAACGAAAGAAATAACAATAAACAACAAACAAAGAGACCCCATAACGAAAATTGACCATAATTTAGAAAGTTTAACGTATTACCTATCTGGGAATTGCTTTTGAAAAAGACGAAAGAACAGAACAAGTTTTTAACGCCAGGATCAATAAGGCTACATTTGTTTTCAACTCTCTTCACCCAATGGGGAAATCGGCAGCATTCTCCATGAAGAATAAGATTAGGCTGTTTAACACAAATATAAAGTCTGTCCTGCTATATGGCTCTGAGACAAGGCGTGTGACTAAGGGTATCACTTCTAGAATGCAGACCTCCATTAACAAATCACTCCGCCGTATACTGCCTGTTAGATAGTCAGATATAATGGCAAACACAGATCTGTGGTATAGAACACGGCAACAATCAGTACAGCGGGAAATTGCAGAGAGATGGGGATGGATAGGACACATTCTAAAACAGACGCAGGACAACATAACCAGGCATGAACTTCATTGGAACACATAGGGATATAGGCGAGTCGGAAGTAACACATTTTCGTGAACAATCGAGGAGGAAGTCAAGTCAATCGGCGTCTCGTGGAGGAACAAGATGACGGTACAAGAACGCTACACTGAAGCGAGAGTCGGCTAAGGTGAAAATCTCACTGAAAAGTTCTTGGCATTATACAGTGTCCGCAAGCCTGTGTTTTCGACAAAACGCATCGTAATGCCGCCCCAAGGACTGAGTCATTAACCATCTGAAGACACACAACCAAAATGTCTCCATCGGACAGGAAAAATGTACGAACTCGTCGTAGTAATGCCAGGCTCTCAACCTCAGGCACTGATGCATCCGCTGTAGCCTAGAATTAACCTAGATTAGGCATCCACATACCCTGGGCAAAAACTAAAAAACAGAATCTTAACTGCAACCCCGCAATGACAGAAGTTCTTGTCAATAACGACTGTCTTCATTCCATTGAGAATAGTCAATTCCTAGGCAGCAAACACAACTCCGATGGACGCAGTTATCAGAAAGTCCTCCAGAGAGTCGGCGGCTGCTGCTATGAATGTCCAGCATGGATCATGAAACCATCAGACGTTTTGATTGGCAAATTCAATTACAGATTGCGAACGCCGTGGATTAGTGGTTAAGTGACACGGCTCACAATACGAAGGTGCTGGGTTCGATCCGCATCACAGCACCGGCGGTACCCCGGGGAAGCAAACCCTTAGAAAATTTAAAAGGAAGCAGACCCTTACATACAATGCATGCTGAAGTCGGATGCACTGGGTAGGAAAATAAAAACAAAAGTGCAACGCACACCACTTAGGGGAATAGAGGAATAAGGCGAAAGAAAAACAATTTTTTTTTAAAATAACAAAATACAGATTAACATACCCCGTGTCGTCCAGATCCTCCTAAGGTTCAGAAACCTGGACTATTCTGCAGAGTGATCAGAAGCAAGAGAGTGTGCCACTAAATATGATTTTGCAGCGAGCAAAGACTCACAGCACGTACTCACTGTTGAGCCAACGACACATTCGATGGTTGGGACATGTTTACCGCATGGAAGATGAGAGGCTGTCAAAGAATATCATCTGTGGAGAGCTGGCCATTGGAGTTAAATGAATTTGCCGTCCCACACTACGATTCAAGGATGTATGCAAGAGGGACATGAAGTCATGCGACATGCCATCCGTAAGCTGGAAACGATTGCTAAGGATCAAGCTGTTTGGAGACAGTCCGTTGGGAGGGCCGGCGTCCGTAGAGACCTTCTGGATACAGTGAAAAGAGAAAGACTGAACAGATCGGGGTATTCTCTGACAAGACAGCTTCCTCAGCATGGTTGTACAATTTGTAGCAGGGACTATCATTCGCGATCGGCCTTTACAGTCATAGCAGACATTGTCAAAATACAGGAAAAAGAGCTGGAGAAAACTCACAGAATGCCAGGTGCATGATCTACAGAGACTAAGGCGCCAATACTGACGATCAGATACGCCCTGCAGCCGGTCTGACTCGAGCAACTGGTATGACCAGATCACACACGACGTAGTCACCTGACGGACAAGCTTCGAGAGTACATTCACCAAGCATAACCGTCGCCGTTTTGACGGTATTTTAAATGAAGCCCGCCTTGCCGTTAACGTCCCTGGCCATCAGCTTTTAAAGAAGACAATGTAAATCAGGGATGAGGAATGACCATCTTCATTATTGTCTAACCGCCGCGGACATTCACCCACCACCTGGCAAGTTAAAATCGAAAAAAGACCTTTCTCATTGCACGAAGCGTTGGACTAGGTCACCCATCGTTCTTATGAACAGTTGGAGCGTCGTGCCCTTGTCGTTTAAGAGGACCACATACCAACCTACCCTTCTTCCTACATTTTTATTGGTTGTCCAAGAGATGATGGCAACAACGGGTTTGCCGTGATGATGTAACTTGCGCTGTATTTCGATTATAGTGTGAAAGAAACTGGGCTTGTCATCGACCTCACTTTCTGGTCCCGAGCTTCCTGTGACTAGTGGCAAGGCATTGGTTAAGATGACTGGAGGCAACCCAAAATGCAGCCACTTTGGTACCACCTCTCGTGACACTAGGGATCACTTTAAAACGTGTAGGATCCGATAGTCCACCAGTTCTGTTCATCGCCTGGAAAGGTGAATGCCTGACCTCTCAACCACAGAAACCCCCAGAAGACTCTGCAGAGTCTGTAGACAACTTATCACACATTCCAGCCGTGTAGTTTCGTTACAAAGTGGCTAGCAGACGATCAGAATATTCATGCTTCCTGAAAGCACCGTCAGAGGGCCAGTATTGATCAGGGACGATGGTTCAGCCCGGATGCATACCACTCCGTCTGTCTCCATCCGATGTCGTGGTCCTGGAAATCCGCTGGCCTTTGAGATGTGAAATAATGAGGATGCTGCATGATGTTCACATATTTCATAGATCTCCCTCATATCTGCATGATTTTCACATATTTCATAGATCTCTCTCATATCTGCATGATTTTCACAGATTTCATAGATCTCCCTCATATCTGCATGATGTTCACAGATTCCATAGAACTCCCTCATATCTGCATGATGTTCACAGATTCCATAGATCTCCCTCATATCTGCATGATGTTCACAGATTCCATAGATCTCCCTCATATCTGCATGATGTTCACAGATTCCATAGAACTCCCTCATATCTGCATGATTTTCACATATTTCATAGATCTCTCTCATATCTGCATGATTTTCAAAGAGTTCATAGATCTCCCTCATATCTGCATGATTTTCACAGATTTCATAGATCTCCCTCATATCTGCATGATAACAAGCTGTTATACCTACCTAACTATCTATATGCATCTAATATGATTCTGTAAATATCGAGTTATGCTATTATCGAGACAAAAAATCTCGTTTGTTAACTCTAAACGTGTCATGGCGAGGTGTCCACTTATTGATCTCCTCCAGATGTCGTCACCTAGCCAAGCGATCCAGACAACGAACCAAAACGTAAGAGTGTTCTATTAATCTGTTTCACATATTATCAACGGTTTTGTTATCGCCAAGTCAAAATGATTGCACTGTAATTGCTTTTTGTTGCTCTACCGGTTCCAATTATTTTCATTGACGAGAATCAAAAATAGAAAATGTATACAATTGTAGTTCGCGCAATTAATGCGACTCCTCTTTCATTTTTACTCTATAGGTCGTTTTCTCGTTTCTAAGGTCAATAATTAAACGATTATTAGAGAACTATTTTTCCTCGAATTTCACGTCTAATCTTTTATTTTTATGTGTCAGCCCTGTTTATTTTTTTTTAGATAAATGAATATCTTATCTGTCTGAGACAAATAACGTTTTCTTATCTATTTTTCCATTATGCTTAATAACAATAATTGGAGGACTAGAAAGAAGCATAATTTCCTTCATCATTGAATACAAATAATTGAACAAATAAAACACAATGTGTGTTCTTTTAACTTATTGCACTTGTAATCTCATTATACGTTTGCAAAAAATAATTTTAAAATAAACTTTCAAAAACAAATCTCCGTCCATAGTCATTGAACTAACTCTCCGTCCATGGTTATTGAACTAACTCTTCGTCCATGGTCATTGAACTAACTCTCCGTCCATGGTCAGTGAACTAACTCTCTGTCCATGGTCATTGAACTAACTCTCCGTCCATGGCCATTGCACTAACTCTCCGTCTATGGTCATTGAACTAACTCTCCGTCTATAGTCATTGAACTAACTCTCCGTCCATGGTCATTGAACTAACTCTCCGTCTATGGTCATTGAACTAACTCTCCGTTAAAAGTCATTGAACACTAACTCTCCGTTCAAAGTCATTGAACAACAACTCTCCGCCGAAAGTCATTGAACACCAACTCTCCGCCGAAAGTCATTGAACACCAACGCTCCGCCCAAAGTCATTGAACACTAACTGTCCGCCCAAAGTCATTGAACACCAACTGTCCGCCCAAAGTCATTGAACACCAACTGTCTGCCCAAAGTCATTGAACACCAACTGTCCGCCCAAAGTCATTGAACACAAACTGTCCGCCCAAAGTCATTGAACACCAACTGTCCGCCCAAAGTCATTGAACACCAACTGTCCGCCCAAAGTCATTGAACACCAACTGTCCGCCCAAAGTCATTGAACACCAACTGTCCGCCCAAAGTCATTGAACACCAACTGTCCGCCCAAAGTCATTGAACACCAACTGTCCGCCCAAAGTCATTGAACACCAACTGTCCGCCCAAAGTCATTGAACACCAACTGTCCGCCCAAAGTCATTGAACCAACAAGATTAATGAATCCACTTTCTGCCCGCTGTTACAGAACCAACTGTCTCGTGTCAAACGTTGCAGTAAATTCCAGTAGTTGCCATTCATTGTATATTCCTCTCGCCAATGACATTGCAGTAAATTTCAGTAGCTGCCATTCATTTTATATTCTTGTCGCCAATGACATTGCAGGATTGATAGATAACAGCAGCAGACTGTGAATATTAATAACATGACAGATGGGGGAATCTATCACAACATTATATTATCTCGTTATCCGAGTAACAGTGTCAATCAGTGACTCCCAACCGCCAGTCCTCGGATCACTGCCATTTCGCAGAAATGTCCTGCCGGTCAGCTAAAAACTGCTGCTGAACACTTATTTATAATATTCGTAGAATTACGGTTTATTTTAAATGGCATTAGAATTTTACATTTTATAATATTAGTTTTAACAACTAATAGGCAATATATTTAATAAAAAATTAGATTTTTGAATCTGTCTGACGGAGAGTCCAAAAATTCCAATTATATTCACAGATCCGTTAAGAATTTCTCAAATTTTTCCCGAAACGCTAAACATTAATCCTGTTCTCACCGGTCCGTAAACTTTTTTTTAAAATTTGTTACGAGTCAGCAAAACATGTGTCCTGTTTTGACAGGTTCACGAACAAATTTTCCTATTTTTACCGGTCCGCGAACAATTGTTCCTATTTTTACCGGTCCGTGAACAATTTTTTCCCAATTTTACCAGTCCGCAAACACATTTTTCCTATTTTTACCGGTCCGCGAACAATTGTTCCTATTTTTAACGGTTCGCGAACAATTTTCCTATTCTTTCAGGTCCGTGAACAATTTTTCAAATTGTTACCGGTAGGCGAAGACTTTTCCTATTTTCATCGTTACGTGAGTGTAAAAAGTTTAAGAAACACTCGTGCAAATAACCACAAGGAAATGAATAACTAACGAGCTCACGCGAAGTTGGTAACCAACACTTTACATATAAAACAAATGTTTAATGAATTTACTCTACACAAAATGAACAAAAATAAGAAATTATAAAAACAACGTATAGCAGATTTACAGTACCTCATATCAGCTACTGGATCAAGATAATGAGCAGCAAATGATCTGCAGCGGTCAGCTACTCATAGCTGACTGGAAGCAGCAAGGCCAGCAAACGAGAGCTGTCAGGACCCTTATACAACTGCACGTGGTGATCCTGGATACCAGGCTGCAACAGCGCAGACTGGCTAAGGAGAAGGGATCGAAAAGGGAAGGCTTACCCAGTACTGAAAATATGCCTGCTGAAAGTTGGATGTGTCAGATCGAAAGGTGCAAATTTCGCTGTTAAGCTGTAAATTATGACACAACGCATTCCGTTCTATAGACTACATTATGTTACTTGCAAAGTCCTTTTCATGGATTGATAGCGGGAGATTGAGAATGAACGAAGCCAAGCCACATCAACTACGGCCCTTGGTGGTGAATTGACCAACTTCTTGACTACATGAAATGATATCTTTTATTAGGTAGGATGAACACTCCGTTTAGGTATTACTTTTCTCACTCAAATAGTGAAGTACCCATATTCATTTGAGCTAACTGACGTGTGGCTAGACTATTCAATGTAAGGACGGTTCAGATGCGCAAGTACGTCTCTGATAGAATGTTACAATCTTGGGACCCTGACACTCTGACCTGCCACTCTTCGGGGATACTCGAAAGATGCGTCCATTCTCCACGATAATTTGATGTCTCTAGGGCAACTACAAAAATGTAAGATGGTCGCGCCTGACTGGCTGCGCTCTCGACTCGCTCCGGTGTTTGTGTCGTTTTCTGCTGTTTGCTAGCTCCTGTTCGGATTATAATTCACGACTACTTCACCAGGTGGTATCAATGACTTTCTTCTGTGGAATTCATGTCCTTTCGTTCGGTTATCCTGTTGTTATGCTGCAACTTGCTGCGGCTGTGCCTGGTTTAAACCGTGAGAAAACAGTCCAGGATGTCGTTGAATGTTCCTCTTGACAGCTTCACAGATTCCAGCTCAGGTTTTCCCTACCCTGTTTGTTTCCTCGTAAAGGTCTGCATCGCTCTCCAGCCCAGGTTTTCACTTCCCTGTTTGTTTCCTCGTAAAGGTCTGCATCGCTCTCCAGCCCAGGCTTTCACTACCCTGTTTGTTTCCTCGTAAAGGTCTGCATCGCTCTCCAGTCCAGGTTTTCACTACCCTGTTTGTTTCCTCGTAAAGGTCTGCATCGCTCTCCAGCCCAGGTTTTCACTACCCTGTTTGTTTCCTCGTAAAGGTCTGCATCGCTCTCCAGCCCAGCCGCCTAACATATGCCAGGGTACATTTTCAGTGAATGTATTTCAGTCACCAATGTGCAACTTTAAGGGGAGATCTGAATACAGCAAACATTTAAAATCAAATAAGCAATCTGTCAAACTGGCAATCAGGAAGAGGAGATATATATGGGCTGCACATATGCCTTATCGACCAACAGACAATTAAACCGATGTGCAATATAACATAACACAATAACGTTATATTGCTTGCATTGATCATAAAAATTATTTAACTTAGAATACATGAAGAAACGTTGGACGATATTGGAAAATTAAGACGAACAAAGACAGCTACTTCATAAGGGGTGTACCAGAAAAAAACGCACTGAGAACGACTCTGATGGTGTCATAGATACTTGTGACAGGACCAGTGATATGAGACAGTCACGTGTGATTTCCACGAAGCTGTCCAATATCTATACTATACCCACATAATCACGACATGGGCTCATCAAATTTAAGCTGAAGGCAGAACGAAATTCAATACACGAGTTCCTCTTTGTTGGTGATCCATGTCTGCCGTACATGACTAAGATTAACTGCACATTCACATGGCCGTGCTTGTGACAACCTGATTTGCGAGACATAATCAATGATTACTAGAAGAACACCTGTGCCACTCATCAAAATGATAATCATCAGACCCATGTGTTAGTCAGTTCGGGGCAGTATTTTGTCGCCAAACGGAAGGCTCGTTAAGGAAATCAAAGCAAAGTGTCAGAAAACATGTGCCGTTACTTACCAGCTGACGCCACTGATTTGGCACCAGAGCGTCATTTTAGCGACATTGCAACAGCTGATTAGCAGTTTATTTATTCTGACTCTATACTGCAGGTACCAAAAACTGTCCCTGTCAGAGGCGGATATTTAATACGTATGAAATGAAGTGTTTGAAGACCAGCCGTGGTCACTGGGAGAGAAAGATGCATGGTCGACACTAGGCCTTGTGTTGAGCTCATTTCCAAGTAAATTATTCGATGGTTCAATCGTCTCACGAGAAATCGATCTCATGAAACTTTCACGTATGGATTAGACCATTGATAGATATGGTTATATGGCAACGGATTGGCCGACAGGAAGGTGAATAGTTCACAACAGGGTATCTTACAGCGATAGAGCCACCATAACGCGCATGGCAGAGGACTGACAACCTACGATTTCCACGTATATCTCAACTGTGTACGTGGAAATAAAACGCATTTATATATATATATATAAATATATATATAGTAAAAGTAAAGTAAGCCCATGGGATTACTGCCGTAGGGGTGTGAGGTGTTAGCGATCTCACATTTCAAAGGCTCGGCTATATGAGGGCGGCAGCCATCATCTCTCCCTCGCCACTTTTACTTCCGGGACTGAACCGGTACCCATTTCAGGCTGGGTCGACCCGGGCGCCGTTGCGGTCTGAAAAAACATTTCCGCCTCAGCTGAAAAATGAACACAGGACCATTCAGATGCGAAGCCAACTCGCTAACCACTCCGCTACGCGGCTTCCATCTACACATATGTATATGTATATTTCCCATTTTTCGGGGGAAAATTTACCTTCATTTACATTTTGCTCAAACTCTGGTAACTGTCGGAAAAAAAATGATTTATTAATTCTATTGTGTCTAACAATTTTCGTATGGATCCACGTCGGCGCTTCCACGATGTCAAGATCAGATTATAAAATATTGGAACATGTCCTTATGGGTCGTGAGTTGAAAAGGCAAAGGCAAAGGCTGCCGTCCATTGTAGCGATGACGGCATAATTAATTTTGATTTCGCTATTTTTAGTAAGGATTAACTACGATACTTTTTATCCTCACTCTCTCGTCTCGTGCCGCCCGTCTCCAGTAGCAAGTCAAGGACAAGACGAATAGGGGGCGACTACGAGATGAAGGGGACCAGGCATCAAGCACCCGTGAAAAAAACGGCGGCTACCGGAGTCGAACCTACACGACCTGATCACGAGGCCGACGGCTTAACCACTGGCCACGGTTGCACTAGTGATACAATCAGTTCGAATGTGGTGCACATGCACTGGTTTCGTCTAAAACATATTCGTCAGTAATAGCAGACAAGAGGTACCAACAGCAGATGAGTATTGTCGAGACCAGGGGAGCTTGAACCAAGAGGGCAATGTCGTGAAAGACAAGAGGGAATTATTGAATGGGGGAGAATGAATCCTCGGCAGCAAGAAGGGAACAAACGATAAAGCAAGACCTTGTCTCACCAGACATCGAATGCAAGGAATAGTGGTATAGGAAAGCTAGCCGTGAAATTAAACTGCTAAAAGCGATAAATCTGGGCGAGGGCAGAGAGAACAGGCCGATAGAGACGGTGGTCTACAAACTGACAGTGCTACGATGAGATTAACAGTAGACGGTAGACAATTGTCATTTGAGGAGAACGCGGTGTTCCAGTAACTGTAACGCATGGGAGACAATTGAAACAATTGGGATTAAGAGAAGGGGAAGGGGGAGGGGGGGAGGAATAGTGGAATATGAAGTCGGTGTCAGTTACTGAGTTCAAATACTGATTTTGGTGATCATGTATCATGCATGTTAGGCTACTATCTTCAGTCCATAGACTATTAGAAGCCCTGTATGATCTCACACTACTATCTTCAGTCCATAGACTTAGAAGGCATGTATCATGTCACACTACTATCTTCAGTCCATAGACTTAGAAGGCATGTATCATGTCACGCTACTATCTTCAGTCCATAGACTATTAGAAGCCGTGTATCATGTTACGCTACTATCTTCAGTCCATAGACTATTAGAAGCCCTGTATCATGTCACGCTTCTATCTTCAGTCCATAGACTGGTTTTCGAGACCATTTATAATGTAACACTTATGTCTTCAGTCTCTACATCATCTATGTGTTCGTCGTAGGATTTGACAGCCTCGTCTCTGCAGACCTGAGTGAAGAAAGTAGTTCTTGATCAACCTCTTCCTCGTCTCTAAGGCCTGAGAAATGAAAGTAGTCCTTGGTTTACCTCTGCCACGTCTCTGCAGGGCTGAGTAATGAAAATAGTCCTTGGTTGACCTCTGCCGCGTTTCTGCAGGGCTGAGTAATGAAAGTAGTCCTTGATTAACCTCTGCCACGTCTCTGCAGGGCTGAGAAATGAAAATAGTCCTTGCTTGACCTGTGCCATATCCCCTCAGTCATGAGTCATAAAAGTAGTACTTGGTCGACCTGTGCCATAACTCCTCAGTCATGAGTCATAAAAATAGTCCTTGCTTGACCTGTGACATATCCCCTCAGTCATGAGTCATAAAAGTAGTCCTTGCTTGACCTCAGCGTCCTCTACCTTGTATTTGTCCCTCAACGCCTGGCTGTACTGAACCAGCGTGTCTTAGATTGTGGCCAAGACAATTTATGTTTAGCTGATCGCTTTCATCCTCCTATAGCCCCACATACCAAAGACATCCACAAACCATAGGAAACCACATACCAAAGGCATCAACATACCAAAGATATCCACATACCCACCCGCTATCTTGTTTGTAGTTGCTTTCAAGTGACAAATTCGCCAAAACTAGTCTGAGAAAACTCAAAATGAAAACCTGGCCAAGCTGAATGAGGCGGCTGGAAAGATGGAGCGGTGATGTTAGCAGTTGATAATAGAGCAATATCGGCTTTCTCATCATCATCATGTAGCTCTCAAATCAAATCACCGAGTATAGGTTTACCACAACCAGCTTTTGGGGAATCCTGAATTCATTTGTTTTTCAGTGCTTGGCAACGGTTTTTACATATTAAGGTTGCTAATCCCATGCATAACCTTCCCAACTGTCTGTGACGACGTGTTTAGAAGGAAACAATAGCCGTCTAATGTTTAACCTGGAACCAGCGGTTCGTCGAGACTAAACCGCCGAAAAATGTTCAGGACCGCGAGAGAACGGTTGAGAAGTTTATCTTCTACTGTGTAAAAACATCTCGTAGTCCAGGCTGAGTCTCAACAGTTCGCAGCGACATCACGATGATAATAAAGCATGTATTTGATAGTACCACCAAGATCTGCACCCGGTTATTCACGATTTAAATAGTAATCATGTTTTCTTCTTCTTTTGTCCTACTGCTTTTGCCGTGCGGCGTTGCAGAGTTAAGATATGCGTAAACATCCGGTTTATGCTCGATGGGGGACTTGTGCTGCTGACAAGTAGAACATTTGAACTGTTACTTTGATCCCCTTTATCCATCGTCTCCGGCGTCGACCTCATCCTCGCGGCCCTGAAACCTTTATGAAATATCCATGCTGCACGCTTATCATGTTGCATTCTTGTCAAATGTCTAAACCATTCATTTCATGTGTTTCAAAATGATATTTAACCGATGTAGTCACCAAATGCAAAACAAGGACCATTTTCAGAGAAGATTCCAGGCTATGAAGATAAGATGTTTTCAAAGACTTCTAAACGTCACCTACAAAGACCGAACCACAAATGATGGAGTAGGTCGAAGAATCGAAAATGCAAGTAGACTTTACGCCGACCTCATCACAAATATCAACAAAGGAAATGTATCTTAGCACGGCCAAGTATTGAGGTCCAATAGCATTTCAAATACGATACTACAGGAAACAGTACAAGGCAGACGAAGGCGGGGAATTCCAAGAAAACCATGGGAAGACAACATCCATGAATGGACTAACCTATGACACAAGGTGGCACAACAAGCAACCACAGACTGAGAGGGTTGGCGTAGGTTTGTGGAGGTGTCAGCAGGGGTGCCCTAAGGACCTCAAGACCACGAGTTGAACTGAACTGAGTCCCTACCATTGTCCTTAACACGCTGTTGTGAATTTTGTTACGAATTGCCTTTCCTGCTGTGCTTTTAACACAGGCTATCTCTGATAGGCAGCCGGTCTATGAGTTGAAACTTGTCGTTCTTGAAGGTCGCATGTCTTACAGAAAGAACTCGTCCTTCTGGTGGTATTCAGCTCTATTAGAGTTAAAGATTGTAGTTCTGGAAGGTTGCTTGACTTACAGAGAGAACTCGTCAGTGTGGTAAGCAGCTCGAATGTGAGAAATAACTTGTAAGTATACAGGCAGCTAGTCAATAAGAAGGTGCTCGACAACCAGGAAGGCATCTCTTTTGGAAAAAAACTCGTCGGCCTAAAATTCAGCTCTTTGTGTGATGTCAAACTCGTATTACAAACTAACTGTCGCCTTGTATATAAGATACAGGTAAATGAAAGACTTCAGGTTTTATACTGAAATCAACCCGAGTAGATGAGACTGATTGTCTTATATCGTCGTAGATGCTCATTTATAAAGAACATTCTGACTCCAAATCAGCTTCCTCCTTCTTGGAAGGATGTGGAAAGCCGATGACTACGTAAAGTTAACCTGAATTATAAGATTTTCCTAAAGCGGATGTCAATCAATCATTCAAAGCTCCTTCCGGTGCATATGCCATCGACAACATCTCGCCAGCGTACATGGTCCTGGGCTGTGACAACATCTCGCCAGCGTACACGGTCCTGGGCTGGGACAACATCTCGCCAGCGTACACGGTTCTGGGCTGTGACAACATCTCGCCAGCGTACACGGTCCTGGGCTGTGACAACATCTCGCCAGCGTACATGGTCCTGGGCTGTGACAACATCTCGCCAGCGTAATGGTCCTGGGCTGTGACAACATCTCGCCAGCGTACATGGTCCTGGGCTATGACATCTCGCCAGCGTACATGGTCCTGGGCTGTGACAACATCTCGCTAACGTACACTGTCCTGGGCTCCTTTTTCTGCGGCTCTCCAGTTGTCATTATTTAATTTTAGCCCCTTCTCACATTCTCTTCTCCACGTTTTGATTGGTTCTTTGCTGTTAGTGTTCAGTTTAAGGATCTTGGTTTTCTTCATGTTCAAATTTAGTTCCAGTTTTGCCGATTGTTCGTTCACCCTATCAAGTTTCTATTGCATTTGACTATGACTGTTTGACAAAAGTACCTGATCATCTGGGTAGTCCAGGTCCTCCAATTGGGACAATAGTGTCCATATCCGTTTTTTGGGTTGTTTTTTTTCTCCCTTCAATTGATGTCTTTATTATAAAATCAGTTGCCACAAAGAACAGCAAAGGTGAGAGCAGGCATCCCTGTCTCCCCCTTGTTTGCACCCCGAAGCTGTCCTTCAATACTCCTTCATGTACCACTCTACTAACTGTGCCTTTGTACATATTCTGGATGAGGGTTGTGTACTTCTCTGGTATCCCATAGTGTCTCAACAGTTGAGAGTACTTCGATCCACACTGTCAAACGCCTTTACATAGTCTTTAAAATGTGCTTATAGGGATGATTTCCATTAAATGCCTTTTTTTTTACTATGATGCGTAGCGTAGTTATAGGATCTGTGCATTATCTTCCCTGGTGAAATCCTGCCTGGTCCTCTCTTAGTTTTTTGGCTTCTTCAGTTTCTAATCTGTCCAAGATGATTCTGTTGAATATCTTGCCTGGCACCAACAACAATGTAATCTCCCTATAATTGCTTCAATCTGCCAGGTCCCCCTTCTTAGGCAGTTTAATCAGAGGCCCTTCTTTCCATTCTGTTGGCACTCTCTCCTCTTCCCAGATCGTCTTGAATAATCCTTGCAATGTATCAGTGGCTGTACTTTATCTACCCTTATGTCTTCTGTTGCTATTCAATCTGGTCCTGCCGCTTTCCCTTTCTTGAGTTTGGGTATGGTCCTTGGGATTTCTATCTTACTTGGTGGGTTGCCGTTCAAGTTTAGGATCGTCTCTGCTGGTAGGATATTTAGTGTTTCTTGTGGTGGAGGTCTGTTTAGACTTTCTTTGAAATACTCAACCCATCATTTCTGTTGTTCCTTTTATGATGTCAATATCCTGCCTTCTCTCTTTAATTGGTATATATATATATATATATATATATTTCCATTTTCTTTGTTAATAAGTAGAGATCTCTCATATTTCCTCTCTCTGCTGCCTCGTCTGCCTCCAGTGCCAGCTTGTCAATATATTCCCTTTTATTTTTCCTTATACATGTCTTGACGTCTTTGCCTGTAACAGTATAACTACTCTGTGCTTCTGCTTTGGTGGCTCAGGGTTCGGCATAATTATTGAGCATAGCTTTCTTCTTTTTCCTTTCATCTATTTTATGCATTGACCAATTCCTTGTGTTGGTCTCTTTTGAACTCCACAGTTTCTTTACATGTCTTATTTCACATCTCTTTAGCCTGGTCCCACATACTATAAATGTCCATTTCTTCATCATATAGCTTTTGTAGCACTTGATATCTGTTATTACGTTTTAAGCTGGTGTTCTCCTTGCGCCCTGTACTGGGTACTTTTTTACTTTGAGCTGCAAAATCCCCAACAACATGTGGTGGTCTGACCGTAGATCTGCACCTCGAGTTACTTTTACATCTTGTAGTGTACTTCTGAACGCTTGACTGACACAGATGTGATCAAGCTGATTATCCGTTACATGGTCTGGAGATCGTCACGTGACCTTATGTATCTTTCTGTGTGGACACATGTTTCCTCCAATTATCATTTTGTGAAACGCACATAACTCCAAACATTTCTCCATTTTCGTTCATCAATCCCATTGCTTGTCTTTCCATAATCTGTTCGTAGCCTAGGTTTTCTGCCATCTCTTGGGCGCAGCTAGTCTGGAGTAGAAATGTGTCATTCTCGAAGGTTGCTTGTCTTACAGAAATAACTCGTCAGTGTGGTAAGTAGCTCGTATGTGAGAAACAACTTGTAAGTATACAGGCAGCTAGTCAATAAGACGGTACTCGACAACCAGGAGGGCATCTTATTTGAAAGAAATAACCACGACAACATGAATACGGCACCTGAAGAGCACATGATGGCCAAATTAACAATGCGCGAAATGGAAGAGGCTATGAAAACATTAAAGAAAAGGAAATCTCCCGGAAAAGACGGGATAACAAACGAAATGCTGATGGGGCTGGGCCAAACAGCGAAGAGGAAACTGCTATCGGTCCTGAACCAAAGCTGGAAAAGGGGAATTGTACCCCAGGCATGGAAAGACGCAATACTGGTACCAGTACCAAAAACAGGAAAGGATAAAACAGATCCAAATGGATACAGGCCCATCAGCCTACTGATCTGTGTCGGCAAGCTGATGGAACGGATGATAAACACCAGACTGATGTGGCATCTGGAAGAAAAACGAATACTAATTCCACAGCAAGCCGGCTTTAGACAGCACAGATCCACTGAGGACCAGGTTATCCTCATAGCCCAGGAGATAGAAGAGGCCTACCAGGCACAGAAACACACAGTAGCTGTTTGGGTGGATCTGAAAAGGCATTTGACAAAGTCTGGAAAGACGGACTTAGAGTCAAGCTAAGAAGAAGTGATGTTTGTGGGAAAATGTACAAATGGATCAACCACTACCTCAAACAAAGAACGGCCAGAGTCCAAGTACAAGGGCAGATGAGCAAAAAGGTGACACTCGAGCAGGGAGTACCCCAAGGGGGAGTACTGTCACCCACACTCTTCCTGGTATATATAAACGATATTACAGAGAATATACCAAGAAGAGTCCATAGCTCAATGTTTGCAGACGATCTGGCTATGTGGACCTCTGAAAAGAATCTCACCATAGCAAGAAATCGGATGCAGACGGCCCTAACATTGCTGGAAGAGTGGGCGAACTCATGGCTGCTCAAAACAAACGAGGAGAAAACCACATGCACAATATTCTCGCTTTCATTAAAATCCCAAATAACCAAATTAAGTCTAAATGGCAAATTCCTGCAGCCAAACGACAACCCAACCTATCTGGGAGTCACATTTGATCGGCGCATGACATGGAAAAGTCAGATTGAGAGAAACCGAATGAAAGCCAGAGAAAGAATGGCAATCATGAGGAGACTTGCTGGCACAAGCTGGGGAGCAGACGAAGGCATACTAAAGAAACTGTACACTGGAAGAGTGAGACCAGTTCTCGAGTATGGCATTGCGGCATGGACAACAGCAGCGAAGGCGAACTTCGATAAAGTTAGCAAACTTCAAAACCAAGCCATGAGAATTATAACAGGTGGCATGAAGTCAACGCCAATTGTAGAACTTGAAAAGATTACAAAACTGCAATCCATGACCGATAGAAGAGACTGCAGAGCCCAGCTGCAGTCAGAGAAACTCCGAAGACTGACTGACCATCCAATGCACCAGAGACTAAACAATTTGGGAAATGGGAAACTAAAGCGGAGAAACTTTGCAGAAATAGCCAAAGCAAAGATGCACGAAGATCCCATAAACGCACTAACAACACCAAAACCCATCAGTACTGTACGAAAACCTACCTGGAGGCAGGATATATTTCCAGAGGTGGTAGAAAATATACCAGGTATTGCAAACAAAAACTGCCAGACTGAAAAAGAAAGGAGAGATACTACTTTAAGCTTCATAACGAAAAGCTACCCAAGCATGGACTGGACCCATGCATACACCGACGGTTCTGTAACAAATACTACACAGAACGGAGGGGCAGGAGCATTCCTGAACCTACCAAATGGCAGAAAAATAACACTGTCATTCGCTACTGGTAAATACACAAGCAATTTCAGAGCGGAGGCAGAGGCACTGAGGGCGGCAGTGGAAGAAATGGTGACACACAGTGAAAATGAAAGCCATATAGTCCTGCTTACAGATTCTCTCGCCGTAGTCACAGCGCTAAAAAGCCAGAAAAATACTGAGCTTAATGACTTAAGAGCAGCACTCTGCAAACTGTGCCAGCAGTCCGCACCAAAAAGGGTAGTGGTACAGTGGGTCCCATCACACTGCAACATCCAAGGCAACGAGGAGGCAGACAGACTGGCAAAAGAAGGTGCAAGACTACCACAAACTGATACTAGTATGACGTACGAAGAGTCAAAACGGCTTATCAAAGCCAGATACATGACCAAATGGGAAACCGAACATACTGGTTACACCAAACACGATGCCTATTACCAGTTGAACCGAAGAGAGCAGGTCGTTGTCTTCAGACTTCGCACTGGCCACAATAGACTGAGGTACCACCTATTCAACAAATTGAAGATAGGGTGTACCGACGAATGCCCGTGCGGTACTGGTAAAATGACCGCTGAACATCTGCTGCAGAACTGCCCGACATACGAGGATCAGAGAGAGCAGATGTGGCCATCACCAGTGGAACTGCAAGACAAGCTCTATGGCAGTGGCGACAGCCTCAGGATGACCGCCGCTTTTTTCGAAAAAATAATGGTTACTGTCTGACTGCGTACGAAGAAGATGAAGAAGAAAAAAGAAATAACTCGCCGCCTCAAATGCAGCTCTTCTGTGTGATGTTAAACTCGTATTACAAACTAACTGTCGTCTTTCGTATAAAATACGGGCAAATCAAAGCCTTCAGATGGATACCGAAAACAACCCAGTAGATGAGACTCAGTGTCTTATATTGTTGTAGGTAACTCCTCTATAAATAACATTCTGACTCAAAATCAGCTTCCTCCTTCCTGGAAGGATGTGGACAGCCGATGGCTGATAATGAGTTAGCCTGAATCATAAGATTTTCCGAAAGTGGATGTGAACGACCAAAATTGGTATACGCTATAACCTAACTATGCAAAGCAAATAAAGTCAAATCAGCAACAATTGATTGTGTGTGATAGTCTTGCTAGGTCCCGGCTCGAAAGAGGGTCACAGAACGAACAGTAACACTGCAGCCTGTCAAGAAATTCGTAAAAGGCAACTAGGGTTTTATCTATGGGGCTAATTATTTTTTTATGTAGAAACGACCAGCTACACAATATCAAGAGATATGGGCAGGCCTACATGTACACAGGGAGCTGAACGTGACAGGAATGATCTATTGCTTGGTTGATAGGTTGATTGATTGATTGGTTGGTTCAATGATTGATTGATCTATTGATTCATTCATTGATAGATAGACAGACAGTCAGTCAGGCAGACATATAGTTAGATAGATATATAGATAGATAGACAGACAGACAGACATACAGATAAATAGATAGAACGTTAGACAGACAGACAGACATATAGAAAGAGACAGACAGGCAGACAGACATATATGTATATATATATATATATATATACCGACAGACAGACAGACGGACGGACGGGCAGAAAGACAGACAGACAGACAAAAAGACAAACAGACAGATAGACAGACGGACGGACGGACGGACAGAAAGACAGACAGAAAGACAGGCAGGAAGGTAGGCAGGCAGACAGACAGACAGACAGACAAATAGACAGATATACAGACAGACAGACAGACAGATAGATAGATAGATAGATAGATAGATAGATAGATAGATAGATAGATAGATAGATAGATAGATAGATAGATAGATAGATAGATAGATAGATAGATAGATAGATAGATAGATAGATAGATAGATAGATAGATAGATCAAGTTGATTGATTTATTAATTGATTGATTATTTTTGTAAAATAATGTAGTATTCTGTTTTGTTCAAAATTCATGGCACGTGATTCACCATTTAGAAAATACTGTTATAATTTAAAACAAAATAAGCAAATTCCATTCATTTTACTGAAAGCCGTGTTGCAAAGCAAGTCCCTTTGAACTGATTTTAACATTTTCCTAAATGATCTACTCCAAACTGGCCACTTGTGTTGACTAGGAAATGGAAACATTAAAACTCTTACCAGTTACATAATGTTTACAATAACGTTACCATTTGATAACGTCATAAGCTATTGAAGTTACGTTTGCAGCTATGACGTCATCGCAACCTACTTTCAATGTTGGTGAATTATATTCTGGAGTTTAAATGGGTCGTACAAGAGTAGAAACATGCAAATTGATAAGCGTATCTCTTGCACCGCGGACATTTGGCCAGGTTTGCTAAGCAAATATGACACGCGTATACTTTCCTGACAGTGTCAATGAAAACAGATCTTCACTCTGCCAGACAACGGGGTATAGAAACATATTATACAACACTACGGCATCATCAATCATTCTCAGTTGTAGTCGCTCCTATTTGGGGCATAGGTCAATCATTTTCTAGGACGTTCGATTTTGAGCTAACTTTTCAACATCTCTCCAGGTGAGGTCCAGGGACTGAATTTCATGTGCACAATCTCTTCTCCAGGTGTTTCTTCGTCTATTTTATTTTCTCTTGCCCTACGGATTCCATGACAAGGCATGTATAGCTACGTATGATTACTATTTTCATTTTGCTTATCATATTCAAGTCAATTTCCTAAGTTTGAGCTGTTCCTTCATTGTTTGCTGCTGGTTCCTTTCCCACAATCTCTTCATTCCTCATCATGTCTGTCCACTATAACAATTATCCTCCGTAGACATTTATTGACGATTTACTGGAGTTTTCTCTATTTTGTCTTTGTCGTGTTTACTGTTTCTGCTCAATATACAGGAGTAATGACTTAACATTGGAATGAAGCAATCTTAATTTTGTATTACGCTTAATTCCTCTCATACTTTCAAAGCAGGCTATCCTAGCCTTTATATCGGTTTGATACGATATGATTAAATATAAAAATTTTAAATAAAATATTTCACAAAATATTCACATTAATTGTAATATTTCTGCAGATTTCAGCTAGAAGCAAACTACAAGAAAAGTGCTCATTCTAATATACTCCAATAGCGTAGTCCAAGTAATATCAAGCCCAAAACTGGATAGACTCTTACATGAATAAAATATAACATGGGTAGCTGTCCTGAAAAAAACAGATCTAGTGCTACAGTGGATTCCGTTCCACTGTGTGATCCTTGGAAACGAGAAGGCAGATGAGCTCGAAATGCTGAATGAGGCGCGCCATTCACCATTCACAGATTCACCATCTACAGTGCCATAAAGAGCCAAAAACACTAATAAAACGATCTAAAATCAGAACGAAATGGAGAGACCAACACAAAGAATTCAAACTAGAAAATGACAGCATAGATAAATGTGGCAGACATGGTCTGACAACGATCTTCAGACACTGAACGGGACATTGCTGACGCACGACCCATCTCCACAGAATGTGTCTTAGAGACACCGCCACATGCGAGGGGACTGGCTTCGCACATCAGTTGGCGTGAAACAGGGGTGTACACTCTCTAAAACTGTTTTCAATATATTCCTTGAGGGAATTATGAGTGAGGCACTAACGGTTAGCACTATGAACGAAAATCAGATTAATACGTACACTGGTCCTGTCAATATTCCTCTATGCTTGTGAGACATGGACAGTTACAGCTGACCTTCCACGAAGGATACCGGCCTGGAGATGAGATGTTTCCGAAGACGTTTAAACGTCACGTACAAAGATCGAGTTACAAATGAGGAAATACAAGATAGAATTACAACAGCAATAGGGCCTTTACAAGACCTCTTGGCAACTGTGAAAAGAAAGAAACTCGCTTGGTACGGTCACATATCGAGATCAAATGATCTTGTAAAAACAATCCTCCACGGAAAGGTGCATGGCAGACGACGAAGAGGCCTCCCAAAAATAGATGGTAGGACAACATAAAAGAATGGATCAATTCCCGACCAGAAGAGTCACAGGTAGCGGCATCTGACAGAGTGGGATGGCGTGGCGTTGTGAGGTCTTTATGTGTGCCCCAACGACCTCGCCGGTTACGGGATGACCTGACCTGACCTGACCTGATATCTAACCAATGTTACTTTAACCCTTCATATGTCAATAATACATGATAAAAGATGATCCTATATCTAACCAGTTTCACTTTAACGCTTCACGTGGCATCTTACAGCAGAAAATATATTTTTCCTATTTCTAACCATTTTCACTGCGTGCTATAAAAAAGGAAAAAAAATAACTTGGCTGAGTTCCTCATAGAAACAGAAGAGACAGCACAAATAAAGCCACAATGGATTGTCTGTTTAAAAGTGCTGACTGCAGTCTTTCAAAATGAATCAACTGAAGAACTACTTAGGCAACTCCCATTCATCTTCAAAACCACGGGAATACGTTGACATTTTGAAAGAGCTATCAGAAGACAAAGACTGGAAAGCAAATGAACACGTGCATTTTCTCAACGTTCAGCATCAAGTGCAAGATTTGATGTAGCCTGGTTGATTGCCCGAAGCAAGAAGCAACAAACAATTTATGAAGAATTGGTCAACCGTGCGATTTCGAAGATGGCAGAAATTAGGCATGGGCATAAAGAAGACATAGGACTGGTTCAATGATTTTGTCTGCAAGAGCAGTGAAGGGCCGACATTTTCATTCTCACATAAAGTGTGAAGGAATAAGTGATTTCGTCAAACAAAAATAACTAATATTTTGCTACTTAGCGCGATGAAACTACATGTCAGTAACGTGTTTGCACGTCCGGTGCAGTGGTTCTGATGCAAATGAAGAAGAAAATGTCATGTTTTTTGTTAGTTCTATTTTTGTTTTGTTGCTTTTCCCTTAAGTTGAGAATTTTTGCATATGTTCCCAGTAATGTTTATATATACGTCGAAAGAGGTATGTTGGTAATGGCCCAGAGATTGCACAGTGACATCCAGGTATGGTGGTTAATGTAAACTTGTCATTTTACATCACGTATTGTCCAGATATTGTAGCCAACATAAACATGTCATTTTACATCACGTATTGTCAAGGTATTGTAGCCAACTTAAACCTGTCATTTTACATCACGTATTGTCAAGGTATTGTAGCAAACTTAAACCTGTTATTTTACATCACGTATTGTCCAGGTATTGTAGCCAAATTAAACCTGTCATTTTACATCACGTATTGTCCAAGTATAGTAGCCAACTTAAACCTGTCATTTTACATCACGTATTGTCCAAGTATAGTAGCCAACTTAAACCTGTCATTTTACATACGTATTGTCCAGGTATTGTAGCCGACTTAAACCTGTCATTTTACATCACGTATTGTCCAGGTATTGTAGCCAACTTAAACCTGTCATTTTACATCACGTATTGTCCAGGTATTGTAGCCAACTTAAACCTGTCATTTTACATCACGTATTGTCCAGGTATTGTAGCCAACTTAAACCTGTCATTTTACATCACGTATTGTCCAGGTATGTCCTGGTTATCGTTGCCAAGTACTAGTTGTTTCCGATCGTTCTTGTGTATCACGTTTTTGTGTATCACGTTTTTGTGTATGGCGTTCTTGTGTATGGCGTTCTTGTGTATGACGTTCTTGTATATGACGTTCTTGTGTATGACGTTCTTGTATATGGCGTTCTTGTGTATGACGTTCTTGTGTATGACGAATGCGCGGCCGTAAAGTAGGTGTCCATTTGGTGTTGTTCTGGTGTGGTCAACGTGTCATTACCGATACATGTCTGTTATTGATTTCTGACTGTCAGAACCGCGATGGCTTCCATCTATGCATATATATATATATATATGGGCGTGTGTGTCTGTGTGTGTTTGTGTGCGTGCTTTCGTGCATGCGTAAATAAGTACCTGCACATGTTGTAGTAATAATTTTTTCATGATCCTGTAAGTGACTTTCTTCTTCGTACATTAGACATTAGTCGCTACTAATGACAGGGCGTTGCTACGGTAATCCTGCTCAATTCGAGAAGAATCGCAGGTCTCAGACACTTGGTCCACGTGCTAGGCTGATAAACCAAAGGTTCGAGGCTACCATCTGAGGAATTACAGCCGAACGCCTCTAAGCCGGAATCCCGCCCTGAATCTCAGCACCACTGCGACGGGAGGCTACGATATGGTTGGGACCTGGAGCTCGCGTCTCAGCCCGACCAGGTCGAGCCGCAGAAAGATGTCTCTGCTGTCCTGCCGATCAAGCGGGCGGGGAGCTGCTCGATATTCACCCCATACGGCGTTGAGGTGTGAAACCACTAGTAGAAGACTTAGTTCTCGGACGAGATGTCGTAAGCAGTAGAGCAGCCACCTCACTGAGAACTGCTGAGACTCAGCCCTTGATCATGAGATATGTCCGCACACCAGGCGAACAACAGCTCCGTGCCATGACCAGGCATGTCCCCTGGTTAAATGCACTCCTGCCTCGCTCTTTACCTCTGTCTGCTATCAGTCATCCCAATGGACGCAGAAGAGATGCAGGCCAGCGGACATTGCACCTCTGCCCTATTGTGACAACCACCCAGGTGGCGGGGAATGCTAGGCGTACCATCACTGCAGAGGAGCCGAGAAAATAAAGAGAGCAAGGAGATACCTCACTCACATGCATATGCTACGTGTCTGGCAGGACGTGACGATCCTGGGACACAGACACACTGGACTGCCTCTCTTCCGGGACAGTACAAACTAGTACATACAGTCCATCGTATCATATCATATCATCACCACACCCTATAGACACGAGTGGTGAAGACTCGAGAGTCCTGCAAGACAACTTCCCTAAGAGAGACAACTCTGACCACAAACAACTGCTGCCTTGCAGATAGGCTGGGGACAGCCAAAGGCTAAGGAGGGCATCCCTACAGAAACACCTGTTGAAATCGGATGCACTGGGCCACAGGCTTAACGAAACAGTGCAACGTATATCGCTGTATCATGACGTTACAACCTAACAGAAAAAAGTCCTGTCCCGCCAGGCAGCGAGAGTGCCGGGCCCCCAGCCTCGAAGGGGCCCACCCAATGCAACTGGTGGTCACCCACAAATGTGATGTGGAGTCAAGGCACAAGGTGATGAGGCAAAAACTGTTGACCAAAACACTTAGACCCTTAGAATACTACAGTGGAATCCGGAGGGAGTCATTAACAAAAAGATTGCCCTAACACATCACCTGCAAGAAGGCAAGATTGACGTGGCATGTATCCAAGAAACGCACCTCAACCACAACCACAAATTCTCAATCGGATGATACCAGACCTTCCGTCTTGATAGGGAACAAAGGAAGGGTTCTTCTTCTTCTTCTTCTTCTGCGTACACAGTCAGACAGTAACCATTATTTTCTCGAAAAAAGCGGCGGTCATCCTGAGACTCTCGCCACTACCATAGAGCTTGTCTTGCAGTTCCACTGGCAATGGCCACATCTGCTCTCTCTGATCCTCGTATGTCGGGCAGTTCTGCAGCAGATGTTCAGTGGTCATTTTACCAGTACCGCACGGGCATTCGTCGGTACACCCTATCTTCAATTTGTTGAAGAGGTGGTACCTCAGTCTGTTGTGGCCAGTGCGAAGTCTGAAGACAACGACCTGCTCTCTTCGGTTCAACTGGTAATAAGCATCGTTTTTGGTGTAACCAGTATGTTCGGTTTCCCATTTGGACATGTACCTGGCTTTGATAAGCCGTTTTGACTCTTCGTACGTCATACTGGTATCTATTTGTGGTAGCCTTGCACCTTCTTTTGCCAGTCTGTCTGCCTCCTCGTTGCCTTGGATGTTGCAGTGTGACGGAACCCACTGTACCACTACTCTTTTTGGTGCGGACTGTTGGCACAGTTTGCAGAGTGCTGCTCTTAAGTCATTAAGCTCAGTGTTTTTCTGGCTTTTTAGCGCTGTGACTACTTCGAGAGCATCTGTCAGCAGGACTATATGGCTCTCATTTTCACTGTGTGTTACCATTTCTTCCACTGCCGCCCTCAGTGCCTCTGCCTCTGCTCTGAAATTGCTCGTGTACTTACCAGTAGCGAATGACAGTGTTATTTTTCTGCCATTTGGTAGGTTCAGGAATGCTCCTGCCCCTCCGTTCTGTGTAGTGTTTGTTACAGAACCGTCGGTGTATGCATGGGTCCAGTCCATGCTTGGGTAGCTTTTCGTTATGAAGCTTAAGGTAGTGTCTCTCCTTTCTTTTTCGGTCTGGCAGTTTTTGTTTGCAATACCTGGTATATTTTCTACCACTTCTGGAAATATATCCTGCCTCCAAGTAGGTTTTCGTACAGTAGTGATGGGTTTTGGTGTTGTTAGTGCGTTTATGGGATCTTCGTGCATCTTTGCTTTGGCTATTTCTGCAAAGTTTCTCCGCTTTAGTTTCCCAGTTCCCAAATTGTTTAGCCTCTGGTACATTGGATGGTCCGTCAGTCTTCGGAGTTTCTCTGACTGCAGCTGGGCTCTGCAGTCTCTTCTGTCGGTCATGGATTGCAGTTTTGTAATCTTTTCAAGATCTACAATTGGCGTTGACTTCATGCCACCAGTTATGATTCTCATGGCTTGGTTTTGAAGTTTGTTAACTTTATCGAAGTTCGCCTTCGCTGCTGTTGTCCATGCCGCGATGCCATACTCGAGAACTGGTCTCACTCTTCCAGTGTACAGTTTCTTTAGTATGCCTTCGTCTGCTCCCCAGCTTGTGCCAGCAAGTTTCCTCATGATCGCCATTCTTTCTCTGGCTTTCATTCGGTTTCTCTCAATCTGACTTTTCCATGTCATGCGCCGATCAAATGTGACTCCCAGATAGGTTGGGTTGTCGTTTGGCTGCAGGATTTTGCCATTTAGGCTTAATTTGGTACTTTGGGGTTTTAATGAGAGCGAGAATATTGTGCACGTGGTTTTCTCCTCGTTTATTTTGACCAGCCATGAGTTCGCCCACTCTTCCAGCGATGTTAGGGCCGTTTGCATCCGATTTCTTGCTATGGTGAGATTCTTTTCAGAGGTCCACATAGCCAGATCGTCTGCAAACATTGAGCTATGGACTCTTCTTGGTATATTCTCTGTAATATCGTTTATATATACCAGGAAGAGTGTGGGTGACAGTACTCCCCCTTGGGGTATTCCCTGCTCGAGTGTCACCTTTTTGCTCATCTGCCCTTGTACTTGGAGGAAGGGTTCTGATACTGCATACCGAGTAGCGCGGTAGCTGTTAATCACACCGGACAAGCAGAAATTGTAGGAGTCGACAAAATGACACAAGAAACGAAGATCCGCATCTTCAACCTGTATGGCCC
Organism: Ariolimax columbianus; assembly: GCA_036924085.1. Classification (NCBI taxonomy): domain Eukaryota; kingdom Metazoa; phylum Mollusca; class Gastropoda; order Stylommatophora; family Arionidae; genus Ariolimax; species Ariolimax columbianus. The sequence goes on from JAVGWX010000016.1 coordinate 70,247,831, forward strand.
ACCCAACAAAGACCTGTCGCTTTCGAGTTTGGAAATCAAGGACTCGAGCTGCCTAGTGGTTGGAGACTTCAACAGCCACTCGGAGAAACGGGGATATTCGGACACAGACAACAGAGGTGATGAAGTGGAAGACTGGGAGATAGACACAAATCTCTATCTTATCAATAGGCCGGAGGACAGCCCTAGCTTCTATTCTAGAACATGGCATACCACCTCTACTCCAGACTTGGCCTTTTCCACGGGGAATATTCACCACAAAACAGATCGCCAAGTGCTCAACCAATTGGCAGGTAGCGACCATAGGCCATATAGGCTAGAAATTGATATGGAAGTAGGCCCAAAGGAATTAAAACCGCTCCCACGATGGAACTATAAACAAGCCGACTGGGACAGATTTGCAATGCTGACAGATGGGCTGTGTGAAATCATCAACACGGAATAACAATATGAAACCTATGGTGGAAAGCCTAAGCAAAGCAATAATGCAAGCAGCCACCGAAACCATCCCAAGAGGGGCAAGGAAAAACTACAAGCCATTTTGGAATGATGAACTGCAGAAAGCCAAGGATGAAGTTTCAAATGCTAGGAACATGGCAGAGAGAGAGCAATCTATAGAGGCAAATATCGCCCTCAAGGCCATCACGGCGAAATACAACAGAACACTGAACCAAATAACAAGCGACAGCTGGAAAAACAAAACAGAAAGCCTCAATTTAGATAAAGAAGGGAACAAACTATGGAAGTTAGTCAGAGCCATGAATGACGAAACACCATCAAATAAACAAATTACCATCAAGCAGGGCGACAACATGCTCACTGGAAAAAAAGCAGCAAACGCCTTTATAGAACATTGTGCCAGAGCAAACCACATTGATGTCCCTACAGATAGGCATACAGACATTAGTCAAGAACAAAAGAGCCACGACAACATCAATATGGCACCAGAGGAGCACATGATGGCAAAACTAACAATGAATGAAATGGATGAGGCCATGAGAACTTTAAAGAAAAAGAAATTGCCCGGAAAATATGTGGTAACAAACGAAATGCTGAGGGAGTTGGGCCAAACAGCAAAGAGGAAGTTACTATCAGTCCTGAACCAAAGCTGGAAAAGGGGAATTGTACCGCAGGCATGGAAAAACGCTGTACTTATACCAGTACCAAAGAAAGAAAAAGATAGAAGAAATCCAAATGGATACAGGCCTATCAGTCTACTGAACTATGTAGGAAAACTGATGGCGCGTATGATAAACACCAGACTGATGTGGCATCTGGAAGAAAAACACATACTAATTCCACAGCAAGCAGGTTTTAGACAGCACTGATCCACTGAGGACCAGATCACTCTCATAGCTCAGGAAATAGGGGATGCTTACCAGGAGAAAAACACACAGTAGCTGTTCGGGTGGATTTAGAAAAGGCATTTGACAAGGTGTGGAAAGAGGGACTTAAGGTCAACCTACGAAGAAGTGAAGTTTGTCGGAAAATGTACAGAAGGATCAGCCACTCGAAAACAGAACAGCCATAGTTCAAGTACAAGGGCAGATAAGCAAAAAGGTGACACTGGAGCAAGGAGTACCCCAAGGGGGAGTACTGTCTCCCACACTTTTCCTGGTGTATATAAACAACATCACAGAGAATATACCAAGAAGAGTCCACAGCTCCATGTTTGCAGACGATGTGGCCATGTGGACCTATGAAAAAAATCTCACCATAGCAAAAAATCGGATGCAGCAGGCCCTAACATCGTTGGAGGAGTGGGCGAACTCATGGCTGGTCAAAATAAATGAGGAAAAAACAACATGTTCGATATTCTCGCTTTCAAATAAACCCTAGAACACCAAAATAAGTCTTAACGGCAAATATCGGCGGCCAAAACGACAATGGCAATCATGAGGAAATTTGCTGGCACAAGCTGGGGAGCAGAAGAAAGTATACTGAAGAAACTGTAGACTGGAAGAGTGAGACCAGTTCTCGAATATGGCATTGCGGAATAGACAACAGCAGCAAAGGCGAACTTCGATAAAATTAACAAACTTTGAAACCAAGCCATGAGAGTTATAACAGGAGGCATGAAGTCAACGCCAATTGTAGAACTTGAAAAGATTACAAATCTGCAATCCATGACCGACAGAGGAGACTGCAGAGCCCAGCAGCAAGCAGAGAAACTCAGAAAACTGGCAGACCATCCAATGCATCAGAGACTAAGTATATTTGGAAACGGGAAACTAAAGCGGAGAAACTTTACAGAAATAGCCAAAGCAAAGATGAGCGAAGACTCTATGAATACCGAAACAATACCAAAGCCCATCCCTACTGTACGCAAACCTACTTGGAAGCAGCATATCATTCCGGAGGTGGTAGAGAATATACCAGGTATTGGAAAAAAAAACAGCCAGACTGAAAAAGAAAGAAGAGACATAACCCTGAGGTACATAACGGAAAACTACCCAAGGATGGACTGTACCCATGCATACACCGACGGTTCTGTAACAAATACAACACAGAACGGAGGGGGAGGGGTTTTCCTGAGCCTAACAAATGGTAGAAAAATAACACTGTCAGTGGCAACTGGAAAATTCTCAAGCAAATTCAGAGCGGAGGCAGAGGCACTGAGGGCTGCAACAGAAGCAATGCTGACAGGCGAAAGCAATGAAAGCCAGATAGTCCAGTTCACAGATGCCCTGACCGTGGTAACAGCACTTAAAAGCCAGAAAAATACTGGACTTAATGATTTAAGAGCAGTACTCTGACAACTATGCCAGCAGTCCTCACCAAAAAGAGTAGTGGTTCAGTGGGTTCCATCACATTGTAACATCCAAGGCAGCGAGGAGGCAGACAGACTGGCAAAAGAAGGTTCAAGACTACCACAACCAGATTCTAGTGTAACCTACGAAGAGTCCAAAAGGCTTATTAGGGCCAGACACATGGCCAAATGGGAAACAGAGCATACTGGCTACACAAAAAACGATGCCTATTACCAGCTGAACAGAAGAGGGCAGGTCGGGGTCTTCATACTCCGCACAGGCCACAACAGACTGAGGTACCACTTATTCAATAAACTGAAGATAGGTGGCACTGACGAATGCACTTGTGGTACAGGGAAAATGACCGCTGAAAATCTGCTGCAAAACTGCCCGACATACGATGACCAGAGAAAGCACATGTGGCCATCACCAGTGGCAACACTAGACAAGCTCTAGGGCAGTGTCGACAGCCTCAGGATGACCGCTGTTTTTTTCGAAAAAATACAGTTTGGTGTTTGACAGTGTACAAAAAAGAAGAAGAAGAAGATAAAGAAGAAAAAGAAGAAGAAGAAGAAGAAGACGAAGAAGAAGAAGAAGAAGAATAAGAAGACATTAGTCGGCTGCGAAAGGAACTCCTCAATTATGAAAATTGTCTTAGAAACTCGTCAGTTATAAAATACACTGTTAGTCCAATATATTAACAGTTACGGGTGAGCTGTTCAGAACAGTTGATAGTCTACACACGTGCAGATATTTTCATATTTGGGCCTAATTATTACAAAGGATCATCGCTGTGAGGTTAAAATTAGAAATCGAATCGCAGTAGCATAAAAGGCATTTTGTGGAAAATATAAACTTCTAATAACAATTGACATCAATAGTGAGCACAGAAAAAGAATAATCAACACACATATCTGGTAACATTGTGCCGCTCTGAAACATGGACTCTAAACACAAAGAATAAGATGACCTGAAAAGCTTTTGAGCTGTGGGGTTATCGCAGGATGTAAAGATATATATATATATATATATATATATATATATATATATATATAGAGAGAGAGAGAGAGAGAGAGAGAGAGGGAGAGAGAGAGAATGAGAGAGAGAGAGAGCTGAACAGAAGAAATGGCAAACGAATAAGTCTTTAAAGATATAGGGTCCGAAAGACAACTAACGACGAGTATACAAATAGGTAGATTGCCATGGCTTGGTCATAACATGATACATGGAAGCCTATTATTGAAAGTTCTAAAAGGACAGTACCTTGATCTGATCAGAAGACTTCAACATCATTATCTGGACTGACTAACAGAAGACATCAACACCAGTCTCCGGACTGACTATCAGAAGACCATCACCAGTCTCTGGACTGACTAACATAAGACTTCAACACCAGTCACCGGACTGACTAACAGAAGACTTCAACACCAGTCTCTGGACTGACTAACAGAAGACTTCAACACCAGTCTCCGGACTGACTAACAGAAGACTTCAACACCAGTCTCCGGACTGACTAACAGAAGACTTCAACACCAGTCTGTGGACTGACTAACAGAAGACTTCAACACCAGTCTCTGGACTGACTAACAGACGACCAACACCAGTCTCTGGACTGAATAACGGATGACTTCAACAACAGTCTCCGGACTGACTAACAGAAGACCATCACCAGTCTCTGGACTGACTAACATAAGACTTCAATACCAGTCTCCGAACTGACTAACAGAAGACTTCAACACCAGTCTGTGGACTGACTAACAGAAGACTTCATCACCAGTCTCTGGACTGACTAACATAAGACTTCAATACCAGTCTCCGGACTGACTAACAGAAGACTTCAACACCAGTATGTGGACTGACTAACAGAAGACTTTAACACCAGTCTGTGGACTGACTAACAGATGACTTCAACACCAGTCTCCGGACTGACTAACAGAAGACTTCAACACCAGTCTCTAGACTGACTAACAGAAGACTTCAACACCAGTCTCTGGACTGACTAACAGAAGACTTCAACAACAGTCTCTGGACTGACTAACAGAAGACTTCAACACCAGTCTCTGGACTAACAGAAGACTTCAACACCAGTCTCTGGACTGACTAACAGAAGACATCAACACCAGTCTCTGGACTGACTAACAGAAGACATCAACACCAGTCTCTGGACTGACTAACAGAAGACATCAACACCAGTCTCTGGACTGACTAACAGAAGACATCAACACCAGTCTCTGGACTGACTAACAGAAGACATCAACACCAGTCTCTGGACTGACTAACAGAAGACATCAACACCAGTCTCTGGACTGACTAACAGAAGACATCAACACCAGTCTCTGGACTGACTAACAGAAGACTTCAACACCAGTCTCTGGACTGACTAACAGAAGACTTCAACACCAGTCTCTGGATTGACTAACAGAAGACTTCAACACCAGTCTCTGGACTGACTAACAGAAGACTTCAACACCAGTCTCTGGATTGACTAACAGAAGACTTCAACACCAGTCTCTGGACTGACTAACAGAAGACTTCAGCACCAGTCTCTGAACTGACTAACAGAAGACTTCAACACCAGTCTCTGGACTGACTAACAGAAGACTTCAACACCAGTCTCCGGACTGACTAACAGAAGACTTCAACAACAGTCTCCGGACTGAATAACAGAAGACTTCAAGACCAGTCTCCGGACTGACTAACAGAAGACCAACACCAGTCTCTGGACTGACTAACAGAAGACTTCAACACCAGTCTCTAGACTGACTAACAGAAGACTTCAACACCAGTCTCTGGACTGACTAACAGAAGACTTCAACAACAGTCTCTGGACTGACTAACAGAAGACCTCAACACCAGTCTCTGGACTAACAGAAGACTTCAACACCAGTCTCTGGACTGACTAACAGAAGACTTCAACACCAGTCTCTGGACTGACTAACAGAAGACTTCAAGACCAGTCTCAGGACTGACTAACAGAAGACGTCAACATAAGTCTCTGGACTGACTAACAGAAGACTTCAACACCAGTCTCTGGACTGACTAACAGAAAACTTCAACACCAGTCTCCGGACTGACTAACAGAAGACATCAACAAACAGTCTCCGCACTGACTAACAGAAGACCAACACCAGTCTCCGGACTGACTAACAGAAAACTTCATCACCAGTCTCTGGACTGAATAACATAAGACTTCAACACCAGTCTCTGGACTGACTAACAGAAGACCAACACCAGTCTCTGGACTGAATAACATATGACTTAAACAACAGTCTCCGGACTGACTAACAGAAGACCATCACCAGTCTCTGGACTGACTAACATAAGACTTCAATACCAGTCTCCGGACTGACTAACAGAAGACTTCAACACCAGTCTGTGGACTGACTAACAGAAGACTTCATCACCAGTCTCTGGACTGACTAACATAAGACTTCAATATCAGTCTCCAGACTGACTAACAGAAGACTTCAACACCAGTCTGTGGACTGACTAACAGAAGACTTCAACCGTATTCTGTGGACTGACTAACAGATGACTTCAACACCAGTCTCCGGACTGACTAACAGAAGACTTCAACACCAGTCTGTGGACTGACTAACAGAATACTTCAACACCAGTCTGTGGACTGACTAACAGATGAATTCAACTCCAGTCTCCGGACTGACTAACAGAAGACTTCAACACCAGTCTGTGGACTGACTAACAGAAGACTTCAACACCAGTCTGTGGACTAACTAACAGAAGACTTCAACAACAGTCTCCGGACTGACTAACAGAAGACTTCAACACCAGTCTGTGGACTGACTAACAGAAGACTTCAACAACAGTCTCTGGACTGACTAACAGAAGACTTCAACACCAGTCTGTGGACTGACTAACAGAAGACTTCAACACCAGTCTCTGGACTGACTAACAGAAGACCATCACCAGTCTGTGGACTGACTAACATAAGACTTCAACACCAGTCTCTGGACTGACTAACAGAAGACTTCAACACCAGTCTCCGGACTGACTAACAGAAGACTTCAACACCAGTCTCCGGACTGACTATCAGAAGACCATCACCAGTCTCTGGACTGACTAACATAAGACTTCAACACCAGTCTCCGGACTGACTAACAGAAGACTTCAACACCAGTCTCTGGACTGACTAACAGAAGACTTCAACACCAGTCTCCGGACTGACTAACAGAAGACTTCAACACCAGTCTCCGGACTGACTAACAGAAGACTTCAACACCATTCTGTGGACTGACTAACAGAAGACTTCAACACCAGTCTCTGGACTGACTAACAGAAGACCAACACCAGTCTCTGGACTGAATAACAGATGACTTCAACAACAGTCTCCGGACTGACTAACAGAAGACCATCACCAGTCTCTGGACTGACTAACATAAGACTTCAATACCAGTCTCCGGACTGACTAACAGAAGACTTCAACACCAGTCTGTGGACTGACTAACAGAAGACTTCAGCACCAGTCTCTGAACTGACTAACAGAAGACTTCAACACCAGTCTCTGGACTGACTAACAGAAGACTTCAACACCAGTCTCCGGACTGACTAACAGAAGACTTCAACAACAGTCTCCGGACTGAATAACAGAAGACTTCAAGACCAGTCTCCGGACTGACTAACAGAAGACCAACACCAGTCTCTGGACTGACTAACAGAAGACTTCAACACCAGTCTCTAGACTGACTAACAGAAGACTTCAACACCAGTCTCCGGACTGACTAACAGAAGACTTCAACACCATTCTGTGGACTGACTAACAGAAGACTTCAACACCAGTCTCTGGACTGACTAACAGAAGACCAACACCAGTCTCTGGACTGAATAACAGATGACTTCAACAACAGTCTCCGGACTGACTAACAGAAGACCATCACCAGTCTCTGGACTGACTAACATAAGACTTCAATACCAGTCTCCGGACTGACTAACAGAAGACTTCAACACCAGTCTGTGGACTGACTAACAGAAGACTTCAGCACCAGTCTCTGAACTGACTAACAGAAGACTTCAACACCAGTCTCTGGACTGACTAACAGAAGACTTCAACACCAGTCTCCGGACTGACTAACAGAAGACTTCAACAACAGTCTCCGGACTGAATAACAGAAGACTTCAAGACCAGTCTCCGGACTGACTAACAGAAGACCAACACCAGTCTCTGGACTGACTAACAGAAGACTTCAACACCAGTCTCTAGACTGACTAACAGAAGACTTCAACACCAGTCTCTGGACTGACTAACAGAAGACTTCAACAACAGTCTCTGGACTGACTAACAGAAGACTTCAACACCAGTCTCTGGACTAACAGAAGACTTCAACACCAGTCTCTGGACTGACTAACAGAAGACTTCAACACCAGTCTCTGGACTGACTAACAGAAGACTTCAAGACCAGTCTCAGGACTGACTAACAGAAGACGTCAACATAAGTCTCTGGACTGACTAACAGAAGACTTCAACACCAGTCTCTGGACTGACTAACAGAAAACTTCAACACCAGTCTCCGGACTGACTAACAGAAGACATCAACAAACAGTCTCCGCACTGACTAACAGAAGACCAACACCAGTCTCCGGACTGACTAACAGAAAACTTCATCACCAGTCTCTGGACTGAATAACATAAGACTTCAACACCAGTCTCTGGACTGACTAACAGAAGACCAACACCAGTCTCTGGACTGAATAACATATGACTTCAACAACAGTCTCCGGACTGACTAACAGAAGACCATCACCAGTCTCTGGACTGACTAACATAAGACTTCAATACCAGTCTCCGGACTGACTAACAGAAGACTTCAACACCAGTCTGTGGACTGACTAACAGAAGACTTCATCACCAGTCTCTGGACTGACTAACATAAGACTTCAATATCAGTCTCCAGACTGACTAACAGAAGACTTCAACACCAGTCTGTGGACTGACTAACAGAAGACTTCAACCGTATTCTGTGGACTGACTAACAGATGACTTCAACACCAGTCTCCGGACTGACTAACAGAAGACTTCAACACCAGTCTGTGGACTGACTAACAGAATACTTCAACACCAGTCTGTGGACTGACTAACAGATGAATTCAACTCCAGTCTCCGGACTGACTAACAGAAGACTTCAACACCAGTCTGTGGACTGACTAACAGAAGACTTCAACACCAGTCTGTGGACTGACTAACAGAAGACTTCAACAACAGTCTCCGGACTGACTAACAGAAGACTTCAACACCAGTCTGTGGACTGACTAACAGAAGACTTCAACAACAGTCTCTGGACTGACTAACAGAAGACTTCAACACCAGTCTGTGGACTGACTAACAGAAGACTTCAACACCAGTCTCTGGACTGACTAACAGAAGACCATCACCAGTCTGTGGACTGACTAACATAAGACTTCAACACCAGTCTCTGGACTGACTAACAGAAGACTTCAACACCAGTCTCCGGACTGACTAACAGAAGACTTCAACACCAGTCTCCGGACTGACTATCAGAAGACCATCACCAGTCTCTGGACTGACTAACATAAGACTTCAACACCAGTCTCCGGACTGACTAACAGAAGACTTCAACACCAGTCTCTGGACTGACTAGCAGAAGACTTCAACACCAGTCTCCGGACTGACTAACAGAAGACTTCAACACCAGTCTCCGGACTGACTAACAGAAGACTTCAACACCATTCTGTGGACTGACTAACAGAAGACTTCAACACCAGTCTCTGGACTGACTAACAGAAGACCAACACCAGTCTCTGGACTGAATAACAGATGACTTCAACAACAGTCTCCGGACTGACTAACAGAAGACCATCACCAGTCTCTGGACTGACTAACATAAGACTTCAATACCAGTCTCCGGACTGACTAACAGAAGACTTAAACACCAGTCTGTGGACTGACTAACAGAAGACTTCAACACCAGTCTGTGGACTGACTAACAGATGACTTCAACACCAGTCTCCGGACTGACTAACAGAAGACTTCAACACCAGTCTGTGGACTGACTAACAGAATACTTTAACACCAGTCTGTGGACTGACTAACAGATGAATTCAACACCAGTCTCTGGACTGACTAACAGAAGACTTCAACACCAGTCTGTGGACTGACTAACAGAAGACTTCAACACCAGTCTGTGGACTGACTAACAGAAGACTTCAACAACAGTCTCCGGACTGACTAACAGAAGACTTCAACACCAGTCTCTAGACTGACTAACAGAAGACTTCAACACCAGTCTCTGGACTGACTAACAGAAGACTTCAACAACAGTCTCTGGACTGACTAACAGAAGACTTCAACACCAGTCTCTGGACTAACAGAAGACTTCAACACCAGTCTCTGGACTGACTAACAGAAGACATCAACACCAGTCTCTGGACTGACTAACAGAAGACATCAACACCAGTCTCTGGACTGACTAACAGAAGACATCAACACCAGTCTCTGGACTGACTAACAGAAGACATCAACACCAGTCTCTGGACTGACTAACAGAAGACATCAACACCAGTCTCTGGACTGACTAACAGAAGACATCAACACCAGTCTCTGGACTGACTAACAGAAGACATCAACACCAGTCTCTGGACTGACTAACAGAAGACTTCAACACCAGTCTCTGGACTGACTAACAGAAGACTTCAACACCAGTCTCTGGATTGACTAACAGAAGACTTCAACACCAGTCTCTGGACTGACTAACAGAAGACTTCAGCACCAGTCTCTGAACTGACTAACAGAAGACTTCAACACCAGTCTCTGGACTGACTAACAGAAGACTTCAACACCAGTCTCCGGACTGACTAACAGAAGACTTCAACAACAGTCTCCGGACTGAATAACAGAAGACTTCAAGACCAGTCTCCGGACTGACTAACAGAAGACCAACACCAGTCTCTGGACTGACTAACAGAAGACTTCAACACCAGTCTCTAGACTGACTAACAGAAGACTTCAACACCAGTCTCTGGATTGACTAACAGAAGACTTCAACAACAGTCTCTGGACTGACTAACAGAAGACTTCAACACCAGTCTCTGGACTAACAGAAGACTTCAACACCAGTCTCTGGACTGACTAACAGAAGACTTCAACACCAGTCTCTGGACTGACTAACAGAAGACTTCAAGACCAGTCTCAGGACTGACTAACAGAAGACGTCAACATAAGTCTCTGGACTGACTAACAGAAGACTTCAACACCAGTCTCTGGACTGACTAACAGAAAACTTCAACACCAGTCTCTGGACTGACTAACAGAAGACATCAACAAACAGTCTCCGCACTGACTAACAGAAGACCAACACCAGTCTCCGGACTGACTAACAGAAAACTTCATCACCAGTCTCTGGACTGAATAACATAAGACTTCAACACCAGTCTCTGGACTGACTAACAGAAGACCAACACCAGTCTCTGGACTGAATAACATATGACTTCAACAACAGTCTCCGGACTGACTAACAGAAGACCATCACCAGTCTCTGGACTGACTAACATAAGACTTCAATACCAGTCTCCGGACTGACTAACAGAAGACTTCAACACCAGTCTGTGGACTGACTAACAGAAGACTTCATCACCAGTCTCTGGACTGACTAACATAAGACTTCAATATCAGTCTCCGGACTGACTAACAGAAGACTTCAACACCAGTCTGTGGACTGACTAACAGAAGACTTCAACACCATTCTGTGGACTGACTAACAGATGACTTCAACACCAGTCTCCGGACTGACTAACAGAAGACTTCAACACCAGTCTGTGGACTGACTAACAGAATACTTCAACACCAGTCTGTGGACTGACTAACAGATGAATTCAACTCCAGTCTACGGACTGACTAACAGAAGACTTCAACACCAGTCTGTGGACTGACTAACAGAAGACTTCAACACCAGTCTGTGGACTGACTAACAGAAGACTTCAACAACAGTCTCCGGACTGACTAACAGAAGACTTCAACACCAGTCTGTGGACTGACTAACAGAAGACTTCAACAACAGTCTCTGGACTGACTAACAGAAGACTTCAACACCAGTCTGTGGACTGACTAACAGAAGACTTCAACACCAGTCTCTGGACTGACTAACAGAAGACCATCACCAGTCTGTGGACTGACTAACATAAGACTTCAACACCAGTCTCTGGACTGACTAACAGAAGACTTCAACACCAGTCTCCGGACTGACTAACAGAAGACTTCAACACCAGTCTCCGGACTGACTATCAGAAGACCATCACCAGTCTCTGGACTGACTAACATAAGACTTCAACACCAGTCTCCGGACTGACTAACAGAAGACTTCAACACCAGTCTCTGGACTGACTAACAGAAGACTTCAACACCAGTCTCCGGACTGACTAACAGAAGACTTCAACACCAGTCTCCGGACTGACTAACAGAAGACTTCAACACCAGTCTGTGGACTGACTAACAGAAGACTTCAACACCAGTCTCTGGACTGACTAACAGAAGACCAACACCAGTCTCTGGACTGAATAACAGATGACTTCAACAACAGTCTCCGGACTGACTAACAGAAGACCATCACCAGTCTCTGGACTGACTAACATAAGACTTCAATACCAGTCTCCGGACTGACTCACAGAAGACTTCAACACCAGTCTGTGGACTGACTAACAGAAGACTTCAACACCAGTCTGTGGACTGACTAACAGATGACTTCAACACCAGTCTCCAGACTGACTAACAGAAGACTTCAACACCAGTCTGTGGACTGACTAACAGAATACTTTAACACCAGTCTGTGGACTGACTAACAGATGAATTCAACACCAGTCTCCGGACTGACTAACAGAAGACTTCAACACCAGTCTGTGGACTGACTAACAGAAGACTTCAACACCAGTCTGTGGACTGACTAACAGAAGACTTCAACAACAGTCTCCGGACTGACTAACAGAAGACTTCAACACCAGTCTGTGGACTGACTAACAGAAGACTTCAACAACAGTCTCTGGACTGACTAACAGAAGACTTGAACACCAGTCTGTGGACTGACTAACAGAAGACTTCAACACCAGTCTCTGGACTGACTAACAGAAGACTTCAGCACCAGTCTCTGGACTGACTAACAGAAGACTTCAACACCAGTCTCTGGACTGACTAACAGAAGACTTCAACACCAGTCTCTGGACTGACTAACAGAAGACTTCAACAACAGTCTCTGGACTGAATAACAGAAGACTTCAAGACCAGTCTCCGGACTGACTAACAGAAGACCAACACCAGTCTCTGGACTGACTAACAGAAGACTTTAACACCAGTCTCTAGACTGACTAACAGAAGACTTCAAAAACCAGTCTCTGGACTGACTAACAGAAGACTTCAACAACAGTCTCTGGACTGACTAACAGAAGACTTCAACACCAGTCTCTGGACTAACAGAAGACTTCAACACCAGTCTCTGGACTGACTAACAGAAGACTTCAACACCAGTCTCTGGACTGACTAACAGAAGACTTCAAGACCAGTCTCCGGACTGACTAACAGAAGACTTCAACATAAGTCTCTGGACTGATTAACAGAAGACTTCAACACCAGTCTCTGGACTGACTAACAGAAAACTTCAACACCAGTCTCCGGACTGACTAACAGAAGACATAAACAAACAGTCTCCGCACTGACTAACAGAAGACCAACACCAGTCTCCGGACTGACTAACAGAAAACTTCATCACCAGTCTCTGGACTGAATAACATAAGACTTCAACACCAGTCTCTGGACTGACTAACAGAAGACCAACACCAGTCTCTGGACTGAATAACATATGACTTCAACAACAGTCTCCGGACTGACTAACAGAAGACCATCACCAGTCTCTGGACTGACTAACATAAGACTTCAATACCAGTCTCCGGACTGACTAACAGAAGACTTCAACACCAGTCTGTGGACTGACTAACAGAAGACTTCATCACCAGTCTCTGGACTGACTAACATAAGACTTCAATACCAGTCTCCAGACTGACTAACAGAAGACTTCAACACCAGTCTGTGGACTGACTAACAGAAGACTTCAACACCATTCTGTGGACTGACTAACAGAGGAATTCAACACCAGTCTCCGGACTGACTAACAGAAGACTTCAACACCAGTCTGTGGACTGACTAACAGAATACTCAACACCAGTCTGTGGACTGACTAACAGATGAATTCAACTCCAGTCTCCGGACTGACTAACAGAAGACTTCAACACCAGTCTGTGGACTGACTAACAGAAGACTTCAACACCAGTCTGTGGACTGACTAACAGAAGACTTCAACAACAGTCTCCAAACTGACTAACAGAAGACTTCAACACCAGTCTGTGGACTGACTAACAGAAGACTTCAACAACAGTCTCTGGACTGACTAACAGAAGACTTCAACACCAGTCTGTGGACTGACTAACAGAAGACTTTAACACCAGTCTCTGGACTGACTAACAGAAGACCATCACCAGTCTGTGGACTGACTAACATAAGACTTCAACACCAGTCTCTGGACTGACTAACAGAAGACTTCAACACCAGTCTCCGGACTGACTAACAGAAGACTTCAACACCAGTCTCCAGACTGACTATCAGAAGACCATCACCAGTCTCTGGACTGACTAACATAAGACTTCAACACCAGTCTCCGGACTGACTAACAGAAGACTTCAACACCAGTCTCTGGACTGACTAACAGAAGACTTCAACACCAGTCTCCGGACTGACTAACAGAAGACTTCAACACCAGTCTCCGGACTGACTAACAGAAGACTTCAACACCAGTCTCTGGACTGACTAACAGAAGACCAACACCAGTCTCTGGACTGAATAACAGATGACTTCAACAACAGTCTCCGGACTGACTAACAGAAGACCATCACCAGTCTCTGGACTGACTAACATAAGACTTCAATACCAGTCTCCGGACTGACTAACAGAAGACTTCAACACCAGTCTGTGGACTGACTAACAGAAGACTTCAACACCAGTCTGTGGACTGACTAACAAATGACTTCAACACCAGTCTCCGGACTGACTAACAGAAGACTTCAACACCAGTCTGTGGACTGACTAACAGAATACTTTAACACCAGTCTGTGGACTGACTAACAGATGAATTCAACACCAGTCTCCGGACTGACTAACAGAAGACTTCAACACCAGTCTGTGGACTGACTAACAGAAGACTTCAACACCAGTCTGTGGACTGACTAACAGAAGACTTCAACAACAGTCTCCGGACTGACTAACAGAAGACTTCAACACCAGTCTGTGGACTGACTAACAGAAGACTTCAACAACAGTCTCTGGACTGACTAACAGAAGACTTGAACACCAGTCTGTGGACTGACTAACAGAAGACTTCAACACCAGTCTCTGGACTGACTAACAGAAGACTTCAGCACCAGTCTCTGGACTGACTAACAGAAGACTTCAACACCAGTCTCTGGACTGACTAACAGAAGACTTCAACACCAGTCTCCGGACTGACTAACAGAAGACTTCAACAACAGTCTCCGGACTGAATAACAGAAGACTTCAAGACCAGTCTCCGGACTGACTAACAGAAGACCAACACCAGTCTCTGGACTGACTAACAGAAGACTTTAACACCAGTCTCTAGACTGACTAACAGAAGACTTCAACACCAGTCTCTGGACTGACTAACAGAAGACTTCAACAACAGTCTCTGGACTGACTAACAGAAGACTTCAACACCAGTCTCTGGACTAACAGAAGACTTCAACACCAGTCTCTGGACTGACTAACAGAAGACTTCAACACCAGTCTCTGGACTGACTAACAGAAGACTTCAAGACCAGTCTCCGGACTGACTAACAGAAGACTTCAACATAAGTCTCTGGACTAACAGAAAACTTCAACACCAGTCTCCGGACTGACTAACAGAAGACATAAACAAACAGTCTCCGCACTGACTAACAAAAGACCAACACCAGTCTCCGGACTGACTAACAGAAAACTTCGTCACCAGTCTCTGGACTGAATAACATAAGACTTCAACACCAGTCTCTGGACTGACTAACAGAAGACCAACACCAGTCTCTGGACTGAATAACATATGACTTCAACAACAGTCTCCGGACTGACTAGCAGAAGACCATCACCAGTCTCTGGACTGACTAACATAAGACTTCAATACCAGTCTCCGGACTGACTAACAGAAGACTTCAACACCAGTCTGTGGACTGACTAACAGAAGACTTCATCACCAGTCTCTGGACTGACTAACATAAGACTTCAATACCAGTCTCCAGACTGACTAACAGAAGACTTCAACACCAGTCTGTGGACTGACTAACAGAAGACTTCAACACCATTCTGTGGACTGACTAACAGAGGAATTCAACACCAGTCTCCGGACTGACTAACAGAAGACTTCAACACCAGTCTGTGGACTGACTAACAGAATACTTCAACACCAGTCTGTGGACTGACTAACAGATGAATTCAACTCCAGTCTCCAGACTGACTAACAGAAGACTTCAACACCAGTCTGTGGACTGACTAACAGAAGACTTCAACACCAGTCCTTGGACTGACTAACAGAAGACTTCAACAACAGTCTCCGGACTGACTAACAGAAGACTTCAACACCAGTCTGTGGACTGACTAACAGAAGACTTCAACAACAGTCTCTGGACTGACTAACAGAAGACTTCAACACCAGTCTGTGGACTGACTAACAGAAGACTTCAACACCAGTCTCTGGACTGACTAACAGAAGACCATCACCAGTCTGTGGACTGACTAACATAAGACTTCAACACCAGTCTCTGGACTGACTAACAGAAGACTTCAACACCAGTCTCCGGACTGACTAACAGAAGACTTCAACACCAGTCTCCGGACTGACTATCAGAAGACCATCACCAGTCTCTGGACTGACTAACATAAGACTTCAACACCAGTCTCCGGACTGACTAACAGAAGACTTCAACACCAGTCTCTGGACTGACTAACAGAAGACTTCAACACCAGTCTCCGGACTGACTAACAGAAGACTTCAACACCAGTCTCCGGACTGACTAACAGAAGACTTCAACACCAGTCTGTGGACTGACTAACAGAAGACTTCAACACCAGTCTGTGGACTGACTAACAGAAGACTTCAACAACAGTCTCCGGACTGACTAACAGAAGACTTCAACACCAGTCTGTGGACTGACTAACAGAAGACTTCAACAACAGTCTCTGGACTGACTAACAGAAGACTTGAACACCAGTCTGTGGACTGACTAACAGAAGACTTCAACACCAGTCTCTGGACTGACTAACAGAAGACTTCAGCACCAGTCTCTGGACTGACTAACAGAAGACTTCAACACCAGTCTCTGGACTGACTAACAGAAGACTTCAACACCAGTCTCCGGACTGACTAACAGAAGACTTCAACAACAGTCTCTGGACTGAATAACAGAAGACTTCAAGACCAGTCTCCGGACTGACTAACAGAAGACCAACACCAGTCTCTGGACTGACTAACAGAAGACTTTAACACCAGTCTCTAGACTGACTAACAGAAGACTTCAACACCAGTCTCTGGACTGACTAACAGAAGACTTCAACAACAGTCTCTGGACTGACTAACAGAAGACTTCAACACCAGTCTCTGGACTAACAGAAGACTTCAACACCAGTCTCTGGACTGACTAACAGAAGACTTCAACACCAGTCTCTGGACTGACTAACAGAAGACTTCAAGACCAGTCTCCGGACTGACTAACAGAAGACTTCAACATAAGTCTCTGGACTGACTAACAGAAGACTTCAACACCAGTCTCTGGACTGACTAACAGAAAACTTCAACACCAGTCTCCGGACTGACTAACAGAAGACATAAACAAACAGTCTCCGCACTGACTAACAGAAGACCAACACCAGTCTCCGGACTGACTAACAGAAAACTTCATCACCAGTCTCTGGACTGAATAACAAAAGACTTCAACACCAGTCTCTGGACTGACTAACAGAAGACCAACACCAGTCTCTGGACTGAATAACATATGACTTCAACAACAGTCTCCGGACTGACTAACAGAAGACCATCACCAGTCTCTGGACTGACTAACATAAGACTTCAATACCAGTCTCCGGACTGACTAACAGAAGACTTCAACACCAGTCTGTGGACTGACTAACAGAAGACTTCATCACCAGTCTCTGGACTGACTAACATAAGACTTCAATACCAGTCTCCAGACTGACTAACAGAAGACTTCAACACCAGTCTGTGGACTGACTAACAGAAGACTTCAACACCATTCTGTGGACTGACTAACAGAGGAATTCAACACCAGTCTCCGGACTGACTAACAGAAGACTTCAACACCAGTCTGTGGACTGACTAACAGAATACTTCAACACCAGTCTGTGGACTGACTAACAGATGAATTCAACTCCAGTCTCCGGACTGACTAACAGAAGACTTCAACACCAGTCTGTGGACTTACTAACAGAAGACTTCAACACCAGTCTGTTGACTGACTAACAGAAGACTTCAACAACAGTCTCCAAACTGACTAACAGAAGACTTCAACACCAGTCTGTGGACTGACTAACAGAAGACTTCAACAACAGTCTCTGGACTGACTAACAGAAGACTTCAACACCAGTCTGTGGACTGACTAACAGAAGACTTCAACACCAGTCTCTGGACTGACTAACAGAAGACCATCACCAGTCTGTGGACTGACTAACATAAGACTTCAACACCAGTCTCTGGACTGACTAACAGAAGACTTCAACACCAGTCTCCGGACTGACTAACAGAAGACTTCAACACCAGTCTCCAGACTGACTATCAGAAGACCATCACCAGTCTCTGGACTGACTAACATAAGACTTCAACACCAGTCTCCGGACTGACTAACAGAAGACTTCAACACCAGTCTCTGGACTGACTAACAGAAGACTTCAACACCAGTCTCCGGACTGACTAACAGAAGACTTCAACACCAGTCTCCGGACTGACTAACAGAAGACTTCAACACCAGTCTCTGGACTGACTAACAGAAGACCAACACCAGTCTCTGGACTGAATAACAGATGACTTCAACAACAGTCTCCGGACTGACTAACAGAAGACCATCACCAGTCTCTGGACTGACTAACATAAGACTTCAATACCAGTCTCCGGACTGACTAACAGAAGACTTCAACACCAGTCTGTGGACTGACTAACAGAAGACTTCAACACCAGTCTGTGGACTGACTAACAAATGACTTCAACACCAGTCTCCGGACTGACTAACAGAAGACTTCAACACCAGTCTGTGGACTGACTAACAGAATACTTTAACACCAGTCTGTGGACTGACTAACAGATGAATTCAACACCAGTCTGTGGACTGACTAACAGAAGACTTCAACACCAGTCTGTGGACTGACTAACAAATGACTTCAACACCAGTCTCCGGACTGACTAACAGAAGACTTCAACACCAGTCTGTGGACTGACTAACAGAATACTTTAACACCAGTCTGTGGACTTACTAACAGAAGACTTCAACACCAGTCTGTGGACTGACTAACAGAAGACTTCAACACCAGTCTGTGGACTGACTAACAGAAGACTTCAACAACAGTCTCCGGACTGACTAACAGAAGACTTCAACACCAGTCTGTGGACTGACTAACAGAAGACTTCAACAACAGTCTCTGGACTGACTAACAGAAAACTTGAACACCAGTCTGTGGACTGACTAACAGAAGACTTCAACACCAGTCTCTGGACTGACTAACAGAAGACTTCAGCACCAGTCTCTGGACTGACTAACAGAAGACTTCAACACCAGTCTCTGGACTGACTAACAGAAGACTTCAACACCAGTCTCCGGACTGACTAACAGAAGACTTCAACAACAGTCTCCGGACTGAATAACAGAAGACTTCAAGACCAGTCTCCGGACTGACTAACAGAAGACCAACACCAGTCTCTGGACTGACTAACATAAGACTTCAACACCAGTCTCTGGACTGACTAACAGAAGACTTCAACACCAGTCTCCGGACTGACTAACAGAAGACTTCAACACCAGTCTCCGGACTGACTATCAGAAGACCATCACCAGTCTCTGGACTGACTAACATAAGACTTCAACACCAGTCTCCGGACTGACTAACAGAAGACTTCAACACCAGTCTCTGGACTGACTAACAGAAGACTTCAACACCAGTCTCCGGACTGACTAACAGAAGACTTCAACACCAGTCTCCGGACTGACTAACAGAAGACTTCAACACCAGTCTGTGGACTGACTAACAGAAGACTTCAACACCAGTCTCTGGACTGACTAACAGAAGACCAACACCAGTCTCTGGACTGAATAACAGATGACTTCAACAACAGTCTCCGGACTGACTAACAGAAGACCATCACCAGTCTCTGGACTGACTAACATAAGACTTCAATACCAGTCTCCGGACTGACTCACAGAAGACTTCAACACCAGTCTGTGGACTGACTAACAGAAGACTTCAACACCAGTCTGTGGACTGACTAACAGATGACTTCAACACCAGTCTCCGGACTGACTAACAGAAGACTTCAACACCAGTCTGTGGACTGACTAACAGAATACTTTAACACCAGTCTGTGGACTGACTAACAGATGAATTCAACACCAGTCTCCGGACTGACTAACAGAAGACTTCAACACCAGTCTGTGGACTGACTAACAGAAGACTTCAACACCAGTCTGTGGACTGACTAACAGAAGACTTCAACAACAGTCTCCGGACTGACTAACAGAAGACTTCAACACCAGTCTGTGGACTGACTAACAGAAGACTTCAACAACAGTCTCTGGACTGACTAACAGAAGACTTGAACACCAGTCTGTGGACTGACTAACAGAAGACTTCAACACCAGTCTCTGGACTGACTAACAGAAGACTTCAGCACCAGTCTCTGGACTGACTAACAGAAGACTTCAACACCAGTCTCTGGACTGACTAACAGAAGACTTCAACACCAGTCTCTGGACTGACTAACAGAAGACTTCAACAACAGTCTCTGGACTGAATAACAGAAGACTTCAAGACCAGTCTCCGGACTGACTAACAGAAGACCAACACCAGTCTCTGGACTGACTAACAGAAGACTTTAACACCAGTCTCTAGACTGACTAACAGAAGACTTCAAAAACCAGTCTCTGGACTGACTAACAGAAGACTTCAACAACAGTCTCTGGACTGACTAACAGAAGACTTCAACACCAGTCTCTGGACTAACAGAAGACTTCAACACCAGTCTCTGGACTGACTAACAGAAGACTTCAACACCAGTCTCTGGACTGACTAACAGAAGACTTCAAGACCAGTCTCCGGACTGACTAACAGAAGACTTCAACATAAGTCTCTGGACTGATTAACAGAAGACTTCAACACCAGTCTCTGGACTGACTAACAGAAAACTTCAACACCAGTCTCCGGACTGACTAACAGAAGACATAAACAAACAGTCTCCGCACTGACTAACAGAAGACCAACACCAGTCTCCGGACTGACTAACAGAAAACTTCATCACCAGTCTCTGGACTGAATAACATAAGACTTCAACACCAGTCTCTGGACTGACTAACAGAAGACCAACACCAGTCTCTGGACTGAATAACATATGACTTCAACAACAGTCTCCGGACTGACTAACAGAAGACCATCACCAGTCTCTGGACTGACTAACATAAGACTTCAATACCAGTCTCCGGACTGACTAACAGAAGACTTCAACACCAGTCTGTGGACTGACTAACAGAAGACTTCATCACCAGTCTCTGGACTGACTAACATAAGACTTCAATACCAGTCTCCAGACTGACTAACAGAAGACTTCAACACCAGTCTGTGGACTGACTAACAGAAGACTTCAACACCATTCTGTGGACTGACTAACAGAGGAATTCAACACCAGTCTCCGGACTGACTAACAGAAGACTTCAACACCAGTCTGTGGACTGACTAACAGAATACTTCAACACCAGTCTGTGGACTGACTAACAGATGAATTCAACTCCAGTCTCCGGACTGACTAACAGAAGACTTCAACACCAGTCTGTGGACTGACTAACAGAAGACTTCAACACCAGTCTGTGGACTGACTAACAGAAGACTTCAACAACAGTCTCCAAACTGACTAACAGAAGACTTCAACACCAGTCTGTGGACTGACTAACAGAAGACTTCAACAACAGTCTCTGGACTGACTAACAGAAGACTTCAACACCAGTCTGTGGACTGACTAACAGAAGACTTTAACACCAGTCTCTGGACTGACTAACAGAAGACCATCACCAGTCTGTGGACTGACTAACATAAGACTTCAACACCAGTCTCTGGACTGACTAACAGAAGACTTCAACACCAGTCTCCGGACTGACTAACAGAAGACTTCAACACCAGTCTCCAGACTGACTATCAGAAGACCATCACCAGTCTCTGGACTGACTAACATAAGACTTCAACACCAGTCTCCGGACTGACTAACAGAAGACTTCAACACCAGTCTCTGGACTGACTAACAGAAGACTTCAACACCAGTCTCCGGACTGACTAACAGAAGACTTCAACACCAGTCTCCGGACTGACTAACAGAAGACTTCAACACCAGTCTCTGGACTGACTAACAGAAGACCAACACCAGTCTCTGGACTGAATAACAGATGACTTCAACAACAGTCTCCGGACTGACTAACAGAAGACCATCACCAGTCTCTGGACTGACTAACATAAGACTTCAATACCAGTCTCCGGACTGACTAACAGAAGACTTCAACACCAGTCTGTGGACTGACTAACAGAAGACTTCAACACCAGTCTGTGGACTGACTAACAAATGACTTCAACACCAGTCTCCGGACTGACTAACAGAAGACTTCAACACCAGTCTGTGGACTGACTAACAGAATACTTTAACACCAGTCTGTGGACTGACTAACAGATGAATTCAACACCAGTCTCCGGACTGACTAACAGAAGACTTCAACACCAGTCTGTGGACTGACTAACAGAAGACTTCAACACCAGTCTGTGGACTGACTAACAGAAGACTTCAACAACAGTCTCCGGACTGACTAACAGAAGACTTCAACACCAGTCTGTGGACTGACTAACAGAAGACTTCAACAACAGTCTCTGGACTGACTAACAGAAGACTTGAACACCAGTCTGTGGACTGACTAACAGAAGACTTCAACACCAGTCTCTGGACTGACTAACAGAAGACTTCAGCACCAGTCTCTGGACTGACTAACAGAAGACTTCAACACCAGTCTCTGGACTGACTAACAGAAGACTTCAACACCAGTCTCCGGACTGACTAACAGAAGACTTCAACAACAGTCTCCGGACTGAATAACAGAAGACTTCAAGACCAGTCTCCGGACTGACTAACAGAAGACCAACACCAGTCTCTGGACTGACTAACAGAAGACTTTAACACCAGTCTCTAGACTGACTAACAGAAGACTTCAACACCAGTCTCTGGACTGACTAACAGAAGACTTCAACAACAGTCTCTGGACTGACTAACAGAAGACTTCAACACCAGTCTCTGGACTAACAGAAGACTTCAACACCAGTCTCTGGACTGACTAACAGAAGACTTCAACACCAGTCTCTAGACTGACTAACAGAAGACTTCAAGACCAGTCTCCGGACTGACTAACAGAAGACTTCAACATAAGTCTCTGGACTAACAGAAGACTTCAACACCAGTCTCTGGACTGACTAACAGAAAACTTCAACACCAGTCTCCGGACTGACTAACAGAAGACATAAACAAACAGTCTCCGCACTGACTAACAAAAGACCAACACCAGTCTCCGGACTGACTAACAGAAAACTTCGTCACCAGTCTCTGGACTGAATAACATAAGACTTCAACACCAGTCTCTGGACTGACTAACAGAAGACCAACACCAGTCTCTGGACTGAATAACATATGACTTCAACAACAGTCTCCGGACTGACTAGCAGAAGACCATCACCAGTCTCTGGACTGACTAACATAAGACTTCAATACCAGTCTCCGGACTGACTAACAGAAGACTTCAACACCAGTCTGTGGACTGACTAACAGAAGACTTCATCACCAGTCTCTGGACTGACTAACATAAGACTTCAATACCAGTCTCCAGACTGACTAACAGAAGACTTCAACACCAGTCTGTGGACTGACTAACAGAAGACTTCAACACCATTCTGTGGACTGACTAACAGAGGAATTCAACACCAGTCTCCGGACTGACTAACAGAAGACTTCAACACCAGTCTGTGGACTGACTAACAGAATACTTCAACACCAGTCTGTGGACTGACTAACAGATGAATTCAACTCCAGTCTCCGGACTGACTAACAGAAGACTTCAACACCAGTCTGTGGACTGACTAACAGAAGACTTCAACACCAGTCCTTGGACTGACTAACAGAAGACTTCAACAACAGTCTCCGGACTGACTAACAGAAGACTTCAACACCAGTCTGTGGACTGACTAACAGAAGACTTCAACAACAGTCTCTGGACTGACTAACAGAAGACTTCAACACCAGTCTGTGGACTGACTAACAGAAGACTTCAACACCAGTCTCTGGACTGACTAACAGAAGACCATCACCAGTCTGTGGACTGACTAACATAAGACTTCAACACCAGTCTCTGGACTGACTAACAGAAGACTTCAACACCAGTCTCCGGACTGACTAACAGAAGACTTCAACACCAGTCTCCGGACTGACTATCAGAAGACCATCACCAGTCTCTGGACTGACTAACATAAGACTTCAACACCAGTCTCCGGACTGACTAACAGAAGACTTCAATACCAGTCTCTGGACTGACTAACAGAAGACTTCAACACCAGTCTCCGGACTGACTAACAGAAGACTTCAACACCAGTCTCCGGACTGACTAACAGAAGACTTCAACACCAGTCTGTGGACTGACTAACAGAAGACTTCAACACCAGTCTGTGGACTGACTAACAGAAGACTTCAACAACAGTCTCCGGACTGACTAACAGAAGACTTCAACACCAGTCTGTGGACTGACTAACAGAAGACTTCAACAACAGTCTCTGGACTGACTAACAGAAGACTTGAACACCAGTCTGTGGACTGACTAACAGAAGACTTCAACACCAGTCTCTGGACTGACTAACAGAAGACTTCAGCACCAGTCTCTGGACTGACTAACAGAAGACTTCAACACCAGTCTCTGGACTGACTAACAGAAGACTTCAACACCAGTCTCCGGACTGACTAACAGAAGACTTCAACAACAGTCTCTGGACTGAATAACAGAAGACTTCAAGACCAGTCTCCGGACTGACTAACAGAAGACCAACACCAGTCTCTGGACTGACTAACAGAAGACTTTAACACCAGTCTCTAGACTGACTAACAGAAGACTTCAACACCAGTCTCTGGACTGACTAACAGAAGACTTCAACAACAGTCTCTGGACTGACTAACAGAAGACTTCAACACCAGTCTCTGGACTAACAGAAGACTTCAACACCAGTCTCTGGACTGACTAACAGAAGACTTCAACACCAGTCTCTGGACTGACTAACAGAAGACTTCAAGACCAGTCTCCGGACTGACTAACAGAAGACTTCAACATAAGTCTCTGGACTGACTAACAGAAGACTTCAACACCAGTCTCTGGACTGACTAACAGAAAACTTCAACACCAGTCTCCGGACTGACTAACAGAAGACATAAACAAACAGTCTCCGCACTGACTAACAGAAGACCAACACCAGTCTCCGGACTGACTAACAGAAAACTTCATCACCAGTCTCTGGACTGAATAACAAAAGACTTCAACACCAGTCTCTGGACTGACTAACAGAAGACCAACACCAGTCTCTGGACTGAATAACATATGACTTCAACAACAGTCTCCGGACTGACTAACAGAAGACCATCACCAGTCTCTGGACTGACTAACATAAGACTTCAATACCAGTCTCCGGACTGACTAACAGAAGACTTCAACACCAGTCTGTGGACTGACTAACAGAAGACTTCATCACCAGTCTCTGGACTGACTAACATAAGACTTCAATACCAGTCTCCAGACTGACTAACAGAAGACTTCAACACCAGTCTGTGGACTGACTAACAGAAGACTTCAACACCATTCTGTGGACTGACTAACAGAGGAATTCAACACCAGTCTCCGGACTGACTAACAGAAGACTTCAACACCAGTCTGTGGACTGACTAACAGAATACTTCAACACCAGTCTGTGGACTGACTAACAGATGAATTCAACTCCAGTCTCCGGACTGACTAACAGAAGACTTCAACACCAGTCTGTGGACTTACTAACAGAAGACTTCAAC
Organism: Ariolimax columbianus; assembly: GCA_036924085.1. Classification (NCBI taxonomy): domain Eukaryota; kingdom Metazoa; phylum Mollusca; class Gastropoda; order Stylommatophora; family Arionidae; genus Ariolimax; species Ariolimax columbianus. The sequence goes on from JAVGWX010000016.1 coordinate 70,273,971, forward strand.
ACCAGTCTGTTGACTGACTAACAGAAGACTTCAACAACAGTCTCCAAACTGACTAACAGAAGACTTCAACACCAGTCTGTGGACTGACTAACAGAAGACTTCAACAACAGTCTCTGGACTGACTAACAGAAGACTTCAACACCAGTCTGTGGACTGACTAACAGAAGACTTCAACACCAGTCTCTGGACTGACTAACAGAAGACCATCACCAGTCTGTGGACTGACTAACATAAGACTTCAACACCAGTCTCTGGACTGACTAACAGAAGACTTCAACACCAGTCTCCGGACTGACTAACAGAAGACTTCAACACCAGTCTCCAGACTGACTATCAGAAGACCATCACCAGTCTCTGGACTGACTAACATAAGACTTCAACACCAGTCTCCGGACTGACTAACAGAAGACTTCAACACCAGTCTCTGGACTGACTAACAGAAGACTTCAACACCAGTCTCCGGACTGACTAACAGAAGACTTCAACACCAGTCTCCGGACTGACTAACAGAAGACTTCAACACCAGTCTCTGGACTGACTAACAGAAGACCAACACCAGTCTCTGGACTGAATAACAGATGACTTCAACAACAGTCTCCGGACTGACTAACAGAAGACCATCACCAGTCTCTGGACTGACTAACATAAGACTTCAATACCAGTCTCCGGACTGACTAACAGAAGACTTCAACACCAGTCTGTGGACTGACTAACAGAAGACTTCAACACCAGTCTGTGGACTGACTAACAAATGACTTCAACACCAGTCTCCGGACTGACTAACAGAAGACTTCAACACCAGTCTGTGGACTGACTAACAGAATACTTTAACACCAGTCTGTGGACTGACTAACAGATGAATTCAACACCAGTCTGTGGACTGACTAACAGAAGACTTCAACACCAGTCTGTGGACTGACTAACAAATGACTTCAACACCAGTCTCCGGACTGACTAACAGAAGACTTCAACACCAGTCTGTGGACTGACTAACAGAATACTTTAACACCAGTCTGTGGACTGACTAACAGAAGACTTCAACACCAGTCTGTGGACTGACTAACAGAAGACTTCAACAACAGTCTCCGGACTGACTAACAGAAGACTTCAACACCAGTCTGTGGACTGACTAACAGAAGACTTCAACAACAGTCTCTGGACTGACTAAAAGAAAACTTGAACACCAGTCTGTGGACTGACTAAATGAAGACTTCAACACCAGTCTCTGGACTGACTAACAGAAGACTTCAGCACCAGTCTCTGGACTGACTAACAGAAGACTTCAACACCAGTCTCTGGACTGACTAACAGAAGACTTCAACACCAGTCTCCGGACTGACTAACAGAAGACTTCAACAACAGTCTCCGGACTGAATAACAGAAGACTTCAAGACCAGTCTCCGGACTGACTAACAGAAGACCAACACCAGTCTCTGGACTGACTAACAGAAGACTTTAACACCAGTCTCTAGACTGACTAACAGAAGACTTCAACACCAGTCTCTGGACTGACTAACAGAAGACTTCAACAACAGTCTCTGGACTGACTAACAGAAGACTTCAACACCAGTCTCTGGACTAACAGAAGACTTCAACACCAGTCTCTGGACTGACTAACAGAAGACTTCAACACCAGTCTCTGGACTGACTAACAGAAGACTTCAAGACCAGTCTCCGGACTGACTAACAGAAGACTTCAACATAAGTCTCTGGACTGACTAACAGAAGACTTCAACACCAGTCTCTGGACTGACTAACAGAAAACTTCAACACCAGTCTCCGGACTGACTAACAGAAGACATAAACAAACAGTCTCCGCACTGACTAACAGAAGACCAACACCAGTCTCCGGACTGACTAACAGAAAACTTCATCACCAGTCTCTGGACTGAATAACATAAGACTTCAACACCAGTCTCTGGACTGACTAACAGAAGACCAACACCAGTCTCTGGACTGAATAACATATGACTTCAACAACAGTCTCCGGACTGACTAACAGAAGACCATCACCAGTCTCTGGACTGACTAACATAAGACTTCAATACCAGTCTCCGGACTGACTAACAGAAGACTTCAACACCAGTCTGTGGACTGACTAACAGAAGACTTCATCACCAGTCTCTGGACTGACTAACATAAGACTTCAATACCAGTCTCCAGACTGACTAACAGAAGACTTCAACACCAGTCTGTGGACTGACTAACAGAAGACTTCAACACCATTCTGTGGACTGACTAACAGAGGAATTCAACAACAGTCTCCGGACTGACTAACAGAAGACTTCAACACCAGTCTGTGGACTGACTAACAGAATACTTCAACACCAGTCTGTGGACTGACTAACAGATGAATTCAACTCCAGTCTCCGGACTGACTAACAGAAGACTTCAACACCAGTCTGTGGACTGACTAACAGAAGACTTCAACACCAGTCCTTGGACTGACTAACAGATGAATTCAACACCAGTCTCCGGACTGACTAACAGAAGACTTCAACACCAGTCTGTGGACTGACTAACAGAAGACTTCAACAACAGTCTCTGGACTGACTAACAGAAGACTTCAACACCAGTCTGTGGACTGACTAACAGAAGACTTCAACACCAGTCTCTGGACTGACTAACAGAAGACCATCACCAGTCTGTGGACTGACTAACATAAGACTTCAACACCAGTCTCTGGACTGACTAACAGAAGACTTCAACACCAGTCTCCGGACTGACTAACAGAAGACTTCAACACCAGTCTCCGGACTGACTATCAGAAGACCATCACCAGTCTCTGGACTGACTAACATAAGACTTCAACACCAGTCTCTGGACTGACTAACAGAAGACTTCAACACCAGTCTCTGGACTGACTAACAGAAGACTTCAACACCAGTCTCCGGACTGACTAACAGAAGACTTCAACACCAGTCTCCGGACTGACTAACAGAAGACTTCAACACCAGTCTGTGGACTGACTAACAGAAGAATTCAACACCAGTCTCTGGACTGACTAACAGAAGACCAACACCAGTCTCTGGACTGAATAACAGATGACTTCAACAACAGTCTCCGGACTGACTAACAGAAGACCATCACCAGTCTCTGGACTGACTAACATAAGACTTCAATACCAGTCTCCGGACTGACTAACAGAAGACTTCAACACCAGTCTGTGGACTGACTAACAGAAGACTTCATCACCAGTCTCTGGACTGACTAACATAAGACTTCAATACCAGTCTCCGGACTGACTAACAGAAGACTTCAACACCAGTCTGTGGACTGACTAACAGAAGACTTCAACACCAGTCTGTGGACTGACTAACAGATGACTTCAACACCAGTCTCCGGACTGACTAACAGAAGACTTCAACACCAGTCTGTGGACTGACTAACAGAATACTTTAACACCAGTCTGTGGACTGACTAACAGATGAATTCAACACCAGTCTCCGGACTGACTAACAGAAGACTTCAACACCAGTCTGTGGACTGACTAACAGAAGACTTCAACACCAGTCTGTGGACTGACTAACAGAAGACTTCAACAACAGTCTCCGGACTGACTAACAGAAGACTTCAATACCAGTCTGTGGACTGACTAACAGAAGACTTCAACAACAGTCTCTGGACTGACTAACAGAAGACTTCAACACCAGTCTGTGGACTGACTAACAGAAGACTTCAACACCAGTTTCTGGACTGACTAACAGAAGACCATCACCAGTCTGTGGACTGACTAACATAAGACTTCAACACCAGTCTCCGGACTGACTAACAGAAGACTTCAACACCAGTCTGTGGACTGACTAACAGAAGACTTCAACACCAGTCTTTGGACTGACTAACAGAAGACCATCACCAGTCTCTGGACTGACTAACATAAGACTTCAACACCAGTCTCCGGACTGACTAACAGAAGACTTCAACACCAGTCTCTGGACTGACTAACAGAAGACTTCAACAACAGTCTCCGGACTGACTAACAGAAGACTTCAACACCAGTCTCCGGACTGACTATCAGAAGACCATCACCAGTCTCTGGACTGACTAACATAAGACTTCAACACCAGTCTCCGGACTGACTAACAGAAGACTTCAACACCAGTCTCTGGACTGACTAACAGAAGACTTCAACACCAGTCTCCGGACTGACTAACAGAAGACTTCAACACCAGTCTCCGGACTGACTAACAGAAGACTTCAACAGCAGTCTGTGGACTGACTAACAGAAGACTTCAACAACAGTCTCTGGACTGACTATCAGAAGACTTCAACACCAGTCTGTGGACTGACAAACAGAAGACTTCAACACCAGTCTCTGGACTGACTAACAGAAGACTTCAACACCAGTCTCCGGACTGACTAACAGAAGATTTCAACACCAGTCTCTGGACTGACTAACATAAGACTTCAACAACAGTCTCCGGACTGACTAACAGAAGACCATCACCAGTCTCTGGACTGACTAACAGAAGACTTCAACACCAGTCTGTGGACTGACTAACAGAAGATTTCAACAACAGTCTCTGGACTGACTATCAGAAGACTTCAACACCAGTCTGTGGACTGACTAACAGAAGACTTCAACACCAGTCTCTGGACTGACTAACAGAAGACGTCAACACCAGTCTCTGGACTGACTAACATAAGACTTCAACAACAGTCTCCGGACTGACTAACAGAAGACTTCAACACCAGTCTCTGGACTGACTAACAGAAGACGTCAACACCAGTCTCTGGACTGACTAACATAAGACTTCAACAACAGTCTCCGGACTGACTATCAGAAGACTTCAACAACAGTCTCCGGACTGACTAACAGAAGACTTCAACACCAGTCTCCGGACTGACTAACAGAAGACCATCACCAGTCTGTGGACTGACTATCCTAATGATAAAGATGAATCTTTACAAAGTATGTCTTCATTCCAGCTATTTCTATTAAAATCCCCAACCAGTAGAATAACCGTATCCAAATTGTAGTTAGACAGCAAGCTCGGAGTAGATATAGGTTAAGCCATTGGTAAATACGCACTTTGTAGCGCCGACATGGCTAAATCCATGTTCCCGTCTATTTCCAGTAGTGAGAGGCTGCCGACTTCTGAAGTTCGATTCCATTTTGTTTATTAACTCACTTTTGTAATGTTACTCTGTTTATACATTTTCTGAGTGTAAAAATGTCTGGCACTGTTGATGATTGTGACTAAAGGCATACTTTGCTTACAAGTTCCCATCACTCGATCTTCCCCATTTCGTTCTGAAAATCACATCAACTGCAGTGGTAATACTGCGCACAATATGGAGCAAACAAGATGCACAAGAATGTTACGTAACAACAATACAAGAATGCATCGGGCGGCAGTAAAATAAGGAATTGTAATGGCCAAATAAAAATACAGATATAATAATTTATTTTTTTTTTTTTTAAATTTTTTTTTGCGTGCTACTGCTCTTGCTTTACGACATCGCAGAGAGGAGGTTCTGGTTTGTCTAGGCGGGAGACTTGTACTACTGAAATGTTAAACTTGTGAAGTATTTCTTTGGTCCCCTCTATCTATCGTCGCATGGGTCCACCTCTTGCTTGTGGCCCTGAAACCTCTATGTAGTATGACCTCGACGCAAGATGATCAATCTACATCCTCGTCAGATGTCTAAACTATTTTATTTTCTGTGATTCAATATAGTAACTAACCGATGTGGTCTTAACATTGTCTACCATTGTCCCGCCATTTTCGGTCCTGCTGTACTTCCTACACAGTGCAACTTACAAGTCACGGTCTTACGTTTGTGCCTAACTAATCAGGCCCAAGCTTGACACGGATAACATAACGTAGTGATGATGAACATGTTTGCCAGCGTCTGTTTAGTGAAATTAGTGAGATAGACGATTCGGAATCGGTGCTAACTGGTAGTGAACCTTGTTTTCAGTTTAAATTCTATATTCAAACTCTCTGTTCAGTCTGATGTCGTTAGTGAAGGGACTTCAGAGGTACGTAACCTTAAGCACGCCCTTGTCCGATCCCTTCTAACCAGCTCGGCCTGCAAAAACGGTGTGCGGAAAAAAAAATTTTTTTTTTGAACGGAGTCACTCATGACAGCCATTTTTTACTGCTGACTACGCCCTCCATATATACACGATATTTTGCCGGTTAAAGTATCGTGTGTTCGATTACAAATGGCTTTTGAACAGTTTTAATTTTGTATACGCCATTTGGAGCAGGCCAACTTTTTGCAAAAGGGGAAGTAGGTTGTTGAGAAAGATTTTTATCGCGTAGATCTGTTTATTTTGTTTGTTTAAACGAAAGAACTACGTTTGAATTGGAAACTAACAGTTGTGGCGATATTGTAAACACAGTATCGATACGTTGTTGTGGTTTCCATGGTTTTCTATCGAAGCGACTAGGCCTAGTGGTCGAGTCCAAATTTTTCCCGAGATTTTCATAAATTTTCAACTTCATCTTTTTAAATCTCAAAAACTAACAAACATACAACAAAAACAATAACACCCACATGTTCGTTATGCTATTGTGTATCTACACACCAGAAAATCATATTTATTGACAAACAAACATAAAAGTTACAAATTTTGAAAGACGACTACCACAGCGACTAATTAAGAAAATTAATTAGGTCAAATGTTTTTCAAAAATAATGTGGAGTGCGTAAGGGTAAACTACTGTATCGGCTTTACGATTTTCATGCTGGTAGAAACACTACGCTATGTCGGTTGACATAGACTACGAAAAAACGTTTGGGATCGGCAAGGAATCAGTGTTGCTACCAAGATAAGTGTGTATCGTACTATTGTGCTAACCACCGTTCTGTGGTCAGGCATAACATGGACAGTTTATAGCAAGGATGTCGAGAAATGTATCAGTTCCATGTAAACTGTCTCTTCCAACTGCGTATTATCGCTTGGAAGGATAGAGTGCCCAACTCTGAGGTCCTCAGCAGGGCTAGACTCTCTGGCATCCATAGACTGCTACAGAGAGTCCAGATCAGATGGACAGGGCATGGCTTTCGTATGTCAGATGGACAGGGCATGGCTTTCGCATGTCAGATGGACAGGGCATGGCTTTCGCATGTCAGATGGACAGGGCATGGCTTTCGCATGTCAGATGGACAGGGCATGGCTTTCGCATTTCAGATGGACAGGGCATGGCTTTCGCATGTCAGATGGACAGGGCATGGATTTCGCATGTCAGATGGACAGGGCATGGCTTTCGCATGTCAGATGAGCGCCTACCTAAACAACTGTTGTACGGCGAGCTCAAGACAGGAAAGCGCTTGCAGAGTAGGGTGTGGGTTCACAATAAACGATCCAAAAACACTAGTTTCTTTTATTTGTTTCTCCACTGATGTTGCTGCTTAGGAGCAGTTTGCTCCAAACCGTTCAGCCTGGCGCACTGCCATCCCACTTGGTACTTGCTCGGCTGAGCAGAGAACATTGAGGAGGCGCAAGAAAAGCGAGCTGCACGAAAGGAAAGAATTCAAGACTGCCCAACTACAAAGGCTGTTCATGTTGTGCCCTATGTGCAGTAAAGATTGTCAAGCTCAAATCGGACTGTATAGTCATATGCAATCACATCTAAATAAACATGTCTGACGCTGACACCATCTTCGCTTGCAAGGGGCAACTATGTCGGTTGACAGATTCAGTTAAGAAGATAAAATTAGGAAAACAGAATCCACATCGCAGAAAATCAAGGCCGTACAACACCGAAAGAAACGGTTAAAGGCGCCCTTTTTTAGCCAACATTTATTTGATAACCACAATATCGTAAGTTTATACTATAGAGGGGTCATTGATACTTAAGAAGTCTAGTTGAGCAGAATGCATTCAGTTTGCTTGAGCTACATTTTGTCTCGTCTGTTTTAGTCTATTGTGTTGTGCTTGGAACTTCTATAATCTCCATGTCTTTGTGTCTATACGTACCACAATGAGCCTCTCCGTAGCAAGCTTGCTGCTCAACCGGCTAATCAAACACCTTGAACAAAGCCACCACCTCACAGAAAGCCAATGTGGATTCAGGGCCGGAAGAGGAACAGTGGACTTGATCTTTGCCGCTCGTCAATTACAAGAGAGGTGTCGGGAACAAAACCAGGTCCTATACACTACATATATTGATTTGACAAATGCATTAGATACACTAAACAGAGGAAGGCTGTGGATGATTATGTCCAAGTTTGGCTGCCCCAACAAGTTCATAACTATGGTGATGCAGCTACATGAAGGAATATCTGCTCGTGTACTGGACAGTGGAGAAACCTTTAAAACTGTTCAAGTAGCACCAGTAAAACAAGGATATATGCTCGTTCCGACCCTGTTCAGCATGATGTTCAGGGCCACGATGACAGACACCTACATATGGCTGGAGCTTGGCATAAAGTACCAGATGGATGGCAAGGCACTCAGTCCCAGAAGAATTCAGGCCAAAGTGGCTGGCGACATAATCAGATAATCAGAGATCTTGTGTGTGGTGACGACTGCGCTCTGAAAAGCAACTCAGAACTGAACAAGTAGATGGGAATGGATCGGTTCTCTGCTGCATGCGAACATTTTGGGCTGACCATACATGCCAAGAGAACAGAAGTCATGTACCAACCAGCACCAGGCATGCCGTGCACAAAACCAGAGACTGCAGTCAGGGGCAGACACTGAATGTCGTAGATAATTCACATATCTGGGCAGCACGCGGTAGAGATCTGTCAGTCTCGATGATGAGGTGGCAAGCAGAATAGCAAGAGTCAGCATCGCCTTTGGTAGAATACGCTCGACGGTGTGGGAATATCGTGGTATCAGCGTTAAGACCAAACTCAGTCTACCGTATCACCATCATACCAACCCTACCCTACGCCTGCGAAAGGTAGACTGTATACTCTGGACATGCAAGGAGATTAAACCACTTCTACCTAGGTTGTCTGAGACGAATATACCACATTCGATGGCTAGATCGTGTTACTGACATCGAGGTTTTCTCTATGGCTGATATGCCAAGCTTCCATGCACTGCTAGAAAAAGCACGATTAGGATGTGCCGGACACCTCGTCCGTATGTCAGACGAGCGGCTCCCAAAGAAGCTTCTCCACGGCGAGCTGAGAAAGGGATGGAGCGGGAAAGGACGACAAAAGAAACGTTTTAAAGACAGTCTGAGGGACTTACTGAAAAGTTGTCAGATAGATATCATCACCTGGAAATGTCTTGTGTAAAACAGGTCTGACTGGAGAAGCGCAGTCAAAGCGGGTGTAGCTAGCAGCAAAGACCCCTGTATCGTGAAAGCAGACACGGAAATCACAAGCAGCGGGAACACCATCACCTTCTACAGACCTCGTGTGCCCGGTATGCAGCAGATGTTTTCGTGCCCGTATTGGCCTGTTCAGCCACACCCAACAGGGAGATCTGTGACAAGGATGATGTCCGCGGTCCTCATCAACAACGATGGACAACTATTATTATCACAATGGGATTGTGTTGCTACGGGAATAGGTCAGTAAATGCGTAACAAATGGCTATTCATTACTAACTTTACATTGTCCCTTATTTCATAATCCAGTTTCCACCAACAAAGATTCACTTATAACTCGCTTTATTAGTGTACCTGTAGCATAGAAGTCTTTGGAAAGCTGTCTGAGCAATATTTGCACTCAACGGTCAACCTCTTCGATACTCGTGAAAGGTCTCCCGCCAAGGTTGGATCATGCACTACAATGTCGGTTAAACTATGGTAACAGCCTGTAGAAGTTACCGCACCGTCTATCGGTACTCGCCTGTCACCTCGAGTCATTTCTTCCACACAACACAATATGCTTGTATTGCAATCTTCATGTCCGTACGTTATCAGACGTTAACTTGAATATCTCTAAAGAAAGCGGTAGTCTGCATGATCCTTAGAGCTTGTCTTGGACTGGGATGGGAGTTCGTCAAATGTGCATTCTCTGCAACTCGTGTATTGGACACTTCTGCAGGACACATCATCAGCAGTTATTTTTGCAAGTGCCGCATACACATTTATCGGTATATGCTAATTTGAACTTGTTGAATGGATGATATCATAACCTGTGCAGAGTCGGAAAATCCCAACCTCTTAAGCTTGTAGTAAGTGCCATACTGTTGTCGTCTTGGATGCTCCGAGAAATCACTTGTTCATGTACCTGATAAACATACTGGCCTCTCCATAAGTTATACATACGAGGTGTATTCATATAGTATCCAAATTTTGGGCCGGAAAAATGCAATTATTCATCTGCAGGTTTTTAACCCTAACCCCCTACAAAGTACATCTCTTGTGACTCCACACACTTCACCCAGCGGTCCCACCATTGTTGGAAGCATTTTAGGAATGTCTCTTTGGGAATGGATTGTCGGGCTTTTTGTATAATGTCTTCTCGTGACTATAATCGGGTCACTTTCAGCGGAATTTTTCAGCTTAGAGGACAGTAAAAAAAATGGCAAGGTGCCATGTTGGGAGAATAAATAGCCTGGTGAACAAGAGGAATGTTGTGTTTGGCCAAGAAAGTCTGAATCAGATGCGAAGAAAGGGCGAACGTTTTGTTATGGTGGAGCTGCCAAGTTCCCGTTGTACACAGGTCCGGCGGTTAGCGTCGAACAGCATCACAAGGTGACGGATATCCTCTAATGACGAATGACCTCTAATAATGACGGATGACCTCTAATAATGACGGATGATAAATAATGACTGATGACCTCTAATGACGGATGACTTGAATGACAGATGACCTGTAATGACGGATGACTTCTAATGACGGATGACCTCTTGGATGGTAACACGAGGGTTCTGTAAGACCAAGGTCCCCACTTGGTCAATGGCTTCAGAATTTCGGCTTGTTGAGGGCCTACCAGAACGTGATATGCTCTTCCCCCGATGTGTGGGCATCTTTAAAGAGATTGTATCACTCCTTAATTGGTGTGATGCTCATATCACGCTCACTAAAAGCCTGTGGAATCTTCCGAATGGTTTCCACTTTGGTATCGCTTAGTTTCTAGCAAAATTTGATGCAACACAATTCTTTCCTTCATTTCGTGGGGAATGAAAACTAGACGGGTGCTCATTACAATCAAGACTGATTGAAAGAGCTGACTGGGAGCGACTGATGCGACGTACAATCTGGTGGCAGGAACAAATTAACACATACGCATGACGATCCCAATACCTCCATTCCATAGGACAAAACCAATGGTTGATTTGTTTTCGCGGAGAAAAAACGCATGATCGCAGACGTTTGAACACACTTCGTATATTAAGTAAAGACAGCGAACTAACATCTCTATCCAATTAACCAGCTTCCTGCTAGATTCTGACGATAAGCGATTTTTTAACTTCTTTGTGAAAATGTATCGACCCAGCTATATACCACCTTATCATCGTGAACAGGAAACATTTCCTTATGAATATCCTTTTACATATAGTTTATCTTCTTTTCTTACAAGGCAGAACAGTACGCTTTTTATGTATTGTAAACTCTGTCATTTTGGGTGCACCAGGTCTAGCCAGTAGTAGTTACGCCACTGAGTTTATCCATCAATGAGCAACATTAGAAATATTAGAAAGATGAACAACACTTTCAGTATTCAAATGCGACTATGCCATACACAAAAATGTCACGTCATGAAATAACCTCCTCTACTTTCAGGTCGTTGCATTACGTCTGTCGTTCTGTGCGTTGGATTTGTCAAGTTAATGTCGATTAGCTTGCTCTACGGTTCGTGTTTTAGATTTCTGGAGGTCCTTTCGGGGAGTGAATATTTGTTCTGCATGAATAAAGTGGTAATACGTATATCCTGAGACAGCACGATTACATAATGGATAGTATGGATAAACTTCCTGTGTTTGTACAATAAATGCAATCTATTTACATCATCATTACTTGTTTTCCTTGGATCAAATACGCGAACAGTCTTTGCTCTTTGTGTGTCTAAACCACAAAAGCCTTTTGCAATGAAAAGTTAACTCGTATTTTGTTTTATATACAGAGGTTGCCAGTCCTGAGGATATGTCGTCTATGTCGCTTTTAAAGATATTCATAATAGTATGCTGTACATCAATATTTCTTCCTGATTAAAGAGATCGCCAAGATTCACACAAACGTTCATATAATAACCGTATTGACATCTAAACGTAGGCATTTTCAGCCAGAAATATATTTTAAAATTATTTATTATTCAGCTAAATTTTTTTAGTGTTTTTACTTAAATAGATAATGTAGATAGGATGAAAAGTGTAGACTAAATGCAATCTTCTAAACATGTCGAATGGGTTTGATGGAGAAGAGAACGATTCATTTCTCAATGAATATTATGCACCTGTTTCATAGTTATATAGCAGATAGCATGTTCTTACAACTGTCAACCTATCTGGCTGTTATAAGTTTCTTGGCAAGTGTGCAGTACGGTAGGTTGCCATTACTTTTCGTGTGTGGAGTGTCGAAAAAAAAACCATGTCTGCAAATTGGAAATGAGCGTGATTCGAACCCGGTCTGTTAGGGTTGTGATTAGGACGCTTCACCCCTAAGCCACGCAGCCTCCTATATATATATAGTCCTTCTGATGTATAAATGATTTATCACACTGAATTTATTTTCATTTATAAATTTGGAAAAACGTTTGACTCTGAGGGTTGTGTCAATTGGACGGAGTTCCGAAGCGGTACTTAGATTAGACTCGTCTAAGAAAGGCCGCTGACAGGACGAGTTCATAATGTGACTTCAATGTTCCTGTGCATTACCATTCTACGTTGCGGCATCTTTACTGGCGTCGTCCGCATCGGCTGACACTCAACAGTCAACTAACATCTAGTACTACCAGATGGTCTAATTAAAACAAAGCACTGGGACGGTCGTCTCCCACTGTTGACCAAATGTGTTTTCTCTTTTGCGCTCTGAATCTCACAGCGAAGAAATTCAACCAATGACATTTAAACGGCGGAGTAACTATGGCTGTCTTTACGTAGCCACATGCCTCCACTTCTAATTAGTGACCCGCATGGACGGTTGGAAAAACTAATAACGTAAAGGCGTTAACACTAGGGAGCAGAAGCTGATGGCAGTGTGTACATTTTTTATGGTCAGATAGTCAACGTGGACTGTTGAGAGCCAGCAAGGACAGAGAGATTTGTTCGCACAACATACGATCAATATCTCCATTTTCTGCAGGGGCTACTGATCGTCTCTGAACATACTTGCCTCATAGTCCCAGTGGTTCACTTAACAGAAACAAGCGATTAGGGAAAGTTGTGATGAGGTTGGCAGCCTCACTTGTTCACTGTGGCGAAGTGGTCAAGTCGTTTGCCTCGTGTTCAGACGGTCGGGGTTGGATTTCGAGCAGCGACAGTCGGTCGATGATGTAAATTTTTTCCGGATATCCCTGGGTTCATCGATGGAGCTACGGAGTTCGTGTTTTGTGCGATGCTCTCGACAGATGGAGTACCCACCTGCCGAGAGAGACCGAGCTAAAATGGGGAAAAAAAACCGAAGCAATGAAGTCGAGCCGCCGCTTAGAGTTTTTTTTTTTTTTCAATCAGTTCTAAGACTGTATGTCAGGTTGTCTGAGCATGTCTCTCCATTTGACGCTTTCCACTGTAGCTTTCTTTATTTAAGCATAGATGCGTACTTTAATGTATCTGCATGGCTGAGATATAAAGGTGAGTTTTGGTGGCCAACTTCCTGGTTTTCCTTCGTTCTTTCCCTCTTGTGTCTTCTGTAGAAAGCGTTCATGTCTCATATATTTTTATTGTGTCCCAGCCAACTCAATCTTTGTTTTAGTTTCCTTTTGAATATTGATTTCTCTGTGCGCCTACCAAATTGAGGGCTTGTCTTTATATCTTGTTTCTGTCCAACACACGTGTCTCATTCAATGGCCCTACAAGAAGTCCCGTATATGCATGCAGCAAGCATGCACACCCGCGTACACACACGGACACAAGCACATACACACACACACACACACACACACACACACGCATATATATATATATATATATATATATATATATATATATATATATATATATATATATATATATTTAATTTCGCAAAGACCAGAATTATTTTCCAAACAGATGAAGAGAAACCGAACATAAATTGAAAATGGTTAATATTTCTGATTGTCATCATCAGTTGCCTTGTCGTTTGATGTTGTTGATCATGGACCCCCAACCGCTTCTATCTCATGTGTCACTTACCAACGCTGTTGTTGATTGTCGCCCATTAAATTATCTCAGGCTGTCCAACATCTTCTCTCTCGGCCTTTCTCTTTCATCTTATCTTTCCCGATGTCACGACGTGCTCCGAACCGCCTCGTCTCATAACATGGCCGAAAAAGAATGGCTGCCTTGTTTTGATCTTTGCGATGAGCTCTCTTTATGTTTGTGCCTTGTCGAGTACTGTATTATTAATCTTAATTGCATTCCGTGGGATCAGTCTCTAAACACCATGCACGTGGCGACATGTCAGTTTTGTCCAGCTCTTTCTCCAATATTTCGACACTGTCTGCTATGGCTTTAAATTCCCATACGCGAGTGACAGTCCCTGTCACAGACCGTACAACCATGCTTAGAAGCTGGTTTGCCTGGCTGTTCCTTGATCTCTTCTGACTAAGAGAAGCGATATCGCAGAGAAAAGACAAACCCAGTAGTCAAAAACTGATTTGAAACCGGATGTATCGTCCCCGAAAGATGCATATATCGCAACCCTGCTGTAGACTACGACCGGGTGTCATTTATTCCTGCTCACGAAAAATGCTAAGGAAAAAGTAGAAATACAAGAATGACATTGAGAAGTCACAACAGCCAAGAATATGTATTGTATGCCAGGTCGACGTGCTTATGATAAGTTGTAGTTGAAGGTACTTCTCTGTTGTCGGCTCAAGGACAGAAACGAACAAGATGGCATCTCGCTAATACGTCAATGTTTGATTGCACTGGACTAAACAAAATATGTCTCATTGTTTGTGACTGCGCTTATGAAAGTGAAGAAAAAGAAGTAATACATGAAGCACACGTTTGCGAACCATACAAAAGAATACTGACAGCAGCCCATCAAATGATTAACCGGCAAAACATGGCGGAAGTTGTTTCTGTAGAAGCCTTTTCTGAGCTGGGATTAGAATATTGATCAAAATGGCTGCTGTTGATACAAGAATAAACGAAATTAAATCAGATTTCCTGAAAGTGACAAATAATGTTTGCTCACGGTTTTAAGCTGAAGATGAAGCCAGAGACACCGCAAATGGAGGGCCACAATTCATCATCTCTGTACTTTACCTAACGAATCTATTTTCTCAGAAAACATGACGGACATCAAAAATCGAACATCTATGTCACACACGTGCTGGAATTTTGCTTCTTAGATCTGATAAAGGATTTCTGTGATCAGAGAGCATCACGTGTTCACAGTTTCATCCTAATTACACATGACATGCTCAGACCTCAAACAAGAACTGAACTCTGAAATTATTTCACTGCAAAACCATTTCACAGACCGCTCGCTCCATATGATGGCACATCAAGACCGGTTTCCGGTTTCTCTTGACACTGGGAGTGATCAAAAAAGACGAAATGGTCCAGAATAGTTCAAAGGCAAACATGACAGTGTTTCCGAAAGCTAAAATAGGCATTGCTTTATTGATCCCATCCACAATATAATGTCCTATATAATGGAATGACATTATAGCACGCAGTTCAAAATGCATCTATACTCCGCTATATTAACTCATTTGCTAATTAAACATATTTATATAGATTACTGAAAAACTCAAATTTTAGTTCACCGAATGTATGTATTCATTAATATTAGGCAGCATACAGCTATTGTTAAGGTCTATGTATGTTCTTGTTTGTATATATGTTGTTAAAAGAGCGTGTTCTACAGATCTATGTATTCTTCTCTGTATATATTTATGATGTGTGTTTGTCTACATGTGCGTTCAGTTTATGTGTGTGGGGCAGACAAGTGGGCCCTGACACAGAATATGGAAAAAGGGATTGTAGACTTTATTTTGTGGGTCTGGTCAGGGACAATATATTGATCAGATATGCTAGTAAGGGCTTGGCAAAACATACTAGCCAAGACCCTCACATTGGCTTCCTCCCTGGACACGGGCTGTTTACATGGCAGTCTAACGAAGTGAGGGATCGACGTGATCCACATAGTAGTGAGCGACACGTAGATGAAGCAAAGCATAGCATAAGGTCCTTGAGAACCCCGGTCTACCTTCATCAGCACGCTCGGGATGTGATAAAAGCTACGACAACCCGCCCCTTTACGTCCTTTCTAGGGCGCACAAAAGGGTAATTCTCCTCATTGTTGACATTCAACAACAACAACAACTCAATGTGGGTCTACAGAAGACTTGGACGAGTCTCTTGGATAGATAGTCAAACAAACAATGATGCCCTTGAACAACTCAATGTGGGTCTACAGAAGACTTGGACGAGTCTCTTGGATAGATAGTCAAACAAACAATGATGCCCTTGAACAACTCAATGTGGGTCTACAGAAGACTTGGACGAGTCTCTTGGATAGATAGTCAAACAAACAATGATGCCCTTGAACAACTCAATGTGGGTCTACAGAAGACTTGGACGAGTCTCTTGGATAGATAGTCAAACAAACAATGATGCCCTTGAACAACTCAATGTGGGTCTACAGAAGACTTGGACGAGTCTCTTGGATAGATAGTCAAACAAACAATGATGTCCTTGAACAACTCAATGTGGGTCTACAGAAGACTTGGACGAGTCTCTTGGATAGATAGTCAAACAAACAATGATGCCCTTGAACAACTCAATGTGGGTCTACAGAAGACTTGGACGAGTCTCTTGGATAGATAGTCAAACAAACAATGATGCCCTTGAACAACTCAATGTGGGTCTACAGAAGACTTGGACGAGTCTCTTGGATAGATAGTCAAACAAACAATGATGCCCTTGAACAACTCAATGTGGGTCTACAGAAGACTTGGACGAGTCTCTTGGATAGATAGTCAAACAAACAATGATGCCCTTGAACAACTCAATGTGGGTCTACAGAAGACTTGGACGAGTCTCTTGGATAGATAGTCAAACAAACAATGATGCCCTTGAACAACTCAATGTGGGTCTACAGAAGACTTGGACGAGTCTCTTGGATAGATAGTCAAACAAACAATGATGCCCTTGAACAACTCAATGTGGGTCTACAGAAGACTTGGACGAGTCTCTTGGATAGATAGTCAAACAAACAATGATGCCCTTGAACAACTCAATGTGGGTCTACAGAAGACTTGGACGAGTCTCTTGGATAGATAGTCAAACAAACAATGATGCCCTTGAACAACTCAATGTGGGTCTACAGAAGACTTGGACGAGTCTCTTGGATAGATAGTCAAACAAACAATGATGCCCTTGAACAACTCAATGTTCTGAAGGAGATACATAGCAGAAAAACAAAATATTTTGCTCATGTTAAGAGAGATGGAGGGAAGAGCGAAGGACAGAAGAGCCAAAAAGCGGCAGAGGTACGTATGGATGGACAACTACAAGATGTGTTCGGGACACAACATGACTAGGTGTAATAACCTGATGCAGGCAAGATACAGCTGGTGATTCTTGACAGTCATCTTCCGCTGGAAAATGATGACTTTTCTGCGTATATTTATAATGTTCGGTAGTTTGTATGTATTTATAACGTGGTGCTGCTATTGTAGATATTTATAACGTGGTGCTACTATTGTAGATATTTATAACGTGGTGCTACTATTGTAAATATTTATAACGTGGTGCTACTATTGTAAATATTTATAACGTGGTGCTACTATTATAAATATTTATAACGTGGTGCTGCTATTGTGAATATTTATAACGTGGTGCTACTATTGTAAATATTTATAACGTGGTGCTACTATTATAAATATTTATAACGCGGTGCTACTATTGTAGATATTTATAACGTGGTGCTACTATTGTAAATATTTATAATGTTCAGAATACAAAGGAGAACCGTTTAGTAAATATGCATATTTTTGTCAGGATAACCCGAAAATTACATTTCTTAATTACAGTAAGAATTCCAAACAGCCACAGTGGATGTCTAACATCTGGTGGTGGAATGAGCAAGTATCTGCTTTTTACCTGGTCATGGGGAACTGAGGCGCTAGGTAGGTCAGGAACAACATACTGACCAGAACGTTGCGTCAGTGTCAGGCACAATATACTGACTAAGACCATTATCTCGTTTCCATGTAGCGTTCCTTGGAAACAGATGTATTCAAGGCAGTCTGGATGACGACATGTGGATCGATGTGATCCCCGTATTACTGAACGTTATACAAATGAAGTCAAGCATATAATGACCACCTGGAGGACTACTGTCCGCCTTCAACAGCACGCTCGGGGTGGGAAGAAAGATACTAGAACCTGCCACTTAAAGCCCTTTACAAGGTGCACAAAAGGGTAAACTTACTCATTATCGGCATTCAACAACAACATCCTGAGCTTTGTTTTTTGTTTCAAGATGGCGTCCGACCAGTTGACCCAGTGCAGGAATATCGTGTTATAATGGTATTTCTAGTGAACGAAGATATCAAACGCCGCTATTATTCAGAGGCGACTGTCATGTCTGGCTAGAGAATAGACTGTAGCACGTTCATTGGTGGTTGAATGGTGTAAATGATTTTGTGAAGGTCGTGAGTCATCGACGATAAATACCGTGAATGTCAACCGAAAAGTGTCGTTGCGAGTGAAGTCACACACAGTGCTGAAGAGTGTCGTTGAGAGTGAAGTCATACACAGTGTTGAAGAGTGTCGTTGAGAGTGAAGTCATACACAGTGCTGAAGAGTGTCGTTGAGAGTGAAGTCATACACAGTGTTGAAAAGTGTCGTTGCGAGTGAAGTCACACACAGTGCTGAAGAGTGTCGTTGAGAGTGAAGTCATACACAGTGTTGAAAAGTGTCGTTGAGAGTGAAGTCACACACAGTGTTGAACCGTCTCGTTGAAAGTGAAGTCACACACAGTATTGAAAAGTGTCGTTGAGAGTGAAGTCACACATAGTATTGAAAAGGTGATTTTGAACAATCGGCGAGTTTCTGTACGCGAAGTTGCGATGGATACTGGTGGAAACAAATGGTATGTGGACATTATCATTAGGGATCATCGGAATGTTGGTAAAGGTTCCTCTTGATGGGTGCCGAAACAACTGAATGTTGACCGAAAAGGTGCACATCTCTAACACGACAACCAGAGGCACCATACGGCAACCAAAATGGTGCCAGTTATTGGCTAATTGTAAGGTACTGCTACACCCACTTTACAGTCTTGACTTGGCTCCGAGTGATTTTTACCTTTCTGCCCCTCTGAAAGAGGATCTCGGAGTACAAAAGGTTGCACACTGATGACGAAATAATGTCAGAAAGTCCGTCAATGTTTCAGGGACCAGCCAACAGAATTCTGCGCTGCCAGAACACAGAAGCTCGTAGCAAGATGGGACAAATGTGTTGCAGTGGCAGGTAACTACATTCAAGAATAGTTCAAGGAATTTAAACTCATCTTTCATAGATTTCTAGAAATGACATCAGTCAGGATACTGACTGGACGACCTGCGGAATTTATCAGGAATGATTGAATACGGTCTGTGTCAGGATTATCAACACCTTTCCTGTTTTGTTGTAATGTAGATCTAGCTCGTTAACAGCATAGGATCTGCTGTTTTTTTGTATTTTGTTTGTTTAGGATTTGTTGTTAATTTGTTTCAATTAGATCATATCTAGTATATGCTGCATAGCTAAGCTTGTTCTGTTTATATGAACCAATTTTATTTGTACTATGTGACATGACATAAAACCGGTCATGATTTGGTGGTTTGTTTAGATCAGCATAGATTGCGCCTAACACGTTGCGGGTATACTTCGTTCTAGTGTTTGAGTCTATTGAGATGAGCTCGCACATCGATTAACCATCCTCCGTTAGTGAATGTCACAACGCAGTGGAGTATTAACTCATTCATATATTTTAGACCTCTTGACGCAATTTTTCTGCTTATGTAAAACTGAAACACAGCATCACTTAGTTGCGATCTATTTGTCTTCAATAGTCGTTTCCTGAAATAACTGCTCGATCCAAGCCCGCTAAGCAGGAACTCCTTTTCCCGGCTACATACAGCTCATACAAACTCTTGGACCGACAGAGGGGCACCTGTACAGGTTGACTAATAACCTAAGAATTTCATTTGGACAATATTTTATAGTCTGGCTTCTCCACTACTTGTCCGTGTGCAAGCAGTCCGACATACAGCATGCATCCAGTATTCAACGATATGACTTGTCCTGCATCAAGGATATTCATCAACTTTGTGGTGAAATTGAGCGTTTTTTATTCTCAGTGCAGTGAATGTATCACGTTTTTATTTGAAAAAAACTTGAACATGTATGCAATAATTATATATGACCATAATGTAATAACTTTCAGCAGCGATGAAAACTGCCTCAAACAAGTTATGAAACAATTGTTTACAATGACATTTGTGCACATGAAAAGACGAATAGATTCCTAAATGACATGCATTAACTAATGAAAATATTCAACAACATTGGTCTAAACCCTTCTTCCATACAAGACTTTTTCATCTTTCCATCTGCTCTATATAAGAATTGTTTCTGTGAATTAATAGGATTGTTTAACTTACGTTAATACAACCAGGCCCTTCCTAATCCTCATAGACATATGTTTTCTTCGGTTCTTTGTGCAGTATGTTGCCATTAAAGAAAATCCTATCTCGCCACTCAGGGTCCCCGTTTATGCCCCAGCTATGTATAACAAGCAGCAACATGCTGATGGATGTGAAACATTGTTGCACTTAAGATTCCAAAATACACGGAAGGCTGATGTATCCTCTTTTTGGAAGAGACCACTGTTTCTTCTTCTTCTTCTTCTTTTGTCGCCACAGAGAGCGAGTAAACGGACATTTCTTGTTATCCTCAAGTAGAACACTTGTGCTGTCGCTAGGTGCCAGATACACCTTTGATCCATCTCTGTATACTGGAGGCATGCACAAAAGATTAATCACTTTCACACACTTTGTCTCAGGAGGGTGATGGATGTCAAATGGCAGGACTAAAGATGAAGATCTCGAGCAATGTATGTTCTCCCTGACACAGCTCTCAGCAGAACACCCACGGTTGGTTATTCAGTCTATCCTATCCCACTGCAATATTGAAGGCAATGAAGCTGCAGACAAACTAGCAAAGAGTGGAGGAGCATCCCCACAAACAGACTTGAGTATCACATATAATGAGGCCAAGACCATAATTAAAACCAACTTCAGGGTCAAATGAGCTGATCAACACCCCGACTTCCGAAAAGAAGACAGCTACTTTAACTTAACTAAAGAAGAGCAAGTCATCATCCTCAGAATGAGAACCGGGCATAACAGAATCAAGGTTCATCTTTTCAACAAAATTAGGATTGGGACAGATGACAGGTGCCCGTGTATGGAGCATACTAGGACTGTAAAACACATCCTACAAAGCTGCACGCTCACCCAGGAAAAGAGAGAACAATACTGGCCTCGTGAGACAGATATGAGACAAAAGCTGTATGGAGATGAAACAGCCTTACAAACAACGGTGTCCTTTGTAAGAGAAACCAGAACCTTGATCTGAGGATGAACGAATAAGAAGGAGAAGAAGAAGTGGCAATACAGAGTCCCGGACACTGCTGTTCTTGAGAGAGCTAGTATACCTAGCATTGATACCATCCTGATGCAATCACAGATTCTCTGGGCGGGTCACGTGGTTCGCATGCCAGACTATTGGTTGCCAAAAATAATTTTCTGTGGCGAGATGCAGAATGGCGAACACTCTCAAGGAGGCCAAAAAAATCGCTTTAAAGACACACTAAAAAAGTCTTTAAAAGCCTTCAGCATATATCTCGAAACATGGGAAGATGTTGCAAACGACCGTACAGCTTGGCGTACATCTCTCCGCAGAGGAGGACTGTCATGTGAGGCCTCTAAAAAGAGTGCAGCTGAACAACGGAGAAAGGCCAGAAAAGCCCGTGAAATATCAGTCTCTCCAAACGAACTTTCGATGCCCTCCCTGCCTGCAAGTATCCAGATTCTAAATCGGACTCCTCGGCCATCTCCGCACCCATCCACAACCCGGAAGTACAGAATACTCGACTGGAAGGACTGGCTAAAATAAAAAAGGAAAGGTCCTCATCACGCGTGATGGACGAACAACAACGATCCACCTACGTCGAGGTCGGACCTTAGCACGTGGACCGGAGACCTGTATATGATACTCTCTAGCTGCAGCATCTAAATAATGTATTCTCACTAATTGACCAAACCACTTGATTTTGTTGGTATCAATGTAGGCCCTAATTGGGTTTGTTGGTATCAATGTAGGCCCTAATTGGGTTTGTTGGTATCAATGTAGGCCCTAATTGGGTTTGTCTCCACTATCTGACTCGGCGTAGTGTTTTCCGATTCGGGCACTGATTGTCTTTTCGGCTGCATTTCTCGCACAGCGCATCTCAAAGCTCTGGATCCTCATTTTTTTCTAGAAAGGACCAGGAATTACATTGGAAACACAATGTAGGGATGAAAGGTCCATATATATATATATATATATATATATATATATATATATATATATATATATATATATATATATATATATATATATATTATGCTTGAAAGAAGCACTCTTATATGTTTCAAAATCGGTACACTTTCATAATGAACACTTCGCCTTCTGAATTATATGTGAAATCGGTCTGGCCACTAAACTCATCAGCGAACATTCTACCAAGGTATTTAAGCTCCCTTTATTGCTTGATACTTTTGTCACTGCCATGTAAACAGCTCTGCACGTGTTCACGCGATATAATAATAACCTTCGCCTTTTTTTGTGTTGATCATTATGCAAATAGGAGATCTGTGACGTTTAGTGTAATCCCCTGTTGTATAGTTTATGTTCTGTTCTATAGCTGCCATCCATGTGGCCCTCCACGTCTTCTGTAACCAGATCCTGGTGTGGGCGTTGTGCTATTTTAATCAAATTATAGAACTATCGTATTTTCTGAACCCATCACAATAATTAGTTTCACAATATTTCTCATTCTACAGGGTGACCCCTCGCTACCGCCCCCTGCTTTTGCCTGATAACTTTCAAACCAATGAACGACATTCATTAAAATTTGACATGGTCGTACCTTGATGTGTGAAAAGTAAAATAAGGTTACAGAAAATGTTTAAAGGGGTTGCCATTAGCAACTATGCAGGCCTCCACAGGCCTTTCCGTCTGGGGAAAGACATTTATCAAGACATCAGCAGTTACAAACTCAATTTCCCGCCGAATACTTTGTTGCTGTTCCATGAGATTTTGTTGCTTGTTGAGAGATAATTTCCCTTTCAACATGCGCCATAGGATCTTATAAGGGACGATACGGTCAGGCGGCCTTGATGTGCAAATTCACTTTAAAATGCCACGAACTTCAAAGAATGAATCATTTCAACCAACCATCTGCCATTTGAGGTGTGGCATGTGGCTCCATCCTAAATAAAAGAGCCAATCAGAATTGCATTGGTGTACAACTGTTTAGCACACTCATTGAAAATGTTCATAAAGACTATTGTATTCACCGAAGTATGGACAAAGATGTGACCAACAATGGGACGCCGCGACAGAGCGCACCATACGCCGATTTGTTTATTATAAAGAGAGATCTCATGACAGCAAATAAATCTATCTAAGACACTCAGTGCTGTCTCGCACATTGTTCCTCGTGTTTATCAAAGATCTCACCCACGATCTGCCACAAGAGGAGAAAACCGCTCTATACGCAGACAACCGGGTGGTGTGGTGTGTAGAAGAACACCCAACACTTGCAAATAAGCGAAAACAAGGAGCAGCTGACAATAAAGCAGCATGGGCTGAGAAATGGATGGTATAGATCAACGCCGAGAAATCTGCAACAACACTCTTCACACTTTCAAACAAAGAAAAGGTAGAACAAATACGACTTTGAAATATACAGGTCCAAATAGATGATAAGCCAGTATATTTAGGCATCACATTTGTTTAAGAATGACATGGAGGCCTCACATTGAAAAAAAACCAGAAGCAAAGTCAAGAAACAATATTGAGAAACATAGTTGGGTCCAATTGCGGAGCGAATGAAACAACGCGTAAGAAGGTCTACAATGGGGTAATGGGTCCAATAGTGAACTATGGATCAGCATCATGATCCACAGCAGCCAAATAATACCTACAAAATCAAGCGCTTAGGGTTATCACGAAATTCTTGAAATGGAAAACATCGCAGGCATCACACACCTCTATTTTATAGACGGGACACCATTACCATGATACAAGCAGAAAAACACAAAAACATCACAGTACGCCCTATGAAGACCAAATTAGAAGATCTTCTCACTGGAAGATTGAAGAGAAGTAGCTTTGTACATCGGTCTAAAACATTAATGAGAACATTTAAGAATTAATTACCAGACACCACGAAGGAAGTAAATTCAATACTCCTTCCAACCCCATGGGAACAGCACCAAAGTATAAGAACATTCTAACTGACACCTACCCCTTGGGAGACCAAAATGCTCTCCAAAAGAAAGCAGCAGAACGCGACATGATCAGTGAACTGTACCCCAGAGAAGCATGGATCCAGGTATATACTGATGGATCAGCAACAAGAGCAGTGAACTGTACCCCAGAGAAGCATGGATCCAGGTATATACTGATGGATCATGAACAAGAGCAGTGAACTGTACCCCAGAGAAGCATGGATCCAGGTATATACTGATGGATCCGCAACAAGAGCAGTGAACTGTACCCCAGAGAAGCATGGATCCAGGTATATACTGATGGATCAGCAACACGAGCAGTGAACTGTACCCCAGAGGAGCATGGATCCAGGTATATACTGATGGATCAGCAACAAGAATAGTGAAACATGGAGGAGCAGGAATCTACGTTGTCTACCGAGAAGAGAAAATGAAACAACAAGTTTATCTACTGACTGATGTACAGGCATTACTTATTGCAGCAGAAATGATTTGCCACACAACAAGTCAATGTTAGCAGATTGTATTCCTTACAGATGCAATGTCCGATTTCATTATCTAAATCACATAAATATACCAAGAACAAATTTGGTCTCAAACTGAGACCTGTTGCACTCCACTTTTTACTTCAAACTACTTAGAGTACAGGTAGTCCTTATTTACTATAACTGTCTTCCTGTTAACCAGTTGTCAATCCATTTGGCAACTTCGCAACCTATTCCGTATGATTTTAACTTGCAAAATATACGAGTTAGCGTCAACAAGTTTTCGGAATTAGTGGATTGTGTAGAAACTAGTTACAACAGAATTATCTACACTACATTTTCTTCAAAGTAGTTCTCAATCAAGGACATTTTCAACTCCAACGACGCAATGAGCATAACACGAACACAATTATGTAACTACTGTTCCAGAGAATGTGTGAAGGACACGTCTGTCATGTCATTCGTCAAGGTCACTACCAACTTTTAAAAATATATGCTCCATAATATCATCTTTCATTCGAACACGAGTCGACTATTCCGGGAACTTTTTGAAGCTACCTCGTAGATAACTAACATCCACTGGGTCCCTTCCATCATTTTAGTAAGTAATTGTAGTAGAAGTAATTGTAGTAGTAGCATTAATAGTAGCAGTAGTTATAGTAGTAGTAGAATTAATAGCAGCAGAAGTAGTAGTAGTAGTAGTAGTAGTAGTTGTAGTAGTAGTAGTAGTAGTAGTAGTAGTAGTAGTAGTAGTAGTTGTAGTAGTAGCAGCAGTAGAAGTAACAGCAACAGCAAAAGTAGTGGTAGTAGCATTAGTAGTATTAGTAGCAGTTGTAATAGTAGTATCAATAGTAGTAGCAGCAGTGGTAGTAATAGTAGTAGTAGTAGTAGCAGCAGTGGTAGTAATAGTAGTAGTAGAAATAGTGGAAGCAGTAGAAGATGATGAACAAGGAGAAGGAAAAGAAGAAGTAGAAGAAGAGAAAAATAACAAGCAGATGAAGAAAAGAACAAAAAAAAGAAAACGAACAGAAGAAGAAGAAGAAGAAGAAGAAGAAGAATAAGAAGAAGAAGAAGAAGAAGAAGAAGAAGAAGAAGAAGAAAGGAATGATACAATACCGGCGAACTCACAAAAACTAAAGTTTCTGACGTAAGCAGCGTTTAAACGGTTGGGTTGTCTACGTCATCGATCTAAGGATACGCTTACATTCTGTGGCAGTTCAAGTTTATGTCATCGCATAATCGTTGTACGTAATTATATGTGATCGGCAAGGTGGGTTTGTAATGTATTGCTTTTCAAGCTACTGTCTTGCCGTGTTTTGAATCCGCTCTACCCAAATGGTTATCGCTGACATTTTACCTGAACAAAACACTTTGTCTATTCCGGCAGTGGTGATTTATTTGCAGCCATTTCTTTAACATCATGTTTCAACGTCCCATTCACAGACGTATTTAGTTGTCTTTTAAGAAACGATTAGAAGATTGCAGTGTTTATGTTGTTTGCTGACAAGGATCTACATTGGTATTATTTGATTAGTTGCCCATCACAACCCATGATGTCGACATCAACAGACGGATTTGTCTTAAGGATGTGACCTGTATTTGGATTATAATGAGGAAGTAGCTGCGCTTGTCATCGACCTCATTATCTGGTCCCGAGCTACCGTGTACCAGTGGCAAGACATTAGTCAAGACGACCGGAGGCAACTCAGTTTGCACGCATTCTGGCCCCATCTCCCGTGAGACCAGGGACCACTTTAAAACGTGTGGGATTCGATAGTCAACGGTATCTGTTCATCGCTATGGGAGACGAGTTCCTGACCTTTCGAATACAGCGATCCAAGAAGACTCTGCGGACTCTATACACTACCAGTATCACATTCCAGTCTGGTAGTTTCGTCACAAAGTGACCAGCGGACGATTGGGATGTTCATGCCTCTATGAAGTCAGCCCAGCGCAGTCATAATGACGTTGTAGAGGTCTGGGCTGATGGATCTGGGCTTGTCATTCAGAGGACCAGTACTGACCAGGGACGATGGTTTCACTAGTTCCGTCCGGCTGCATACGTCTCCGTCTGCCTCCACCCTGTATTGTTTACTTGCAAATTCGCTGCCCCTTGAGATGTATATTATTGAGGATGCTGGATGATTTTCATAGACCATAGATTTCCATAAAGATATCTGAATGAGAACGGGTTGTGTAGACAAAATGCTTGTTATATTGAGTTGGAAGCAGCCTGTAGGGCGCTACAATGGCAACTCAACATGTCAGAGGGCATAACAATACACGCACACAAAAACGAAGGATGTTTATGGAATATTGAGTACTGTAACATAGTCTAAAATGAATATTTCGAAGAGACAAGATTCTAAACAGAGAGAGAAAAAAGTCTAAGAAGCAGATCACAAATGACAAGAGGAATAAAAAAGGAAAATAATGAAAATTAGCAAAACATAATAAAACATGAAACTATAAAACAACTTAAAAACAATACAAGGCGATAATACGCTTGGGCGACCATGACCACTCGCGTCAAATGACCATGTCCATGACCACGTCTGATGGGCCAGTTGATGTGGTGGGGAAGGGGTAGGGAATCGCAATGATGCCTTAAGGGGTAAGGGGTGGGGGTGTCTGTGGGAGCGGTTCGAACGTTGAAATGTTAAACCACTTTAGTTACTTTCATATTGTACAGTTCCACCGATTGGTACATAGTCTAAGTGCGTCTGCAAGTTCTACCATATTTGCAAATAACATCGGATTTATTGGAATATATCTTACTCCTGAATTATAGCTCACACGTTTTGTATCTATAATCGGCTGACAGAACTATTTTCATTCACGCAGGACAAAATTTGACTGAAAGGGAACTGCAGTTTCATTAATTTTATGTTTTAAGAGAACATTATCGACAAAATCTTGAAGTAGAAAAATCGACATAGAAATGTTTGCTTATGTAAGTTGTAACAGGATGTCGGTGTAGTCAAGAGATTAACGTACTCGCCTCTCACAGTGATGAACGAAAACGGTGGGCGATCGAATCCTGCAAGTTTCAAGCGACGACTGGTCTCGCGGGAGGTAAGACCAGAGTGTCTACATCCTGAGTTACCTCCAGTCGTCTCGACCAATAGTCTTGCCACTGATTCAAGATGACTCGAGATAAGTGTGAGATTGATGACCAGCGCATATCCTTCCTCACTATAATCCTCATACCGCTCACATCACATTATTAAGATAAGAGTGAGATTGATGCCCAGCGCATATCCTTCCTCACTATAATCCTCTTACAGCACACATCACATTATTAAGACAAAACCGCCTTATGTTGTGGCCAGCATCGATTCACGATGGGCAATAACTTATAACAGCAGGACTATTGGTCGTGTAAAAAATTACCATTTAAATCTCTGTATGTATGTATATGATCATGTAGCATATCCATTACAGAACGTCGCTCCCATTACAGCCCGTCTGTAAGAAACTCAATCTCTTGACAAATCTCCAGCCTGCTCCAGTCATGCCCAAACATTTGTTGACATCTTAGTGCCATCGCCTTCTTGGTCTCCCTATGCCTCTGTTGCCCGGTATCAAACCTTTCATTACCGTTCACGCAAGACAGCTGTGTTTTCTAATGTGATAAAAGTATTTTAATTTTCTGTTCATTATGGAGTTTTTGAACCATTTCTCATCTATGCCCAACTCTTTTCGAATGTATGCATTCTTCTTTTAGTTCAGTCCATGGTATTCTAATGACCTTTATATATCTATTCGAAATGAAGAGCGATAAAGTTAACAAACTTCAAAACCAAGCCATGAGAATTATAACAGGTGGCATGAAGTCAACGCCAATTGTAGAACTTGAAAAGATTACAAAACTGCAATCCATGACCGACAGAAGAGACTGCAGAGCCCAGCTGCAGTCAGAGAAACTCCGAAGACTGACGGACCATCCAATGTACCAGAGACTAAACAATTTGGGAACTGGGAAACTAAAGCGGAGAAACTTTGCAGAAATAGCCAAAGCAAAGATGCACGAAGATCCCATAAACGCACTAACAACACCAAAACCCATCACTACTGTACGAAAACCTACTTGGAGGCAGGATATATTTCCAGAGGTGGTAGAAAATATACCAGGTATTGCAAACAAAAACTGCCAGACTGAAAAAGAAAGGAGAGACACTACCCTAAGCTTCATAACGAAAAGCTACCCAAGCATGGACTGGACCCATGCCTACACCGACGGTTCTGTAACAAACACTACACAGAACGGAGGGGCAGGAGCATTCCTGAACCTACCAAATGGCAGAAAAATAACACTGTCATTCGCTACTGGTAAGTACACAAGCAATTTCAGAGCGGAGGCAGGGGCACTGAGGGCGGCAGTGGAAGAAATGGTAACACACAGTGAAAATGAGAGCCATATAGTCCTGCTGACAGATGCTCTCGCCGTAGTCACAGCGCTAAAAAGCAAGAAAAACACTGAGCTTAATGACTTAAGAGCAGCACTCTGCAAACCGTGCCAGCAGTCCGCACCAAAAAGGGTAGTGGTACAGTGGGTTCCGTCACACTGCAACATCCAAGGCAACGAGGAGGCAGACAGACTGGCAAAAGAAGGTGCAAGGCTACCACAAACAGATACTAGTATGACGTACGAAGAGTCAAAACGGCTTATCAAAGCCAGGTACATGACCAAATGGGAAACCGAACATACTGGTTACACCAAAAACGATGCCTATTACCAGTTGAACCGAAGAGAGCAGGTCGTTGTCTTCAGACTTCGCACTGGCCACAACAGACTGAGGTACCACCTATTCAACAAATTGAAGATAGGGTGTACCGACGAATGCCCGTGCGGTACTGGTAAAATGACCACTGAACATCTGCTGCAGAACTGCCCGACATACGAGGATCAGAGAGAGCAGATGTGGCCATTGCCAGTGGAACTGCAAGACAAGCTCTACGGTAGTGGCGAGAGTCTCAGGATGACCGCCGCTTTTTTCGAAAAAATAATGGTTACTGTCTGACTGTGTACGCAGAAGAAGAAGAAGAAGAAGAAATGAAGAGCTCGATTCTCTTCCTTGAAGTTTGGATAACTGCCCGTACAGAGAAATAATGTGTCTTTGTTTTTTAAAAGTACACATTACGGGTAAGCTGAACAAGTTAGAAATTATTCACAGAAAATGGCATGCATACATGCATACAAAAGCCATGTTTTACGAGGACAAGTGTGGTGATCGTGTGATACAACCAGATTTCCCTTTCTGTGTAAGTCGTGACACTTTAACATGCAACTCTCTCCTTGATATTTCCTAGTAGGAGAGGTAATAAGACACGTGTGACTATCAATATTTCTCTGCTTCTGATATTGATCTCGCCAGAGCTTCAGTGACGTAGCTACCGCCAGAACAAAATAGGCATTCTCTGGAGATCTTGATAAGGGAGAACACCTGGATGGAGTCATCGACATACACATACTTATTCTTCATCTTCTTCTTTTTCGTGTTGCGTTTCTTATGCTCGTTTTATGTCCCAATATGGGCTGCCTTGTCCGTAATGTGGAGGTTTCTGCAAAGACGAGACTTCCCTCCATCCCGGTCACTCTGGCCTACCGCCGCCTGTCTCTGTTTGGCACGAGTTCGACCGGACCAGGAAGTTCCGGCTCACCAGATAATGTCCAAGTCTGCTATGTGTAACAACGGTCTCCCACCGGCTGGCTGGAGACGTGGGAGGGCCGTCACCGTTATGCATGGCTTTGACAGATAGCAGTCTCTCCTTCAACAGTGAACAAGTTTTGGCTACAAGTCTCAGTAGTTGGACATGGTTGTGGTCGATTGACGCAAAGGGCCCTAGAGGCCTAAGCGAACATTATTATTACTTTTTGGCGTGCAGTCTCTTTCAGTAAATGGTGATAAGTGTCAAAACGGTTCTTGCTGGTTGTGCAACCTCCAGCTCCATCGTTTAATGCGTTCTTTCACCCGACCAATGTTTGATTCCAAAGTCCTGACGTCTAACCAGACGTCACTGTGCAAGGACAACATCAACAAAAAGTTGATAACTAACTTCATCTGCATTTGTACAACTAACTTCATCTGCATTTGTACAACTAACTTCATCTGCATTTGTATAACTCACTTCATCTGCATTTGTATAACTCACTTCATCTGCATTTGTACAACTCACTTCATCTGCATTTGTACAACTCACTTCATCTGCATTTGTATAACTAACTTCATCTGCATTTGTATAACTAACTTCATCTGTATTTGTATAACTAACTTCATCTGCATTTGTATAACTAACTTCATCTGCATTTGTATAACTAACTTCATCTGCATTTGTATTACTAACTTCATCTGCATTTGTATAACTAACTTCATCTGCATTTGTATAACTAACTTCATCTGCATTTGTATTACTAACTTCATCTGCATTTGTATTACTAACTTCATCTGCATTTGTATTACTAACTTCATCTGCATTTGTATAACTAACTTTATCTGCATTTGTATAACTAACTTCATCTGCATTTGTATTACTAACTTCATCTGCATTTGTATAACTAACTTCATCTGCATTTGTATAACTAACTTCATCTGCATTTGTATTACTAACTTCATCTGCATTTGTATTACTAACTTCATCTGCATTTGTATTACTAACTTCATCTGCATTTGTATAACTAACTTCATCTGCATTTGTATAACTAACTTCATCTGCATTTGTATTACTAACTTCATCTGCATTTGTATTACTAACTTCATCTGCATTTGTATAACTAACTTTATCTGCATTTGTATAACTAACTTCATCTGCATTTGTAGTACTTTCACCACAGAAGCGAATATATATACTGTGAGGTCCACAACAGAATTGCCAAGGCGGGATAGGTTATCACGATCGAGTGCACAGAATGCGAGACTCTCCGATATCCATATAGTTGCATAAAGAGCCTAGATCAAATGGACCGGACATGTCGCGTACCAGATGAGCGCTTGTCTGTGCATATGGTGTACGGTGAGCTCAATGCGTGCCAGCGCTTACCGATGAGAGATAAAAAACGATACAAATACTGAAAGTAGTTTTAATAGTTTCTCCACTGACGTCACCTCTTTAAAACTGAATTAATTGCTGTTGCACTGCCACGACAAATGGTGCTCACATCAGTGAGAACAGAAACAGCGAGGTGCCCTAAAGGAGATATATTGCAAGACGCCCCAATTTCGCATGCTTCCCACGTATGCCCCACTTGTGGTAAAGTTTGTCTCACTCGGATCGGACTGTACAGTCATATCTATATCCACATGTCTGACACTGTCGCCATCTGTGAGGTGTTAGATCTCACATTTCAAAGGCTCGGCTATATGAGCGCGGTAACCATCTCCTCTCCCTCGCCGCTTTTACTTCCCGGACTAAACCGGTACCTATTTAAGGCTGGGTCGACCCGGGAGCCATTGCGGTCGGAAAAAAACATTACCGCCTCAACTGGGGAATGAACCCAGGACCACTCAGATGAAAACCAGCGCGCTAACCACTGCGCTACGCGGCTCCACAACAATAGACTTACAATAGACAACATATATTTTTAGATTCATCTATTGTGGTGTCATCATCCAACAGATAGTCCTTGACTGACAACAAAAAGTCACCCCTGTCCGAATGTAATATGTGCAGAAGATGTACGATCATCGGCCACGTCGTGCGAATGTCAAACAACTGCATCCCTAAAAAATTAACATATAGTGAAGTGAAAGAGGGCCTGCGTCTGGTCGGTGGGCAAAAAGAGCGGCTCAAATACTCTCAAAATATCTCTTACACGCTTTAACAAGGATGCAAACTCATGGGAATTTGTCGTACAAGACAACAAGGCATGGCGTAGAACCACATTCAGAGTTGCTGCCATGTCTTAGGAACGCTGGATTTCCAAGGTGCTGGGAGAAAACGTACTGTGCATAAAGACAAAACAACTGACACTCACATGTCTAACTGACCTTAAATGCTGCATATGTATAATCGGTTTCTGTGTCATATTTGGACTATACAGCCACGTCCGGACTCACCGATGAGGTGCAACACATCATGTCTGAGTGCTGTTGTATTCATAGCTTGCTATTAATATATATTTTTATTATTATATTGTTATCTTCTAATACATAATAATAATATATGCTATTAAACAAGATGTCGTGGAGGAAGACCAACGTCTGGTCAAGCACAACATACTGATCAGACATACTAGTCATGGTCAGACAAAATATATTAGTTAATTAACCCCACCTCGACTTTCACGTAGTCTTAGCTGGAAACAGGCCATCCTTCTTGGCAGTCTGGCTAACGACAGGGAATGGGAGGGGGGGGGGTCGACTTGATCCCCTTAGTAATGAGCATCCCGCAGATAAAGCCAAGCATAGTACAACCGCCTGGAGGGCTCCAGTACCCCTTCATCAGCACACTCGGGACGTGAGAAAAGCTAATGCAAATCGCCCCATAACGTCCTTTTCATGGGGCACAAATGAGTAAACCTACTCATTGCGAACATTCACAACAACAAGTGCTACACAAGCAAAGATGTCAGCTATTTCGTTACACGAAACCTAACTCTGACCATGGCGAAAGTTCCACACAAATCCATGAAGCTAGGAATTTTCTGCAACTACAACTCCCTCATGCCCCAGTCTGTCGTACTGTACCTTTCCAAGTAAGTATTAAGAGTCGGACACTATGACGGCCATTGTTAAAAATGTATCAAATAGCTATTTCAGAGCTAATGTCACTGCCTGTACCCAGATTCCTGTACTAGAGGTTGTGATCTTTTATCGCCCAATTTGGATGAAAGCCCCCAAATTTTGTAGGACCAGTTCATCGGAATATGTTCTGACATCACTGTGCTGAAAGTTATCATTTCGCCTATTAGCTTATACAAATGCGTTCTCTGCCTCCGGTTATGATGGTTTTTATGGTATTTTTTGTATTGTGCCACCAGGGTGGACCAATTCGTGAGCTTTGACAATTGCTTCATCTTTAGGCAGTCTTTAAGTTGTTCTTTCTTCTTTTATCATCCACCACATCCCTCTGTTAAGCCTTGCTTCCTTGACGTCTAAGGTAAACAATAAGTTTATTCTGTCTACGGTGACTGGGAGTAAAGACTTTGGCATGTGCGATTATGCATGTACACGTCACAGACAGAAGTCCCAGCATGTACCGCATCTTCGTGTGTGTTTTATCTTGATCAACTCTGAAAAGGTCTTCAAATAGAGGGTTTTATAACAGGTCTTAACATTATTGGAACGAAATTACGTTCACGAAAACAACAGTCCTATATTGGTTATATTAGTGCGAGTCAAACAATGGTTAACATTCACACATAAACTCTTCTATAACGCAACGAATCATCTGACCTTGAAAAGGACTGGCTGCCGAGCACCTAACGCCGATTCCGTTGAAGTTACGTCACCAAGAGCTAGTAAGTTATCTTGTGATTCAGCCCATTATACAGCCCTTCGTTGTGTGTCCATGGACTCTAAATTATGATTACGCTGGTTAGAAATTCTCAAAGATGAGAGAAAGAAACTGAAAGAAAGGGCAATTCATGAGCACGCTATCCCATCACGGATAGTGATGAAAAGATGATGATATGCAGCGACAGAAGTGTAGGGCATCTCGTACAAGAGAAGACTGGTGATTGTTAAGTCGACAAATATGTTCGCCATTTTCGTCTTCGCTCACCCTGTTTCTTTTTTTATAACGTTTTCTTATTGTCAACTTACGGCGCAGGAAGCGTAGTATTGGACATGCTTTTATCCTTAATTGTCATTTGTGTGACCAGATTTCATTATTAATGTCTTGCCTCGCCTATATCAGAGGCGATTCTTTAGTTTGTCAAACTAGAGCATCCTGTGAAGAACTCATAATTCAAGTCGTTTTATTGCTAGGCACTAACCACTATGCCAATATCACCCCCATTCGATTGCATGACTCAAATTATAGGGGGCAACATTTTAATTCCACACTGTCGGTTAAAACACCTCCAAGCAAGGGTGTATTTGTGGAACATGTTTTACAACATGTTTTATTATCGGAGCAAACCATATTTGGAGCTCTTAGAAACAGAAGTTGCATGCAGTCTAAAAACAGATACACTTGCTCAATTCCGGAATAAAGTCTGTTCCTACGGGCTGCGATGATTATCCACGACAGATACTGCAACACTTTCCAATTGTTGCACAATACTATCGTCTTCTGTGGAGCATACTCTATCCCCTGTCTCTCTCGCAACAGCTGCTCATATGATAATCAAAACGATCAAGTAACGCAATGTTCGCTTTCTTTATTTGTATTTTGATATAACCTCCGTGCCAATCTTGTGTTTATAAAACACGATACCTGTAGTAACACTCAAGTGTCAGCCTTTGATATAAAATGCTCTATTTGTTGCTTTGACAGGTTGCACAGACATTCAGACGGTAAAATCCGAATACGTGTACATGAAAGTTAGACCCCACACACGTATCTTTCACACACGTAAAGATACTTTCTGATATGCCACAGAAAAGCAAGCTACTAATTGGTTAGGACTTTCCACATACAAAAACGATTTCCTTCGCTATTTCACTTTATATGTAAGAGGCCATATACGGCCAGATAACACCAAAATAACTCTGTCTGTGGTCAAAGATGGCGATCTTTTAAACACAAACACACACACAAAAACACACACACACAAACATATACACACACAACGGCCCAATAAGATTGTGTGTGTTAATAACCAATATCAGGTGTTGACGTTAGCAATGAAATCAATGAGTCTCAGTTCTCTGTGATGACGTGGTCGCCTGTTTTTATAGTTGTTTACCTCCATTATGTAGCTCTAACATGTGCGTATAATGCAGAGTTATGCTACAAGGCGTGTTGGCTCCTTGTGTTTGCAATGGTAGCCCAACGCTCTAACCGCTCTGCCACTCCAACGTAAAAATTTATTATTTAAAAAAAACTAGTATTTAATCCGTCAATAATCACGGAAATTTGAAGATGTCAAGGAAAATTAAATGCAAAAATGGAATCAGTTTATATTATACAACTTTAACCGAATAGACTGTTGCAAGCCAGACATGGAATATTGGGATGTCTAAATGTTTCCACTACCAACTGAATGAGTATGGCATAGAAATAGTCTTGGATTTATTGTACATATTTTATTAGGTAGTGTTTTTATGGGTATGACCGCATCTTCAGGTACATCAAAGAGTAGCAAAACTTACTGCATTGCAAAACTGTCAAAGTGGAATATTCCTAACAACACATTACACACGGATACATATATAGGCCTATGGATACGGTGATGCATCCTGGTAAAACCTAAATTTACTATGATCTGAGATTGAAAGAAACATGCCTTTGCCTTCTGAATCTACGGCAGCCTTTAACATACAAAAACAAACCTGGACAACCAACGAACGCGACCTTTTATATATTTTTAGAGTGGCCGCTCAAGGCCCTTGGATGAAAAGTGTTGCTCTGGCCGAATTTTATGTGCTAAATGATTATTTCGTAATTTAGTCACTACCGAATTGTGTGGATTAAAAAAACAACTGCTATATCTTTGGGAAAGCCTGGCAATTGAGTTCTCGGTCTATTACAAGACATAGGCCCAGCACTGCCGTTTGTCTCGCGAGAAAGCCTTTTCTAGACAATGCTGATTTTTGTTTACTATTGCAATTTGTTGCACACGTTAATCTTGCAAGCCGCTTAGCGTAAGTCATTTTTAATACACGCTTGTAGATTTGAATTGTCTATTATTTGCTCTTCGGAATTCACCCCGATGAAACTCAATACTACATTCTTTTTTTTAAAATATACTTTCCAAATTGGGTATTTAATCGCGCAGATGTTAATCACACTAGCGATCGATGAATCCCAAGAGTGCATATATTGTCAAATTATAACAAGTATTCTACTAAACATGTTCGATTTTTGCTCCACTGAATTTGAAACCTAAATTTAGACAACATGTTTAAATAGAAGCGAATCTACAGGCGTTATCAAAACTAACATAGCAGTTAGTAATAGCAGGTTGCCTGACCAATACAAAAAAGCCGAAAATAACGATTTTGTACTGCGCATGGCAGCTGTTAAATACTATGTTGTTTTGCTAGGCAAGAGACGGTCGAAGGTTGGTCCCCATTATCTGAGCCATGATAAGTTTAACGCAAAATTAATTTCCTCATATGTCTACAGTTCGGTGCTAGGTAAACACGTAAACACGTGCCAGAAAGAAAACAACATTTAAGGTGGTTCCGTTATATGCCAAGAGATGCTCTACATACACTGTAATAACCGTATATTTTGTCTCGTTTTAGTATAACGTACTGTAATTATCCAATCGATATATCTGGCTTTGAACTTTAAGAAGGGACTGGTGCTGTCAAAATAGAGCAGGTTAGCATATCTCTCACCTTTTCAGAAGGTATTGAGTTCCTACCTCAGTAAGGATCTGTTTTTCTGCTTTCTGTGTACAAAAATATGTATCTGCACACTGTGGCTTTGCCTGTAGATGATTGTGGTGATTAAAAGTAATAATACTTAAGATAGTTGTGTAATTAAGGTAGTTATACTGGAGTTGGTTCCTCGATTAATGTAGTAATACTGGGGGTGGCTGGGTGGTTTATTGTGATTAAAGTAGTAATACTGGGGGTGGCTGGGTGGTTTATTGTGATTAAAGTAGTAATACTGGGGGTGGTTATTGGGATTAAGGTAGTAATTTTTGGTGTGGTTATGGTGATTAAGGTAGTAATACAGGGGTGGGGTGAGAGGTTTATTGTGATTACAGTAGTAATACTGGGGGTGGGGTGGGAGGTTTATTGTGATTAAAGTAGTAATACAGGGGCGGGGTGCAATATTTATTGTGATTAAAGTAGTAATAATGGGGGTAGGGTGGTAGTTTATTGTGATTAAAGTTGTAATACTGGGGGTGGGGTGGTAGTTTATTGTGATTAAAGTAGTAATAATGGGGGTAGGGTGGTAGTTTATTGTGATTAAAGTTGTAATACTGGGGGTGGGGTGGTGGTTTATTGTGATTAAAGTAGTAATACTGGGGGTGGCTGGGATGATTAATCATCATCAAGTATCTTGGTGGTTGGTATTGACGATCATCTACTTCTATCACGTGTCGTTGACCAACTCTGCCGTCGACTGTTGCCCATGGCATTCTCCAGGTTGTCCAACATCTCCTTTCTCGGCCTTCCTCTGTCTCTCTTTCCAACATCTCCTTTCTCGGCCTTCCTCTGTCTTTCCTTCCAACATCTCCTTTCTCGGCCTTCCTCTGTCTCTCTTTCCAACATCTCCTTTCTCGGCCTTCCTCTGTCTCTCTTTCCAACATCTCCTTTCTCGGCCTTCCTCTGTCTCTCTTTCCAACATCTCCTTTCTCGGCCTTCCTCTGTCTTTCCTTCCCTCCATAATTTCCGTTGTCACAAAGCGTTCAAAGACGCCTTT
The DNA here is from genome assembly GCA_036924085.1 of Ariolimax columbianus. Classification (NCBI taxonomy): domain Eukaryota; kingdom Metazoa; phylum Mollusca; class Gastropoda; order Stylommatophora; family Arionidae; genus Ariolimax; species Ariolimax columbianus. Next base: position 70,312,512 of record JAVGWX010000016.1, read on the forward strand.
TATCACAACACGCCAGAAACAGGACGACTGCCTTGTTCTAATTCTTGCAATACGTTGTCTTTGTATTTGTACCTCTTCGAGTAATGTATCATTAGTCATCTTTGCAGCCCAAGGGATCTTCAGAACTCCTCTGTAAAACCACATATCCGTTGCTTCCATAAATATATGCGCCCGCTTGCTAACTGTCCATGATTGACTGTCACATGTCCACACCGGCTCCACACAGCATCCAAGTAATCTGCCTCTCAGCCCCAGCGACAAGGCCCTGTTGCACAATACCACATCCCCCTACCCCATGGTCTGGAAGACCGACTCCGCTTGGGCCACGCTGCATTTCATTGTGTAAATGCATCCTCCATCTGATGTTATGTGTGTGCCCAGGTATTCAAACGTGATGATTAATGTCGTAATACTGGGAGTGGTTGTGTGATTAAGGTGATAAAATTGCTATTGTTGTAATGATTAATGTGGTTGTTTTGACGCAGTCATAGAGATAATAGTAAAGATTTTGTTGGTAGTTGTGGTGAGTGTGGGAGTGTTTAAAATGATATTAGTTCTTGTCAAATCGTATTTAAGATGATGATATTAGTTCTGGTCAAATCGTGTTCATGACAAAAATATTAGTTCTGGCTAAATGGGGCTTACGACAATGATATTAGTTCTGGCTAAATGGTGTTCAAGACGATGGTAACAGTTTTGGCTAAATGGTGTTTAAGGTCATGATATTAGTTCTGGTTAGATCGTGTTAAGACTGATATTAGTTCTGGCTAGATTTTGTTTAAGACGATGATGTTAGTTCTGGCTAAATGGTGTTAAAACGATGATATTCGTTCTGGCTAAATAGTTTTTAAAACGATGATATTAGTTCTGGCTAGATCATGTTTCAGACGATGATATTAGTTCTGGTTAGATCGTGTTTCAGACGATGATATTAGTTCTGGTCTCATTGTGTTTCAGACGATGATATTAGTTCTGGTTAGATCGTGTTTCAGACGATGATATTAGTTCTGGTTAGATCGTGTTTCAGACGATGATATTAGTTCTGGTCTGATCGTGTTTAAGATGATGATATTAGTTCTGGTGAAATCGTGTTTATGACGAAAATAGTAGTTCTGGTCAGATCGTGTTTAAAACGTTGATATTAGTTCTAGTCAGACCGTTGTTCAGGAAAAAAATATTAGTTCTGGCTAAATGGTGTTCAAGACGATGGTAACAGTTTTGGCTAAATGGTGTTTAAGGTGATGATATTAGTCCTGGTTAGATCGTGTTTCAGACGATGATATTAGTTCTGGTTAGATCGTGTTTCAGACGATGATATTCGTTCTGGTATGATAGTGCTTTAGATGATGATATTAGTCGGTTTAGGATTATGTTAGTTCTGGCTAGAAGGTTTTTCAGGTCAGGTCAGGTTATCCCGTAACCGGTGAGGTCATTGGGGCACACATGAAGACATCCTCACAACTCCACGCCACCTTTCTATGTCAGATGCTGCTACCTGTGACTCTTCTGGTTGGAGATTGGTTCATTCTTTTATGTCGTCCTCCCGTCTCTTTTTGGGACGGCCTCTTTATCGTCTTATGCCATGCACCTTTCCGTGGAGGATTATATTTGCAAGACCATTTGATCTCGATGTGTGACCGTACCAAGCGACTTTCCTTCTTTTGACAGTTGCAGTTTTGACAGAGGTCTTCAGAAGGCTTTAATGCTGTTGTAATTCTATCTCGTATTTCCTTAGAAGGTGTTTAAGATGATATAATTAGATCTGGTTGGAGCTGGTAAGACTATGATATTAGTTCTGACTAGAGTAATAATTCGTAGAATAATCATGGTTGATGCCGTTCCAAGCACATTCAAACGTCTCCGAGGAAGGCAACACTAATCTAAAGATATCATTTCTTCAATGAAACGATACTAATTCTACAACTGACAACATTTTCATCTCGCAATTTTCAACACACTTATGGAAGTAGCATTCATTTATTAGTACGTCCGTTTCTTCTTCATACAAAAAAAGCCGGTTTTAGAATATAAATTCACATATGCCTTACATATGCCTCATATACGTCTGAATGCGTGGATAATAGGCCGTTATCTAGGATAAACGACCTTAAGACAACAATTATTACGTACTCACAATAAGCAAACATGGCTCCTGTATTGTACAAATTATAACTTCTGGATTATCTTCAAACACACTTCGCAAAGCAGAATGTGCATCAATAAATTCTAAAAAGTGTCCTCTGAAAAGAGAAACTAAAATATATGGGAAAAGGGCAGACTATATGTCCTGAATACGCAGTATCCATGATCTCATGATGGTGATGTTGCTGCTGTTGTTGAATGCGCACAATGTGGACATTTACTGTGCGCCCTGATAAGGGTGTCAAGTTGCGGGTCGAAGTTGCTTTATACATATCCCGAGCGTGCTGATGAATGTAAATTGGGGCCCTCGAGGCTGTAGTGCTTTGCTTGGCTACATCTGCGTGACGATCACTTTTACGGGAATCACGTGGAAACAGCTCGCTCGCCTGAGTTGAAAACAGTTTCTTTCAGTGAAACATAACTGAAAGAGACGTGGTCTTCGTCAGTATATTACGCCTGACCCTGGACGAGGCTTTCTGATCAGTACGAAATGCCCGGCCGAACTAGCGTCTAATAATAGCTGTCCATCCTTGTCGAGGAGGACCGCCGATATCATCCCAGTCACAGATTTCCCTGTTGTGTGTGGGTGCGCATGTGGCTGAACAAGCCAATGCGGGCACGAAAACATCTGCTACATATCGGGCACACCAGGTTTGTAGAAGGGGATGGTGTTCCCGCTGCTCGGGATTTCCGCGTCTCGCGTCTGCTCTGTGCTTTCACAACACGGTCGTCTTCACCGGCAGCTACACCCGATTTGACTGCGCTTCTCCAGTCAGATCTGTTTTGCGCATTCCCAGGTGTCGATGTCTTTTCAGTCAGTCCTTCAGACCGTCTTTAAAACGTTTCTTTGGGCGCCCTCTCTCGCGCCATCCCTCTCTCAGCTCGCCGTAGAGAAGCTTTTTCGGGAGCCGCTCGTCAGGCATACGGACGAGGTGTCCGGCCCATCCTAGTCGTGCTTTCTCTAGCAGTGCATGTATGCTGGGCATGCTAGCCCTCGAGAGTATCTCGATGTCAGTGACACGATCTGCCATCGGATGTGGAATATTCGCCTCAGGCAACCTGTGTGGAAGTGGTATAACCTCCTTGCATGTCCAGAGTATACAGTCCAGCTTTCACAAGCGTATAGTAGGGTTGGAATGATGGTTGCACGGTAGACTTTGAGTTTGGTCTTGACGGTGATGCCACGACGTGCCCAATCCATCGAGCGCATTCTACCAAAGGCTGTGCTGGCCTTTGCTATTCTGCTTGCCACCTCATCGTCTAGGCTGACAGATCTCGACAGCGTGCTGCCCAGATATGTGAATTTGTCTACGGCATTTAGCGTCTGCCCGCTGACTGTAGTCTCTGGTTTTGTGTACGGCATGCCTGGTGCTGGTTGGTACATGACCTCTGTTTTTTTTTTGCATTTATGGTAGGCCAAAATTTTCGCATGCGGCAGAGAACTGGTCCATTCCAACCTGCATGTTCAGTTCTGAGTTGCTCATTAGAGCGCAGTCGTCTGCGTCTAAGTTCTACTATATGTGTTATTCTTTGTCTATCTATCTTTAGTGTGTCGTCAGGCGTCGTGGGGAGGTGTGACCTGCTGTGTTTCATATTTTTTGACAGGCGAAAATCCGCAGGTGATTTTCTAGGTAAATCCTAGTCTATGTTACCGAATGTTAGGTTGGCAGCCCCTAGAATACACGATCGCCTGTTGTTGGCACTATTAATGGTGGAAGCGTAAATAAGAGCAGGGTAGACCCGTAGCCTGTCAGCCGCCATCTTTGCCGTTCCGCTGACCACATAACCAAGACCTGATGTTATAGCCACTCAGTCCCCTTTTTGTTACATATTCTCTGTGGGGCGAGAATCTGTAGAATAATGTGAATACCTTTATTATTTGAATGTTCCCCGAGCAGCGACTGTTAATTCTACTCTTTTCGATTTCCAACTGCAAAGGGATTTTTAACGTGCATGCGGGTGTCTGATCTCACTTCTCACAGATAAAGGTACATTTTTACACGATGATACATGTGAAAGAATTGCGTTCTCCACCGTGATTTGAACCTGCGACATCCAGCACTCGAGACGAACACCTTATCTCGAGACCACTGAGTGACCTTATTTTGTGAGGCTGTTCTGTATCTACATAGAGGATGCCATTTCTCCACTGCAATTTCAGCTCCAGTTTTTTAGTACCGGATTTGACTTTTCACTTCGATCCATATCCTTTGGTCAGATTTCTCTAGTGACTATGCAGTCTGTTTCCAGGGCCGTCCCGTAGAGTCGAAATAGAGTATCAAGCAGTTATGGTTCGCTAATCCTGTGCAAGCAGCCAGCTATAAGTAACTGCCTGCTGCCAGCTCATGGACTGCTGCATTTTGGGATAACTATTATTCTAATAGGGTTGTTAGAACATGACGTACGACACTCTGTTATACAATGATAGAACAAAGCTACCCATGCTATGTTCTATTTGTTTTTTTTATTCATAGGAGACGCAATCATGCGGAAAATTTATGGTTTGAGAGGGAGGTGTTGTACTGATGATTAAAGATCATCTAACCGGTAGCCGCCGCTCATTCCACTGCAATGCTTTAATTTTACCCTTATTGAATTGTTGATGTTGTAGTTGTGAATGTCTACAATACTGTCTGCCTTTCCGTGTCCAAGCACCACGCCATATAGGGCAGCGACTTGAATTGTCCTGTCGTTTGTCTTCAGCATGTCGGTCTCGACACATGCATCCGGGAGGTTGGGACAAGTCCTCCGATTACCTGGATCTTATTCCGCACCGCAGTCACATGTAACATCGTCTGAGAGAACCCATCTATTCATGTTCTAATGTCCACAATAAGTAACGTTACCTTTTTGAGCGCCCAGAAAAAGGTCGTTAAGTGGCGCGTTGCAGTAGCTTTCCTCACATCTAGACGGTTGTGCTATTCAAGGCTTCATTTGCGTCTCTCAACTCTACGTGGACCATACCGATGTCGTCACCCACCTAGTTAGCCAGGCTGCCACGAAGAACAGCCTGTTCCCAGGGAGAACTACGAGGAAGTCAAGGTGAGGGTCTTGGTCAGTATATTTTGCCTGACCCAGACTAACATTTCTGATCAGTATGTTTGATCTGGATCAGATGGGAAGGAAGACTAACGTCTAGTCAGGCAAAATATACTGATCAGACATGTTAGTTAGGTATAGGTAAAATATACTGATCAGACATGTTAGTTAGGTATAGGTAAAATATACTGATCAGACATGTTAGTTAGGTATAGGTAAAATATACTGCCTTTCCTGGAAACGGGCTGTTTTCATGGCAGCCTGGCTAACAAGGTGAAGGATCGACGTAATCTCCGTATTAGTTAGCGACACACAAATGAAGTCAAGCATAGCGCAACCGCCTGGGGGACTCCTGTCCACCTTCATCAGCACACTCGGGTTGTAAGAACAGTTACTGCAACCCGTCACTTAACGTCCTTTTCAGGGCACACAAAAGAGTAACCTACTCATTGTGGGCATTCACAAACAACAACAACAACCTTGATCAGACGGTGGTCTCCTGTCCGTACCCATATTGAATAAGGTCCTTACCGGAATTAGAACCCTTGTCTTCCCGATAAGGAGACGGACACTCAAATAACTTGGCCAGCAACTTCGATTAGAATCCATCTCACATTGTGTGCGTCACCAAATTACCGATACATGTTCCAGGCCACGAAATCTGCTAACTATTTGTAATTGTCCATTGATCGTCAGTTCGCAAAACGTCTTGAGATCTAAATCTTTCACCGACTGAACGTGATGGCAATACGTTGTCCTTCGTAAACACGTGAACAAGAACTGCAAATTGCAATATAATGGCTGTGTAACGTCACGGGTCGAGGACTGTGTTAACATAAGGTCGTAGAAGGTCACTTGCTTATGCCAGGAACATTAAACAGAATAATCAGCAATAATAATCTTCTTCTATCCGTCTTTCTCCTGCTTGTGCAGCGTTATGTTAGGAAGAGGGTTTTTTTTACCGCACATTCGTAAACTCAGAAAATCGGAATACAGTGTTCAGAAAAAGGAAGAATCGGAAGTGATAATAAGATAAATAAAGAAAAGGATAGATTACAATTCCATAAGTTTTCCAAAATACCGCCGAATAGACGAACAAGTGGTCACAGCTTCAAATTAATTAGATGAAAGTCCTGGTCAAAATAAATGAGGAAAAAAAACTATATGTACGATATTCTAGCTTTCAAACAAACCCCAGAACAGAAAACTAAGTCTTAACGGCAAATAGCTGCGGCCAAATGACAACCCAAACTACCCGGGAGTCACATTTGATCCGACGCATGACATGGAAAGGTCAGATTGATAGAAACCGAATGAGAGCCAGACAAAGAATGGCAATCATGAGAAACTTACTGGCACAAGCTGGGGAGCAGACGAAAGTATACTAAAGAAACTGTACACTGGAAGAGTGAGACCAGTTCTCCAGTATGGCAGTGCGGCATGGACAACAGCAGCAAAGGCGAACTTTGAAAAAATTAGCAAATTTTAAAACCAAGCCATGAGAGTTATTACAGAAGGCATGAAGTCAAAGCCAATTGTAGAACTTGAAAAAGGCTACAAATCTGCAATCCATGACCGACAGAGCCCAGCAGCAAGTAGAGAAACTAAGAAGACTGACAGACCATCCAATGCATCATAGACTAAATAGATTTGGAAATGGGAACTAAAGCGGAGAAACATTGCAGAAATAGACAAAGCAAAGATGAGCGAAGACCCTATGAACACATTAACAACACCAAAGCCCATCCCTACTGTACGCAAACCTACCTGGAAGCAGCATATATTTCCGGAGGTGGTAGAAATAAACCAGGTATTGGAAAGAAGAACAGCCAGACTGAAAAAGAAAGAAGAGACACAACCCTGAGGTACATAATGAAAAACTACCCAAGCATGGACTGGACCCAGGCATACACCGACGATTCTGTAACAAACACAACACAGAACGGATGGGCAGGGGTATTCCTCAGCCTACCAAATGGTAGAAAAATAACTGTCAGTGGCAACTGGAAAATACTCAAGCAATTTCAGAGCGGAGGCAGAGGCACTGAGGGCTGCAGTAGAAGCAATGGTGACAGGCAAAAGAAATGAAAGCCAGATAGTCCTGTTTACAGATGCCCTGGCCGTAGTCACAGCACTAAAACGCCAGAAAAATACTGAACTTAATGATTTAAGGTCAGTACTCTGTCAACTATGCCAGAAGTCCTCACCAAAAAGGATAGTGGTACAGTGGGTTCTATCCCACTGCAACATCCAAGGCAACGAGGGGGCAGACAGACTGGCAAAAGAAGATGCAAGACTACCACAACCAGATTCTAATGTGACATACGAAGAGTCAAAAAGGCTAATTAGAGCCAGATACATGACCAAATGGGAAACAGAACATATTGGCTACACAAAAAATGTTACCAGTTGAACAGAAGAGAGCAGTTCGTGGTCTTCAGACTCCGCACAGGCCACAACAGACTGAGGTACCACCTATTCAATAAACTGAAGATAGGTGGCACTGACGAATGCACTTATTGTACCGGGAAAATGACCGCTGAACATCTGCTGCAAAACTGCCCGACATACGAGGACCAGAGAAAGCACATGTGGCCATCACCAGTGCCAACACTAGACAAGCTCTATGGCAATTTCGACAGCTTCAGTATGAGCGCTGCTTTTTCGAAAAAATACAGGTTGACGTCTGACGGCGTACAAAAAAGAAGAAGAAGATGAAAGTCAAGATTAGATATTTAAAAATAATTGTTGTGTTTGGGATTAAGATGTTGAGCAGCGCATGAACTGCAGTGGTCAATGACCCATAGCTGACTGCTAGCTTCATGGCCAGCGAACCATAGCTGCCAAAACCCTTCTACACCTCCACGCGGTGATCCTGGATAACATGCTGCAACAGGGCAGACTGGCTAAGGAGAAGGGATAGAAGAGGGATTGCTAACCCGGTACTCAAAAATGCATGCTGAAGTCGGATGTGTTGCACCGAAAGGTGCAAATATCGCAGGCAAGCTTTAAACTACGATACAGCGCATTCCGTTCTCTAGATTACATTCTGCTAAAACCCTTCAAGGGTTTGGTAGTGGTAGATTTAGAACGAACGAAGCCAAGCCAAGACAATTGTTTTTCAGAGAGTCGTGAAAGCTTGGAATGCATTGCAACAGGAAATAGTGAGGACAGGGTCTATTCAAGAAAAGATTGGATACACATAGTTATTATAAGATCAAGTGGAGAAGAACACAGCCTATGTAGAAACAGGCATTCTGATTCACGGAGAAATCCCTTTGAAACGTCACATTCCAAGGCTGACTAAATAACCGAACTTGCATGTATAACTATCAGTGTAACTAAAATAGCGTGTTCTGGACACAAATATGGATATGCAATTGGTTTCGGGGCAGGATTATGTGAATTGATATCTCTCAACAGTGATTTGTTGAGTTTTGTTATCATGAATGTGTCTTATATCTCTGTGTGGTTGCACGGATTGATTATGAACCTTCGCACAATATGAGTTCCATTATTTAGTTGGCCGTGGGATATGACGTTTCAAATGGATTTTCTGAACGAGTCAGACGGCCTATCTAAAGTAGACCATGAGTAGTAGAAACTGGTTTAATATAGACTCTGTAGTCGTCTGAACCGGTGCAAAGATGTTACGTTAGTATGTCCTTCGTACATGGGGAGCTTCACCGCTTCTGTAACATCTTTATCGTGGGCATCTTGGCTCAGCATCAATTGTATCTGCATAGCATTACTTCTTGAAGGATGCTATCTGATATTAGTTGTGTCTCGTGGACGAACAATGTGGTCTGCTGTCTCTTGATGAAGCCTAGCATTAGGTGTTCTACCTACTTGTCTTCTAATATCTATGTTCCGTCGCGAAGTGGTTAAGCCGTCGGCCTCGTGAACAGGTTGTGTGGGTTCGACTCCGAACTCCGGCGTCTTTTTCACGGGAGCTTGATCCGGAGTCCCCTGCATCTCGAAGTCGCCCCCTAGTCGTCTTGTCCTTGACTTGCCACTGGGGTCGGGCGGCACGTGACGAGAGAGTGAGGATAACAAGTAGCGCAGTTAATCCTTACTAAAAATAACGCTAGCAAAATTAATTATGCCATCATCGTCTTCGATGGACGGCGGCCTTTGCCCTTTTTTGCTTAGACCCTTGATCAAACGTTTATCTCCTCCACAGACATAAATACTTAACCTTTTGAACCTTGGCTATATAGTTCATAAAATCCCATTCCCCTGTGCTATTGAGAAAATACGCAAAATGTTGACATTTGGGTAAAGCTATTTACCGTGACAAAACCATGTGCTGTAAGTATATATACCCTATCTAACATTGTGATGTAAATGTAACTAGTTGTATACAGACTCTGCAGGGTCTTCTAAACCATATAAAGACGTTAAGTTAAGTTATTGACTGGCCTGTTAATCAACAATGCTCAAAGTTCAGTAGAGTGTGGAATATATTTATTAAATTAAATTGATACATTATGTGGGATACCACTCCCCCTTCTCCGCCCCCAAGAACTGTGGTATGATCTAGCTTGATCCTAATCAATGGACGAATGGGGATCCGAACCACACACATTTTGTCGTTCAAATAACAACTGATCCTTTTCAGAATAATCACTGGGGGACGGCGTGGGCTAGTGGTTAAGTGACACGGCTCACAAACAGAAGGTACTTGGTGCGATCCCCATCACAGTATCGGCCGTTACCCCAGGGAAGTAAACCCTTAGAAAATGCAGGAGGAATCAGACCCTTACATAGAATGCATGCTGAAATCGGATGCACTGGGCCGACAGGCGCAAATTAAAAACCACAGAGCAACGCATACCTCCTTGAGGATTAGAGAAATAGGGCGAACGAAAAAAAAAAAAAAATCACTATGAACAGAAATTCAATATAATAACCACAAAATCCTTAAAATGACCATCAACTTATTCTGCTGTTAATCTTGTAGGATGGCTATATTCTGAGTTTTAAAAAACCAACCATCTTTTCATTACGAAAATCACACAAAATGATCGTGTTCGTGAAGCAAAGGTTCGATATTTGTGCCGCCATATTTGTTATTTCTGTAAATGTGTGCACTGTGCAGATGTCACTATATTTTGGCCGGGATCAAGAAGCTGAGCAGCGCATGAGCTGCAGCGGTCAGCGACCCATAGCTGGCTGCTAGCGTCCGGCCAGCTAACCTGAGCTGCCAAGAACCTTCTACACCTCCACGTGGTGATCCTGGATAACAGGCTGCAGCAGGGCAGACTGACTAAGGAGAAGTAATCGAAAAGGGAATGTTAACCTGGTACTCAAAACAATGCTTGCTGAAGTCGGATGTGTTGAACCGAAAGGTGTAAATTTCGCCGTCAAGCTGTAAACTACAACACAAAGAAATTCCGTTCTTTGTCTACATTCTGCTACTCAAGCCGTTTTCAGGGCTTGGTAGCGGGAGATTGAGAACGAACGAAGCAAAGCCAAGCCATATTATGGCCAAAATCTAAGCAGCAAAGCTCCAAATAATGGTCCAGCCGTCAGACCAGCAAACGGGTGGCTCGGTGATTGAGGTATATACACACACCCACATATGTGGGTGTCACAAGTTCAAAAAGGTTTACAGAAGTTTTATCAGAATGCAGGCATGTACAACCTGCTTAGGCAGCTAAGACTACAATGGCTGGATCATTTTCGTCGCATGGAATCTGGTCGCATTCCCAAAGATATCCTCTATAGTCAGTTGGCAGATGGCTAATGAACTATCGGCCGACCACAGTTGAGGTTCAGAGATGTGTATAAACGTGATATGAAGGCCCTGGACGTGAGTCTGACATCCTTGGAAGATGAAGCAGCAGACCGAGCCAAGTGGAGATATACCCTGGAGGAGTATAGCTCTTAGTAAGTATAGAATATGTCAGCCGCAATATTCCAAATATGAAGTAAAATTAAACTAAAGAGAGATGTGTTTGTGACTAGCAACCTCATTATGTAAAGTTATATGCAATAGGTACTCCCACTGCTGAGCACAACAAGGCCGTTTTTTGCAATATTTTTTAGTAAGAATAAATCTGTAGCTGTTGCCATTATTATTTGAAAATAGCGAAATGTAGACAAGAACAAAATACGAATTAAAATATTTCATTTTTCTGTACAAGTTTCCGATACATGTCCAGGATGTGTAATCCGTTTTTCGGTATAAGTTTCTGAATGACATGTCCAGGATGTGCCAACATTGGACAGATTAACATGTCGCACTGGTAGAGGCTGTATACCAAATTTCAGCTCTCTATGATATGAGAAGTTGAATAAAATAGGAGAAAAAGAAGTCTTCTATGTAAATGGACAACGGTTTTAACAAGAAGAATGTTAATACTCTGTAACTGCTGATTGATAACGGTAAAGGATTCTCGCTGCGATCGGAGATGAAACGTTAGATACATATATATACGAGGCTACAGCTTATTTACGAGGTGTTTAGTTCTCTTTATTGCTACTTTTCCTTCCTGGACAGTGATCCATCCAAGTACTCATTTACGGCTGGCATGCTGGTATCGTCAGTTGAACGCTGCTCTTTTCGGGTAAAAGTAGGTGCACTTCATCTACGGTAATCAATCTGCAATTTTTTTTAAACATAAATAATATCCCTATTATATAATCGGTTCAACGCCATAGGCTAGTTTTTATAGCAAGCCAAAAGATCGGTTTTTAAAATGCATACAACATTGCTAGCAGGTTTCACTTCTGCAACGTCACACTCTTCGTGGCCAATTGCTGGTGTCATTTAACTACCAATTATAATTATTAACAAAACGTGGACAACTAATTGGCTACAGTTGTTCCAAGCAATGGCTCCTGGTGTCTTTTTAAGAAGTACTGATATAGATTTTAGTAGACAGAAACAACGAGGAACATAAAGAATGAAATCCACTGTTGCTTTCGTTATGGAAAATGTTGATTAGGAATATAGACACTGAGGTTTCGTTTTTAATGTGGTCATAAAACGTTGTTTTTCATTTTGCGAAAAGCGTCTTCAATGTCTTCGTGGTCTTGTCTTTTAGTTAATTAAAAAGAGAATTAGTTTTCTTGTGTTAAGAGATCAGTTTCGTCTAATCGTGTGTTTATTATGAGCCAGCTAACGGTAGGGCAAAATATACGTTTATGGTTGTTGTATGAAGCGGAGAAATGGAGAACGATCAAGGCCATAGAACAAAGGCTCCTGTCATTCATTAACAGATGAGTTTGAAGGATAACTGATACAAAGTGAAAAGACATGACGAGCACTGAAGATATTTGGGAAAGAATGCAACATCCACTGAAACAACAAATTAAGCGAAGCAAATGCTACCGGATAAGATACATGCTACGAAAGGCTGCGTCCATCATAGCTAGACAGGCTCTTACGTGGAATCATCAGGGATAGAGACAGATCAAGGTAGACCCAACAATACTTAGAGAATGTAGGAAGGAACTAAGATTACCTTAATTACACCTGGAGAGAGGCAGAAAGAGCAAATCAGGACCAGGTGTGCTGGCTGCATGTTGTTAATGGCCTTTAGCACCATGGGGAGGGACGGACTTTGATTGATAATAATAATGTTCGCATGAACATCTTAAGCCCTTTGAGTCGAACAACCACTACCATGTCCTACTGTTGAGCTTGTTCATGCGTAGCGTGTCGACCGAAATCTCTACAGACTCCCCAGGTGTGGAGCCGAGTATTCCGCTGCATCGGGATGAGGGAAGCGAGGAGTATGTGCTGGACCGATGTTTGTGTCAGGCTTTCTTTATCCGTGTTTGACTCCGTTGTATTTGTGTTCCGCCACTTAGGCCTCTGGATTGTGTCCAGCTTCGGGTCAGCGTGGCACTTGTTGGGAGAGGTATTTTGTGACCTCCGGTGGAAAAAAAGGGGGGTGAGGATGATTGATGATTTATTGATATACTGTTATATGTCCAGTAATAGTAGCGATACCCAACATATCATTGTACCTAGTATACCCCAGTGAAACACTATCACGAGGCGACGAGCATATAATAGTGGTCGATGTATTTAAAAACTGGGGCAGCACCTTGACAAGGGATGCCTTTCACACTTCGTCATTTTTCTGAGACAGACTGTGTGGGAGTGCATCAACTTCTGTACGTGTCGCCTGTATACAGTCCAAGACCTGATGCATACCCCAACATATGAAGCTGTATATCTTCAACTTTCTCTGAAGACTAGTACCCACTTAGAACTTAAGCAATGCTATATATGATGGTAAATATTCTGCTGGCATTGGAGATTCTGGCGTTCACCTGTTACGTTCTTGGATAGTGTTGCTGCCAGGGCAGCTGAATCTGTTCACTGAATATATTGATGAGGAGAAAATCAAGTGGTTCGGACACCTAATGAGAATGCAACTTGACCAACTACCCCTTTGCGCTTATATCGCACGACGGTCGGGCTCTCTAAACCGTGGCGGGCGGAGAACTAGAGGGATCGGAAATGTTACGGATATTCTAAATCGTCATGAGATGGCGACGATTTCAGCGACGCGTCTGTTTCTTGACAGAAAACTCCAGGAGGAAGATTGGGGGGGGGGGGGGGGGGTGTGTGTGATGAAGATACAATGACTTGTTAAACGGCTCTTTCAAAGTTCTCCATTTTGATATCGCCTCTTTCGACTGGTTCGCGTGGCACCGATGAACCTGGCGCTCTACGACCTAGTCTCGGAAGATTTTGCGTTAACTCACGTCCTTCTTTAGATATCGTTGTCCAGTTCTTCACTGTTCTCTTTGACACACTTTTGCCACCATACACTACCTGCATTCTGCGATGAATGTCAACTGGTCGACATCCTTCACATGGTGGAAGCCAAATTACCCCTCGCTGATCAACTCTGGCTGGATTCCGTATCACACCCGCCATGTATTTAACAGTATGCTGAAGAAACTATGAGTCAAAGGATAATTAGATTTTGCAAACTTGACGGTTGGTATGTGCTTTTTACAACAGAAGTGACGTCAGCATGCGCATCGTACGTATGTTCACTTGTTGCAGTTTGGCCCGGCTTCACTTGAACACGCCTCGTGCAATCAAATGATGTTCTTGCCGTCCCTTCCCAATTGCAGGTACTGGAAGAGAAACACTCGTTATACGATTTCGCGTGTTGAAAAGATCGATATAACGTTTATGGAAGCTCGTTAATGTATCTGTATTTGACAGAAGACTCTACAACTCTAAGCATCGCGTATGTTGTTGCTTGTTTATTGACAAAAAGATTGTCGTGTCCATGTACTTCTTTAGCTCGGCTAAGAATCAACAAATCTCTCAACGATACATCAAACATGGGAAATTACAGAGATGTCAGTCTTTGCTTTGGAGATGGTGATGAAACCAACGACTGTCGAGTGTAGTATAACAATAGGTATGAAAGAAAACTCCTAAAAATATCCAAAATGTGATGCATTAAAGAGATGAATTAATCTCATACCCTCGTTGCTTGTAAGAAGAAATGGAAGATGTTAACGTAAATTCTGTGCGAATTATTTTACAAACGGTTAACTAATGTTAAACCAAACCATATAAAAAGACGAAACTACGTACATGCTAGATTGTCAGTTTGGTAATGCAAGATGAAAAACAAAACATCAAAAGAGAAATACTTTTTTTTAAAACCAATGTACGCTAAATATGATTACCTTCAATGTGATTACCTTCAATGAGCTGGATAAGGATAAGAAATATAACGTCTGGCAGGCACAAAGAGTGAACATAATAATACACGAGGACAGAAAAATAGAAGATTTAGAGCAATATCGGATGAGAGTCCCATTTGTCATATTAAAATCTAGAAAGACTTTAATGTATACCAATTGCTTTACAAGTTGTGATAGAGTGGATTCAATGTCAGCCAGCATTATTTGCATAGAAGAGAATGGCAAAAAGAAAGATGGAAAGATACGGAAACCTGATACACATAAAATACTTACTAACAGGTCAAGAGGTTACTAAGTAGGCCACTGAGAACTAGTCAACTATCGTTCTGTCGTCAATATTATTAGTATTTTCTGAGAAGGAACACTAACGTTAAGTCAAGCAAAATATACTGATCAGACAAGTTAGTCTGGTTCAGACAAAACATACTGGACAAAACCATCATCTCGGCTTGCTCGCAGCCCTCTCTGGAAACATGCTGTTTTCATGGCAGCCTGGCTAACAAGGTGAGGGATCGACGTGATCCGCGTAGTATTGAGCGAAACGCAGATAAAGCCAAGCATTGCACAACCCCCTGGATGACCCCGATCCAACCTCATCAGCACGCTCGGGATGGGAAGAAAGCTACGACAACCCGCCACTTAACGTCCTTTTTAAGGGGCACAAAACAGTAATGCTACTCATTGTGCGCATTCAACAGCAACAACAACAATTATCAGTGGCTCTACACAACCTGTTCTCATGCAGATATCATGGGGGACATTTTATGAAAATCATCCAGCATCCTGATTAATACACATCTCAAATGGCAGCGAATTTCCAAGTGAGCAACATAGGGTGGAGACAGACGGAGTGGGACGCAGCCGGGCGGAGCTAGTGAAATCATCGTCCCTGATAAGTACTGACCCACTGATCAGTAAAGAGCCGGCCAATGACAACCCTAGATCCATCAGTCTAGACCCCTACAGGGGGTGAGGTGAGGGAGATGAACATCCCAATCGTCTGCTGGTCACTTTGGACGAAACTACACCACTGTAATGTAACACTGCTTGTCTACAAACTCTGCACTGTTCTGGGGTAGCTGTGGTCGAGAGGTCAGACACGCGCCATACAACGCGATGAGCAGTAACGATGGAATGTCGAATCCCAGAAGTTTTGAAGTGACCCTTGGTCTGAGAACAGGGGTCAATGTAAAACATGTGGGATTCAATAGTCCACCGAGGTGGAACCAGAGTGCCTCCATCCAGAGTTGCATCAAGTCGTCTTGACTTATAGCTTGCCACGGGATCAGAAATTGAGGAGGATGACAAGGGCAGTTTCGTCTTTACTATTATCTAAATTCAGCGCAAGTATCATCAAGACAAAACTGTCTGTTCATGTGGCCATCATCGCTTGCGATGAGCATCCAACTGACTAAGTAACTTTTAAGTAACAAAACAAGAATATGTCGTTATCAGTAGAGGAAGAATCACAGCAATAAGGCAAAACAGATCATTGGACAATGAAATCACTTTCTCTCAACCTGTTATTCAATCAGACACGTGAGTCTGATGCCAGGTAGGTGAATATTGAGCAAATTCATTTCGATCTATTATATTGGTGTACCTGGTTTGGTCCAGGGCCTCCGTTGTATATCTCCTCTATCAGTTGATAGTATGTTTCTGCAATTCATTGATTTTTCAGGGCATTCAGCACCGCAGTTTTGTCGATGCTATCGAAAGACTTCTCAAAATCCACAAACACAAGGCATATACGCATTTGTACTTCATGCGTCCTCTCCATTAATTGGTTGATTATGTGCCGGGGGTTGGTGGTTGAGAATCCTTTCTTGAAACCTGTCTTCTCTCGTGGTTGGTTAAAAGTGAATAAAAAAAGGATCGGACGCTATTTTTCCCTGTCCCCCTTTTTATGGACTAAGATGGTTTTTGACGTTTTCCATTGGTCGAGGATGTGGCATTCCGTTCAGCCAGATGCTTAACAAAGTAGTTAAGCGTCGCTCTAGTGTGTCCCAATCTGCCTGAGTTACGTCATTTGTGATTCCGTCCTGGGGCTCTACCTGGTTTAAGTTGTTTGATTGCATGTGCCACCTCATCTGATTCGATCTTTGGTACCGGCACAGATTCGTTGTTGGGTGTCAATTTGCTGACTATCGATTTGATGTAAAGAGGCTGGTGTAGTACCTCGAACATTATGCTTCTATGTCTGCTCTATCTGTCGCGTTGACATCGTCCGCATTTTTTAGAACGGTCATAATTTTCTTTGATTGGAGAAAGCTTTTTTCGGCATTTGATTATGGTGGCTCTTGTCTGAGCTGCTCTGATCATAATGTTCACTTTATGCTGTTCAAAGTGCTCTTTTAAGCTGGACAATTAACCATAATACTTAATTGTAAGCACGTGACAATAACTACCAAAAGAGCTTCATACAACACGACTGTCGCCCCGACACTTTGCTACGATGAAGACGTGGCAGTTATTCAAAGTGGAAATAGAGGATTCAGCTAAAATCAAAAGAAATCAGAGACATACACAACACAGGGGGATGGCGTGGGCTAGTGATTAAGTGACACGGCTCACAACAGAAGGCGTTGGGTTCGATCCCCATCACAGCATCGGGCCGTTACCCCAGGGAAGCAAACTCTTATAAAATTCAGGAAGAAGCAGACCTTTACATAAAATGCATGCTGAAGTCGTATGCATTGCGCCGACAGGCGAAAAATAGAAACCACAGTGCAACGCACAACGCCTTAGGGAATAGAGAAATAAGGCGAACGAAAAATAAATCATAAATAATGACTAATCAACACACATCTCCCAAATGTTGTGTAAAGGGCAATGAGACGGGACTAAAACAAGTACGCACATTTAAAAATACTTGATCGTCCACAAAAGTTCTGATGGAAGATGTATTTATGAAATACAGAACAGAAGAGACAAGGCAAATTCAGCCTTTTCAGACTATGAGAGGAATTTTGTGAAATAATATCGCTGGATTTAATTAAAAGCGTTCTTAGATACTATGTGGAACCAATACTGAAATACGGCACCGAGTCATAAACAATCAGGAGGCAAGTTAATGGATCATTGAAGGAAACGGAAATGTGGTTTTACGGAAGAAAATAGAAAATGACATGGATGCAAAGAAAGCTAATAACTTGGTTCTTGAAAAGACACATACACAAAGACAGCCTATGGCAAATATCAGGTCAATGGAGTCATCCTTTTATCGGGCATGTCATGAGAAGAGGCCGGTTGGAACACACGATGCAACGGGCAGAATCGCGGGGACGAAGGACACATGAGGGCAAAGAGAGAAAATGTTTGACAGCTTGAAGGCATGGCATGCTAGACGATGAACGGCGGAATTATAGCAGATACACGCGAAAAGAGGAAATGGAAGTCTATTATCGCTAACCGGCAAAGCACTTGATAATGATGGTAATGATGATGAATGATGATAAATAGTTACTTTTCTATGAAGAACAACAACAACAGGCAACAATAAACAACCAATGATGATGAAAACAGGCAAATACAGAATTAATTAAGTCACAAAACAAAAATAAAAGCATTGATTTGTCTTCTGGAAATCTTGTAAATGTTTCGGTCTGGTCGCTAGGGGAGATAACAGGACGGAATATCTGAAGAGTCGTCGGTAGTGATAGAAGATCAATCATCATACGATTACAGTCGGCAAATTGGATTCAATGGCGTGGATTGTAATGTCAAAGGGGACAAATACATTATAATGATTAATCTGCAACTTATGTATCTTCTACTCGCTTCCTGCGATGCGTGCGACTCGGTCTGTTGTGTAAAGGGAAAATGATGAAAATAAAATGAACAAAAAATGTAAATTTAAATGCTATTATTTTAACATGCACTAACAAGTATACAGTTATTCAGTACTAATAACTTAGTTTTTAATGTATGTGCTCCAGTATTGTCAAAAATGGTGGCTGCTCAAAATAAATCAGAAGAGGGTTAGTAGCCATAGCTGGGTAGAGGCTAAATAACTTGAAGAAATTAAGACAGAACACCAGCCAAATGACAAAAGTAAATGTCGTGAGAGCCTGTGTCTCTCCCATCGCAACATATGGCTGCTGCGAAGCATGGACGATTACCAAAACATCTAGAAAGGCAATCGATTTCTTGGAAAGGAAATATTACAGAAATATCAGAATACCCTGGACGGAGAGAAAAACCAGTATAGGCATTCGACAAGAACATAAAGGAAAACTGTTTTATCAATTAAATTATGGCCAGAAAATTGGGCTTGACATGTTAGTCAGGGTCAGACACAACATACTGATCGGACATGTTAGTCAGGGTCAGACACAACATACTGATCGGACATGTTAGTCAGGGTCAGACACAACATACTGATGGCACACGTTAATCAGGGTCAGACATAACATACTGATCGGACATGTTAGTCAAGATCAAAAACTAAATACTGATCGGACATGTTAGTCAGGGTCAGGCACAACATACTGATCGGACATGTTAGTCAGGGTCAGACATAACATACTGATCGGACATGTTAGTCAGGGTCAGGCAGAACATACTGATCGGACATGTTAGTCAGGGTCAGACATAACATACTGATCGGACATGTTAGTCAGGTTCAGACATAACATACTGATCGGACATGTTAGTCAGGGTCAGACATAACATACTGATCGGACATGTTAGTCAGGGTCAGACATAACATACTGATCGGACATGTTAGTCAGGGTCAGGCACAACATACTGATCGGACATGTTAGTCAGGGTCAGGCAGAACATACTGATCGGACATGTTAGTCAGGGTCGGGCACAACATACTGATCGGACATGTTAGTCAGGGTCAGGCAGAACATACTGATCGGACATGTTAGTCAGGACCATGCACAACGTACTGAATGAATAAGTTAGTCAGGGTCAGACACAACATACTGATCGGACATGTTAGTCAGGACCATGCACAACGTACTGAATGAATAAGTTAGTCAGGGTCAGACACAACATACTGATCGGACATGTTAGTCAGGACCATGCACAACGTACTGAATGAATAAGTTAGTCAGGGTCAGGTAGAACATACTGATCGGACAAGTTAGCCAGGACCATGCACAAAGTTCTGAATGAATAAGTTAGTCAGGGTCAGGTAGAACATACTGATCGGACATGTTAGTCAGGACCATGCACAACGTACTAAATGACTAAGTTAGTCAGGGTCAGGTAGAACATACTGATCGGACATGTTAGTCAGGACCATGCACAACGTACTAAATGACTAAGTTAGTCAGGGTCAGGTAGAACATACTGATCGGACATGTTAGTCAGGACCATGCACAACGTACTAAATGACTAAGTTAGTCAGGGTCAGGTAGAACATACTGATCGGACATGTTAGTCAGGACCATGCACAACGTACTAAATGACTAAGTTAGTCAGGGTCAGGTAGAACATACTGATCGGACATGTTAGTCAGAACCATGCACAACGTACTGAATGACTAAGTTAGTCAGGGTCAGGTAGAACATACTGATCGGACATGTTAGTCAGGACCATGCACAACGTACTAAATGACTAAGTTAGTCAGGGTCAGGTAGAACATACTAGCGAAGACCTCCCAACTTGACTTTCTTGCAGTCTTCCCTGAAAAGGTTTGTTTTCATGGCAGCCTGGCTAACTAGGGGAGGGATGAACGTGATCCCCATAATAGTGAGCGAGACGGAAATGACGCCAAGCATAAAACAACGGCCTGGAGAACACCGGCCCAGCTTCATCAGCAAGCTCGGGATGTGAAGAAAGCCACAGCAGCTATTAAACGTCCAGTTCAGGGTCCCCAAAAGAGATAACCTACTCGTTGTGGACATTCGCAACAACAACAAAAATACTAATAATAACATCAACAGCAACAACGTTAGACGTAAAAGTGAAGTTAACCAAGTTGAAAGAAATGAACTGTTTTGTGCAAGTTGAAAGAAAATAGTTTTGTACGTTATTGATCTAATTCTATCTTTTGTTTCGATTTCGTTAATGTGAAATCTTTCTTATATTAAATTACAATGTTATAATATAATGTTTTTTTATGACACATCCAAACGCTTACGTGCGTATATACAATTATACAACAAACACACATAGGCACACATAGGCACCTACACACACTCGCGCACACACATACACACTAGCATATACTGGATATTATCCCAAAATAATGTTATAATCATTTTGAATATATGCAAGTTAAATACAGATTTATAACATACAATTTTAAAACAAATCGTAGGACTCTTGTAGGATTTGAACCAGGGACCTCAAAAGCCTCGATCGATGATCAAACCGCAAGACATCCGTGCCATTTGTAAAGAAAAAAATAAGTTTTCCAAAGAAAGAATATAGTGCTTGTTTGTTTTGTCTACTAAGAGGTTTCGTACAAAAAAGGACTTTTCTTGATTGATTACAAAACGTTCTAAAGTGATCCTATAATTTGCCAAAATATCACCAAAGTCTATTTTCACGTACGGACGCATAGGCAGGCAGGCAGGGACACTTTACAACTACTTGATTGACATGTAAAGACGTGAATAAAACGCGCGATGAACTTTTCTCCTAACAGCCAAGTTTATGTTTCAGCATCAGGATCGCTAGTAGTGTATGTAGTATTCAAAATGAATAAGTGTGTATTGTTTACCATACTTTTGTACGCAAGCGAAACATGGACAGTCTATAGAAGACATGTCAGGAAACGTTAATATTCCCATGTAAACTGTCTCCGTAGAATGCTCATGATGAGATAGAGTGCTCACCTTTGTAGTCCTCAGCAGGGCCAGACTCTCTGGCATCAATACTGCTACAGAGAGTCCAGTTCAGATTAACTGGGCATGTTATGCCTCACTAAACAACGTACGTCAGCTTATGACAGAACTGCGCTCAGCTAGTGGGATGGAAGAAATGATTCAAAGACATACTAAAGGTCTCTTTGAATAGTTTCTCAATCGAAGTCAGTGCCTGGGAGCGGCTTGCTCCAAAGCGCTCAGCCTGGCGCACTGCTACAACACATGGTACTCGAAACGCAGAGCAGGGACCCATTCCGAAGGCGCAGAAAGAGCTAGATGTACAAACGAACGGATTTCAAGACGGACAAATTACTAACGCTGTGCATGTGAGCTCCACGTGCAGTAGAATTTATCAGGTTCATGTCGGACTGTACAGTCATATCCGGTCACATCTCTGACGATGTCGCTATCTTTGCTTGCCAATTTACAACTAACTTACTAACTAACTAATTACGAAAACAGCAATCCGCACAACCTGAGTTTAGTAGCCATTCTAGTCAATTGTGTGATCTCATAATGTCATAGAAATTCATTTGATCTATAAAATATTTTAAAAAACATACAACATACCTTCCTCCAGGCCTAATGAGCTTCAGGAAGTTTAAAATACCTACTACGAATAGTCGATAGCCTTTGACTATCAGACAACATACATTAACATACATATTGTAATACCAGGATTCCAAGACTTCCAAGTAAAACATATAGAAACGAGACATGTTTAAATATACCAGTGTGTGCTTCATGATTATATATATATACATGTAAATCTGTAATGTTTTTACAAAGTATTACGTTCAGATAATTATCATATTCCCTATAGCTAGTTCGAGTGAACTTCAAAGGGTCCTCATTAGCTCTACATATCGATACAGCTCAAAAACAAATACGTGTGCGAGACCGAGTAATCTATAGCCCACGCCATCCTTACAGTTCCGTGTCTGATATTATCAAATAGGATGTAACCATTTCCTTTTGCAATCTAATTTGTACGAAGACCGTAAATAAACACAGCCAATACAATAGGACGGCTCGAGTGTGTACCTCTCATTGTGACTGTATATAGTTTGAACCTTCTTAGAAATAAGAAAAATCCATGCCTTTGTATTGTAATTTATTAATATGGTTTCTAAGGATGTCAAGAGTGTCCAGCACGTGCAGAAATTCATCGACGAAAAATGATGGTGCTTCCATTTCACTCCAGCAAGTGTATGAGTGAAATAGGACGCTTCAAAACGGTGTGACTTCTGTGACCGACTGTTCACGACTTCGTCAGCCACTCCGATTAGTGACCCCAGAGTCCATTACAGCCGTTGACCACTTCTTAAAGGAAAGTCGATTGGGAATGAAAGACATGCAACACCGTACTGGACCTTCATTGACCAATAAACTTGCGTGGGTGTCATCCCTTCGCTGCTAATACAAAAAAACAGGTATCAGAACGCTGCCCTTATTAGGTGCATAGCAATAGTCAGGCGGCTATCTTTATCTGCACTTATGACGACATATTGTTCGTCTTCATCGTGATAGCTCGTACATGACACTCTTGACACCCTTAGCAACCATATTAACAAGTTGCAATACAAGGGCAGGGTTTTTATCGTTGCTATCCCACTTCAAAGGTTTTCATTTGAAGCCCGTCGTACATTTCTGTTGTCCGTAAGTTTCACGAGGGCATGCTCGCTGGAATCACCAACATATCAAACCAGCTTGGGGATCAAGATGCTGAGCAGCACATGAGCTCCAGTGGTTAGCGACCCATAGCTGACTGCTACCGTCAGGGCCAGCGAACCAAAGCTGTCAAGACCCTCCTACACCTCCACGCGGTGATCCTGTATAACAGGCTGCAGCAGGGCAGACTGGCTAAGGAGGAGGCATCGAAGAGGGAATGCTAACCCGGTACTCAAAAAATGATTGCTGAAGTCGGATGTGTTGGACCGAAAGGTGCAAATATCGCAGCCAAGTTGTAAACTACGACACAACGCATTCCGTTCTATGGACTACATTCTGCTACTTAAACCCTTTCAGGGTTTGGTAGTGGGAGATTGACAACGAACGAAGAAGAAGAAGAAACCAGGTTGTGTGACTACACTGATACTGTTCAGCAATGATACTTTGCAGCAATGCTCACTGAAACTGTACTTGTCGCTACTGCTTCCTGTCGTGTATATATCAGACACAGGACGCAGAGTTAGCTATTTATTCCGAGACATCTGACATCTTTCACCAAACATGTCAGTCCTGTCTCTGTTTCTAAGAATCGACATCACTGCACTCCGAGCATACCCATAGGTGCTCAGTCTCTCTCATCAAATGGCGTAAGGTCTGGAAGCTGATGGTCCCTGTATATCGCTGGTTGTAAACTCTCCTGCTCCGTCCTCTCATGCGCCATACTCTGCGTACATCTCGTTTAGTGTCGAGACTTTGCAGTTTGTGGATTGCTGCTTCTTCTATTGCGGTATCATCATCCAGCAGGCGGTCATTAATTGTTTTCAAAATGTCACTTATATCCATGTGAATCCACGATCTTGGATCTCCTGATCGCAGACAACTGCAATGTAAGCAAATCATCAGAACAAGATAATGAATCCACCGCAACGGATTTGTCGACAGCATGCAGCAGCTTTGGTCTCACGACCACCACTGAATTAACGGAAGTACTCGAACCAAACATTACTTTACGGAATCAGTCTACATGTAGCTATAGCGTCACCTACCTAGGCAGTACTCTCACTCATCATGTAGCATGTCCTTTATAGAACGTCGATCCAATAAAAGTCTGTCTGAAAGAAACTCTTTCCCTTGCCAAAGTGCCAGCATCCGCTACAGTCATACAAAGGTATTCCGGGATATCTTGGTACCATCGTCTTCTTAGTCTACCCCTTCTTCTTTTCCTCGCACCATACCTTCCATCACTGTTCTCACAATACCGTTGTGTCTCTCGATGTGACCAAAGTATTTACATTTTCTGACCAAAATAGAATTGAGAAACCAGTTCTTCTTTGTTTTCAACTGTTTCCGAATTGTCTATATTTGTCTTTTTCTTCGCCTAGTGTATTCTGGGGATCTTTCTGTCAAATTTTGTCTCGAAGAACTACATTCTTTGTCTAGAAGTTTTGATAATCGTCCACGATTCGAAGCCATATGCTCCCACAGGAAAAACACAGGTTCTCAAGACTTTCACTTTTGTCGTTTTGTTGGTGCTCTGCCATAATTTCTTCAAACTGTTTAGCCTCTGCGTTGTCATGACTAGTCTTTTTCAGATTGATTTCGAGCAGTCGCCATTGTTGTCAATTCTGCAGTCCAGATATTCAAATGCGTGACCTGATCTATTTCCTCACCACCTAATGTAAATTGATATTGGCATAATGTTTTGTCTCACTAGAGAGGTGAACATTGGCTTTGAGGTTAACAGCAACATTGAAAATGCGAACTCGGCGTTTGGAAGGCTGCAAGCAAAAGTGTATAGCCAACAAGGCATCATGGGTGACACCAAGGTTAAAGTGTGTCGTGCTGCAGTTTTAACAACTCTGCTACATGCCTGTGATACATAGACACTGTATAGTAGACACGCCAGACAGTTAAATCGTTTTCACTTGAGATATCTGTGTAGCTATTCATGATTTAGTGACAGAACAAAGTACCTAACTCCGAAATTCTTAGTAAGACAAAAAGGCTGAGCATCTATACACTTCCCTAAAAAGCCCAGATAAGGTGGACGAGACATGTTCGCATGCAAGAGGAGTGCATCCACAAACAGCTGTTTAACTGTCAGCTTAAAACAGGCAGTTGCTCGTCAGTGAGACACAAGAAATGCTATAGGGACTCACTGAAAATGTCTGAGAAGCTTCAACCTTGATGTATCATACTTGGAGTTCCATTTGGCGCATTAGCATCACAACAGGTGCTCAGATCCCAGAGTGAAACCCATCGCATTGACACAATATACAGTGTGATCCACTTCTAGCCTCCCCATCCTTCCACCCACCCCTCCTAACCCCTATTGAAAAAGCAAACGACGACTCGACAACCAACATGTCACATAAGTTTTCAGGATGTGGCACAGTCTCGGTTGCACTGATTGGTATCTATAGCCATAAGAGAATATAACGTGCAAAAACTGTAACTATTATAATTGTATTATCTATGTATGTAACAGTTCGCTGTGCAGCATGGGCGTTTAGAGAAGAAGAAATTGGGACTGACTACTATATTCTCTGATAGTCAAAAATGGCCGAAGTAATCATTAGCGAGGCCAGGTAAATTCGGGGTCAATACAACGCCTGTGTCAACACTAAATCAGCAGGAAAGTGAAACGTTAATGTTCAATTCAAGTGAAAACTTGTCTAGATTAGGGGTAGGTGTTATAATTAACCATTTATAGTATTGGACTGGTACCAGTCATAGTGGTGGGGGTAGATAGAGTGACAAGGAGTCGCACGTCAGTCTGTCACATTTGAAGTGACAGTGACATGTACACATTTAAGGCAATAATAATCTAGAAGAGAGGTTCCAAATGAGATTAATGGCTAACCATTCAGCTGGCAAGGACCATTCGACAGCCATTTTGGATTTACATGCTAAGAAAAGTGTAAATAAAGATAATGTAGATGACGGATTCGAGATTTGGAAGAGAGAGTGTTTACGGGTTGGTTATCCGATCATACACCTAGAGCTTTGCATTTCGCTCAAAGGTGCGAATGATGGACACCTTGTAAGCAATATGAGAAAGACACCTGATCACTTCCGGGGGAGAAGAATTACCTGGGTGCACGTTGCAGATCTATCCTACTTTCTATTCTGTTCACAAGAATAAATTGTAAATAATGTAGCACATCTACTTCAATCCTGAGTTGTCGCGGACCAATTTTGTATCATGCAATTGTATGCCTGCCTGTCCGTCTGTCTGCCTGCCTACCTGCCTGTCTATATGTATGTATGTATGTATGTATATATGTATGTTTGTGTGTGTATGTGTGTATATGTGTATGAGTATGTATGTATGTATGTGTTTCGGTGTATGTAAGTATGTGCATGTTTGTATGTGTGTTTATATGTATGTGTATGTATGTGTATCTGTGTGTGTATGTTAAATAAAGATGGCGCAGTAACTGGCCGTGGGTCTACATTGCTCTGCTGTTCATTATGGATACCGCCAGACCTCGGATTTCTTGGAATTCACACTAGCCGACGACTAACACTTGTGTTCACGGAAACGTGGTGTTGTTTCTTATTTGGACTGGTTTATTCCTTTTTTTTTTTTTTTTTTAAATTGCCGGGAGAGAGATGCCAAACTCACTCACACGCTAAGTTACGACCTTTTGTGATTATGGGAAAGGCACGTCACACAACGTTAGAAGCCATCCCCCACCCAACCCCTCAGCTGCCTTGCGGGATATCTGTTTACGGGGAAGGCTTTGAGGGTAAATCCTAATGAAAAATCTGCATCCTGTGGTACCTCCGGTGGTCTTGATAAATATCTTGCTACTGACTAAAGGTATCTCGGGACCAGAGACTTTGGTTGAAAAAGGGCGCAGTGTCTAACTGACTGTAATCCAAGTCACCGCGGAAGTCACCGATTTCAGAGGACGTAGCAAGAGAAAAAACTGTTCACACGGCTGAACAATGAAAATGGTTTTAATGAAATGTGATGGACGAAGATCATAGGTATGTGTTTGTGTATATGTGTATGTATGTATGTATGTATGTATTTATGTGTCTATGTATGTGTGTATATGAGTGTATAATTTTAATATGTGAATATGTGTGTATGTGTTTGTATGATATGAGTATGTGTATGTATGTATGTGTGTGAATGTGTATATATATATATATATATATATATATATATATATGTATATATATATATATATATATATATGTGTGTATGTGTGCATGTGCGTGCGCGCATGCGTGTATGTGTGAGTGTGCGTGCGTGTATGTGGGCGTGTGCAAGTCCGCGCATGTATGTGTGAATGTGTGGGACTTTGAATGTTTGTATATGAGTGTATACGTGAGTGTATGTGTGTATACTTGCGTACATATATGCAAGTATCTATATATGTGTGTATGTGTGTGTATGTGTGTATGTGTGTGTATGTATGCATGTGTTTATGTGCGTGCGTGCCGGCAGGCAGGTAGGCAGGAGGTCGGTAGGTGGGTAGATGAGTGTATGTGTGTGTGTGTGTGTGTGTGTGTGCGTGCCGGCAGGTAGGCAGGTAGGTAGATGAGTGTATGTGTGTGTGTGTGTGTGTGCGTGCCGGCAGGTAGGTAGATAGGAGGTCGGTAGGTGGGTAGATAAGTGTATGTGTGTGCGTGCGTGCAGGCAGGTAGGTAGGTAGGAGGTCGATAGGTGGGTAGATGAGTGTATGTGTGTGTGCGTGCGTGTGCGCGAGTATGTGTTTATGCGTATATGCATGTATATGTATATATTTACGCTTGTATGACCGTTGCTTCCCGTACACACTGTTAATTCTGCAGTAGTGGTTGCTAAATTAAGCCGTAGAAACTGATAATTTTGCAATTACCAAATCAATAACCACATAATGCTACGTAACAAAACACACTATAGCGTGTTAATTATAAACTGCCACAATATTTCCGTATTTTTTGGTTTTGCAAGATGTAGGGCGTCTCATAACAGCCATATGTTGTCGCGTTATAGATTGAATGTACAGATTGTAACTTTTGAATAGACAAGAGTGGACAATTTTCAATACCGTTGCCATGGTTTCATAACTATCTGTTATTCAAATGTCCGATTTCCAAGACTGTTGTTTGTCGAGACTGGCGAGCGAAAGTGTATAAAAATAGTTGTTCATCACAAGGGAAGATGGTGACAGCATCAGCCTTGTGACGCGAGATGCGTTCTCAAATGCCTGTAAAAATCCAATCCTGGCATGGCAGACACTTCCGCACACTTGGCACAAATGTCGGCTGTGGAGTTTTAGTACGTTCTGTTGTATGGACGGGCGGTTTTCTCTGAGTCTTCGCGAGAGTTTCACCCTGCGATTTGAGCACCTTTGGAGACGGTTCTGTGTAGGAAACTCCCAGGAGGTGACATCTGCTTCTTCCGCTAACAAGCCTTGACAAGGATTGTTAGGTTGCAGGATGTCGTCCAGAGAACGGGAAGCGTCGTGTGGTAGTTTACAGTATAACTGTATATTAACACCTTTCGGTACGACATTTCCGACATCAGCATGGCTTTTTGGATTAGACATGAACACAAAGAAAACGAATATTATGATAATTGGGAAAAGTGACCATACACCATGTATGGAGATAACAATTAAATATCAACTACTTGAACAGGTACAGAGTTTCTCCTACCTAGGTCATATAATAACGGAAGTAGGCAGTTGTGACAAAGAAATCAAAAAGAGAATAGGTTTGGCAAAGGTGCTATTGGACAACATGCAACACACACTGACATCCAAACAGATAAATCAGATTTGAAAATGAGAATTGTCAGGTGTTATGTATACTCGTCACTACTTTATGGTGCAGAAACAAGGACGAAGAATAAAAAGTTGGAAAAGAGTATTAAAGCCTTTGAAATGTGGGTATATAGAAGATTGTGTGGCATTTCTTGGAAGGAGATCAAAACAAATTTAGAGGTATTGGAAAGTTCGGGGGTGAAAAGACAATTAATGACCGAGATCAGGGTTCGACAATTACGTTATTTTTGTCATATAGCAAAACATACCTCTTTGTTGAAACCGTACTGAAGGGTAGGGTGGAAGGCAGTCGTTCAAGAGGCAGACGTTTTAAGTGGGTGGATAACATCAGGAGATGAACTGGAAAAAGCCTCTCAGATTGCACAATTACGACAAGAGATAGAGTACACTGGAGATCCATTGCAGCCGACCTTCGATGCGGAGATGGCACCTGCACTTAACTGAATTAGCCTTCCATCTCCGCTCCCTTCTCCTTAGCCAGGCAGCCCTTTAGCAGGACCACAACGTGGACATGTAGAAGGATCTTGGCAGTTTTTAGTCGCTGACCCTGACTGTAGAAGTCTTCTTTGAGTGGCTGACCCTAACTCTAGAAGATTTCTTTGAGTCGCTGATCTTGACTTTAGAATTCTTTGAGTCCCTGACTCTAGATGTCTTCTTGCAGTCGCTGAAACTGACTCTAGAAGTCATTTTTGAGTCGATGACCCTAACTAGAAGTCTTCTTTGAGTCGTTGACCGTCAATCTAGAAGTCTTCTTTGAATCGCTGACCCTGACTTTAGAAATCTTTGAGTCCCTGACTCTAGATGTCTTCTTGCAGTCGCTGACACTGACTCTAGAAGTCTTCTTTGAGTCTCTGACTCTGACTCTAGAAGTCTTTTTTGAGTCGCTGACCCTGACTCTAGAAGTCTTCTTTGAGTCGCTGACCCTGACTCTAGAAGTCTTCTTTGAGTCGCTAACCGCCGCAGCTCATCTATTACTCAGCAGCTTGCCTCCGAGGGAACACCAATGTTGAAGCTTTATAGCGACACTTTCAACGAGTGTGTAGCGCTTCATCTGTGTCCCTGGTGAGCGTCTGCCCATTCTGAACCCCCCCCCCCCCCCCCTATAACATCTGCAGGGGTATGCGCTCATCGGGATGCGATCAACTTGTACCGTTCATGATATTGCCCTACAGCTTTATTCCCGACTAATCCATTGGCTTTTTGGCAGAGGACTACAGGCCGCTTGGCCACTGCTGTCGCCACGTAGTGTGTTGGCTATGTTTGTTTATTTCACTTCCAACAGAAAAAAAATATATTCCCTAACGACGATTTGATCCACTGCCTTCCTTGTAAGCAGGCAGATATCGAAACCATTCGACCACGCACTTCTCCCGGTTTTTAGCGAAAGCGTTTGAATCCTCGAAATGTTAGAATTCCTAAATATTTTAAAGTTATGTACTTTATCCTATCACCCGATCATGATGACGGTATGGCTATAGAGGCTAGCGGTTACTTCGAGTAAGTCGCGTCCTAAATTTGAAGAAAAAAAACAATCTATTAGTGAACATTCACTCGGATTGGGCATGTTTCCGAGTGTCGATTGTTAACTTCTAGTCTACATTCCACAACAATATTGACTCTGATTGAAAGTATATGTTTCACATCGT
Source organism: Ariolimax columbianus (assembly GCA_036924085.1). Lineage (NCBI taxonomy): Eukaryota > Metazoa > Mollusca > Gastropoda > Stylommatophora > Arionidae > Ariolimax > Ariolimax columbianus. The sequence continues at coordinate 70,343,316 of JAVGWX010000016.1, forward strand.
GAAATGTATATCTTAAATATGAGTGACAAACTCTATAGCTGAACTACCAATCTGAGGACGCATCTTATTGGTCTTTAGATATTCGTTTCTTGACGTGATTACCAGTGTGGTTTGCCGGGATCTTTGTGTAGGACAAGGACAAGGACAAGACCACTGCCTCACAGAGAGCATGTTCTATTTTGTTTCTGGTTTTAATAATTGTCGTCACTGCACTCCGGGAATACCCATAGGTGTTCAGCCTCGCGCTCATCAAATGACGTAATGTGTGGATGCTGATGGTCCCTGTAGCTCGCTGGCTGTACTTTCCTGCTCCGTCCTCGCATGCGCCCCACCCCGCTCGAACCTCATTTAATGTTGAAACTTTGCAGTCTGTGAATTGCTGCTTCATCTATTGCGGTGTCCTCATCTAGTAGGCGATCATTGATTGATTTCAAAATGTCACTTCTATCCATCACTAATGTTGCCATGATGGGAGCTTGTGAAGCTATGATGTCAGCCATTTCATTGCCCTGAACCCCGGCGTGAGCAGGACAGTAGATCCGTATCAGCCCCTGGAGGTTTGAGTCCTCAACAGCTGCTATCCTCTCGAGCCTAAGCCACCCCTTCTGTACTTTCTCAAGTACGGCTTGCGCGTCTTTCACGATAACTGCCCTTGTTATAGAAGCCTCATATATCCATTTCGGTGCTGATGTCCCTGCTTCGATCTCCATCCTCATACTGGAGGTTGTTGACATGTATGCCCTACTGCGATAAGCTTCGACCTATCCTCTCACTCTAGCCGAGACACCCAAGCCTGATGTCCCACTGCGCAGCACTGATCTGTCGGTGTATATGATGCCATTACTCTCCTGCGTGTTCTCAGTTATCAGCTGATTCACCTTGTGCTTTGCTCTCCAGTTGCATGTCGTAAGAAGCGACTAACTGTGTGACATGTCATAACTCGCACATCGGTTAACCATCCCCCCTAAACGTTTGTCCTAACGCAGCGGAGTATTAAGTTGCTCAAGCCTAGCAAACTAAGCAGGAAACCCTTCTCCAGGCTACACCTAGCTCACGCTAGAGCTGGGACATTAGCCGGAGCATCTGCCCCAGTTTAAGTACATATCGATTTATACTAAGACGTCATTGTGTTGTTGGTGAGAAACTGCCCATGATAGAGTCTTCATAGATTAACTGGGGAAATGTTAAGTGGCATAATATCTGCCTAGCCTCAATCAAGTTGATAAGCAGTGTATAGATGACTGCTAGTGCCAGGGCCAGCGACCCAGAGCTGCCTAGATCCTTCTACGTGGTGATACTGGATAACATGCTGCAACAAGGCAGCCTTTCTGGGGAAAAGGGGTCGAAAATGGAAAAATAATAATGTGCCCAAAAATACCATGCTGAAGCCGGATGTGTTGGACCGAAATGTGCAAATATCGCAGTCAAGCTGTAAACTACGACACAGCACATTCTGTTTTCCGGACTACATCTTGTTACTTGCAAAGTCTTTTTCAAGGCTTGGTAGAAGATGTTAGAATATGAACAAACAATAAGAAGAGAAAGAAGAAGAAGAAGAAGAACAAGAGGCAGAAGAAGCTTAAACTAAAGAATAGGCGAGGAAAGAAATCCAATAGCAGATGTGGTGTTTAGGTATGATGACTTCCATTCTAAAGTACACGTCATTTTACTGGATTGGAAAACTCTGCAGAATCTGTATTGAAGCAGTTTCTTGTACTCGTGTTCATGTCGCTTCATTCCCGTAACCCCAAGAGGTCGTAGTGCCATCATTCAGCGTGTGAATAGTGTGTTTTGGGCATGTCGCTAACCGGACAAGGTTCAATCATTCCAGACTGATGTGTTAGACCCTTATTGGCCCGTGTGTATATTTCCCAGTCCCACGAATATCGGCACGGTCAGCAAACAGGGCGCAAGTCTATCTCGCGAAGTTCAGCCGTGTGCACTTTATCGTAGATCCACAACACAGGGTACCCGAAATACCGTTTTTCAAATAACCGATGACCATGCCAGGGTAATCGAAGGTAAAAACACCACAAAATTAACGAGCTAATTCAAATGGGAAAGCATTACACGTCCGTCGATGGACTAGAAAGATTATTCAGATTTCACCAGTAGGCAAGAGATAGAGTACGCCGGAGATACATGACAGTCAACCTAACCCCCACTGAGGGGAGCACACCTGAGCTAAACCAATGTGTTAATCAGGATTAATAGCAAGGAGGGTGGAAATGTAAAGGAAATTTTTTTTTACCTGGTTTGAATCGGGGGTACACCTTACCACAAAATGTGTTTTAAAAATTGGGCCCGCTGCACCACAAAATTTACAGGACACTACAGCTTTATTTTACGTTGTTTCAATTTACGATGTTTCAATTTACGGTGTTTAAATTTACAATGTTTCAATTTACAATATAATCGCGACATTTTTTTTATTGGACATGATAACATAACAATACAGCAATTTCATGTAGCCTCATCATACCTTCTATGTTTTTGTTGGTTGCTGCTGTGGGAAGCTACACTTGCTGAGTTGAGTTAGCGCTTGATGTTTCTTTGTAGTGGGTTAGAGTTACTCTTCTTACATCCATAGACGTACTTTAGAAAAATATATGGGGCTTCCTCGCTGCAGTGAAATCCACGATTCTTCAGAAAGCTCACCTCTGTGTGATTCACATTGTCGATTCCCACCTCGTTGACTAGGCTGGCGTAACACAATATGTTTCCAGGAACCCCGTCCTCAACGTGATATTGGGTCTTGATCATCATATTTTACCCGACCCGCGCGTTAGTCCTGGTCCCCCATTACACATACACGTAGTCTGCAACAGCCTATCACTAATGCTCTTCTATAAGAACTTGCCTTCAGGCTTGAGACTAGAAAATCGATAATAGCAAAATTATTACAAAGTGAATACATTTTATACAAAAGTATTCTCATGTTCAATTATGTCTGATCAAAATCACTTCGCTTATTCCTGAAGCTACTCATTATTCTTACTCTTTTTGCTTAACTTAACTGTACGTCTTTATACTGGTTAAGAAGACTGTAGAGAGTCTGTTCTTGTGTCCTGCTTTTGCCTTGCAGCATCAGGTTATGAAGAGGTTTCTTGACCGGGCACTTGTATGTGCTTCGTAGTTAGGGAACTTTACTGCTTCTGTTATTTCTGTTATTTATCTTTTTCGTGGAGGGTCATTGACTTCATATCCATTATATCTGTATATAATTGCTTTATGATGTTTATCATCTCACGTGGCCGAACCATTTGGTTTGCTGTCTCTTGATGAGGTCTAGTACTGGTGTTGTACCTACTTGTTTGATAATATCTTCGTTTCTGATTCTATCTATTATTGTTACTACAAGAATTCTGTGTAGGCATTTTATATGTGTAGGCAAAACACCCATCTGATGAGGTCGGCAGATATAAGGATGTCAAGAAAGTGATACAACAAAAGATGAGACATGCCAAAGAAGCGTGGATATATGTACAAACAACGAAAAAAGATTAAACAGAAATGACGCTAAAGGAGCATACAAGGTGGTAAAATGACTGGTAACACCAAGACAAGGCAGGAACTTTATGATCCATGATAAAAGCGACAAGTTGAGGACTATGGCGTACTGGCACGACGGACAGAGTACTGTTCAGAGTTATACAACTCTGAGAAACGGAAAGAACCTGAGAAAACAATCCCTCCAACACCAACAACTATAGAGGATAACCAACTGATAACAAATGAAGAGGTAGCTGAGCGGTAAAGACATTGAGAAGAGGGAATGAGGCCGGCGTGGACAATATACCAGCAGAGCTCTTACAGGCAGGTGTGGAGTTGTAGTGGAAGGCCTGACACACATCTGCAAAGATATGGGCGATAGGAAACTGGCCGGACATATGGACAAAATCAATGGTTATACCGTTACATAAGTCTGGAAACCTAAAGTTGTGTCAAAACTACAGAACAATAAGCCTCATTAGCCACCGTAGCAAGGTCATGCTTAGATTAATTCTCCACCGGTTGAAACCCCAAGCAGAGAACATCATTGCCGAGGAGCAAGCTGGGTTCAGACAGGGAAGAAGCACTACAGAACATATATTTAATGTAAGGCTCTTAAGCGATAAATATTTAGAACAGCAGCAAAAACTGTATCACGTGTTTGTTGATTTTAAGAAGGCGTTTGATAGGGTATGGCATAAAGAGCTATGGGCAACCATGAGGATGTATAAAATCGACGGAAATATTATAACGGTCCTTGAACACCTGTATGACAAGCAGTCCAGTTCTTGTGAATGGGAGGCGCGAGGACTGGTTTCGCACATCGCGGGTGTATACTCTCTCCAACTCTTTTATATACGGTATATTCCTTGAGCGAATTAGGGGTGAGGTACTTGGAGGTCACGTTGGTACTATCAAGATAGGGAGCTCAAAGATCACCAACCTTCGTTTTGCATATGACGGGTTGGCCGGTTCAGAAGCAAAACTCCAGAAATGGGTTAGACGGCTCGATGAAACAGCTCTTGACTATAGTATGGAGATAAACGCCAGAAAGACAAAATGAATGACCAACAACACCGAGAGTTTTTAACAGTAGGATAAAAGCTAATGGCCAGGAAGTGTTGAAGTGGTTGACCGTTTTAAATATTTGGGTTCGGTTGTCACTGATGAAGGATCACAATGTGAGGTGTTGGTCAGAATAGCAAAGACAATAGCGGTGCTTACACGGCTTAACAAAATCTGGCAAGATAAACGGTTAGCACTATGCACAAAGATAAGATTAATGCGTACATTGGAGTTGTCAATATTCCTCTATGCTAGTGAGACATGGACAGTTGCAGCTAACCTTCAGCGAAGGATACAGGCCTTGGAGCATCCATTGATGAAAGCTTGGTTTACTTAGTTCTACTTTTCTATGTTCCCACCGCCAAAGAGATAAACAATAAGACGGACTTGATATTGGAGTTGAAGGTCTGCATTTTTGTGATTGACTTTAATTTCTTTCGATCTCCCCAATTTACAATCAATAATAGCCGTTTAGTCTGTTGCATTGTTAATGTGATATCTCTAACAGCATTTCACACCTTGTTTCTGTTTCTGTTTCTGTGTCTAAGAGTCGACGTCGCTACACTCCTAGCATACACAAATGTTCTCAGTCTCTCTCTGCAAGTAGTGGAGGGTCTGGATGTTGATGGTCCATGTAGCTTGCTGGTTGTGAACTCTCCTGCTCAGTCCTCTCATGAGCTCCACTCCGCTCGAACCTCTTTTGGTGTCAAAACTCTGCGGTCGGTAAATTGCTGATTCATCAATTTCGGTGTCCTCTTCAACGAGACGGTCGTTGATTGATTTCAAAATGTCACTCCTATCCAACACTAATGTGCCCATGATGGGAGCGTATGAAGCCAAGATGTCAGCTCTTTCGTTGTCCTGAACCCTAGTATGAACAGGACAGTAGATTCGTGTCAATCCCTGGAGGTTTGAGGCCGGAACAGCCGCGATCCACTCGTATCTCAGCCATCCCTTCTGTACCTTCTGAAGTACAGTTTGCGTGTCCGTCACAATTATTGACCTTGTTAAAGAGTTCTCAGATAGCCATCTTAACGCTGAGGTCACTCCTTCCATCTCCATGTCAAAGATTGTATATATTGCTACTATTGTAAGAATGAATCAATCTCATGTAGAACCGTGTCTCCGAGTACAATATGATTGTCGTCACGCCCTTTCATTCTCATAACCTGCTTGTTTTTTCTCTGTGTACCCGCAGGCCTAATTTTAATGACCATTCAGTAAGTATATTTACTTTATTTTGCATTTAGTTGTGAAAATAAGAGCCAGGTCATCTGCAAAGAGCAAAACCAAGATCATTAAGTCTTTAATTCCATTTGGTTCAGATGTACGCTTTCATGTTTGGTGTGTGTGTGTGTGTGTGTTTGCTGTAGTGGGGTGGGGGGGGGGATTTAGGGGGGGGGTGTGGTGTGAGGAATTGAATTCCATTTCGTCCTGCGGCTGTCTCATTTGTTTGTAGTTTGATTTGCTTGCATGGCCTCTTGTTCTGTTGAGGAAATTTATATTTACTTTTAGGAGTCCCTTTCCTCGTTCTGATATATTGGTGGATGTGTATCCACTGTTTCTTTAAGGTATGCCACCCATCTGCCTCGCTGCTTCTCTTTGCCGTAGATATTCTGTCTGTATTTGTCTTTCACTGATGTGTTGTAGTTGTTTGTTTCCTTAAATAGTATTCCAGTTAATGTCTTTAAGTCACAATATTTTGAGGTCGTTTTAGCCTTGTCAGTCATTTCATATACTTGTATGTGTCATCTCTTATCCTGCCTCTTTTTTTACTTTCCTGATTAGCTCAGAATCAAATGTTCATGTTCTTATCTTTCCCTCTGGTCCTTCTCATGTTTTGTTCTATAGCCCATTCTTGTTTAAGGAACCACGTTTTTTTCTGTGAGCCATTCCTAAAACGTTCATCATCCTTGTCGAAGAACTTTTGTGCATATGTTATTTCCAACTTGTTCCAGTGCATATAAATGGTTTAAACCAGTGTTTTCAAACCAGCGGATCGGTGAGAATATGAACAATTTTTCAAGGAATTTTGTTTTAAAACTACAATAGTTATATAGTATTCTGCGTATACGTTTTTAAAAAAAAGGTTATCAAATTAAAATTGAATAGTTATTTAAAATAACCAGAAATCGAGCAGTAAATATAAATGCAAGTAATAGAAGGTCTTGACCTTTTGAGAAAGTAATCATCATCATTAGATAGCATGTACTTTGCAAAACGTCTTTCTCATAACAGCCGATCTGTAAGACACTCAATCAATGTCCATCTCTCCCGCCTCTGCCCCTGTCAATTCCAAAGCCACTGTAATGTCATTTGTCCATCTTCTCCGTGGTCGTCTGCCTCTTTCTCTTTTGTCGTGTACTATACCCTCCGGTATCGTTCTTTCTTTGTGGCGTATGATGTTGGCGAAGTAAGTTAATTTCAATATTTCATTCAAGTAAAGTTAGTGCGGAATCTGTTACTGCTTCTACGCTTGAATATTTGATAAACATTGCTGCAGCGTTGTTTTCTGTGAGACGAAGCGCTGTATTGACATCCATTTGAGTTTCTCTATTTGGTTTTTATCACTGGCAGAGCTAAAAAAGTCTGCTCATTTCGAATCGGTAGTCGAATATACAACACACAATTTAAAAGAACTTAGTTCATCTCAAGGCGAACTCTGCAGTTAAGTGGTTTTGTCGTAATAATTTGTTCGCGGACTGGCAGGAAATCTCTGCGGGCCGGCGATTGGGAAACATAGGTCCCAATTATTTCAGATCTATTCTACAGATTTCGTTTCAAGACCGGTTTGTCTTCCTTTTAGTATTTTTTGCGTTTTGTGCTTATTGTTTGTTTAAACAGCCCTATATTTGAAAGCTCTCCATTGTATTGACGTAGCTGTCAAGAGCATGTGATGGTATATTCCTATCTTTACCCTCCCATTCTCTAAGCAGCGTCTCTATTTCCGATCTGTCGTGAAATGGTGGATTAGTTTTTAAGTGTGCACGTCTGGTGAAGACCAGTACCTTTGTGTTCATTTTGTGCTGGAAGATTGTTCCTCCTATAAACAAGTCATTATAGACACAGACGTTGCTGGCTGTCTGCGATCAAGATGCTGATCAGTACATGAGCTGTAGAGGTCAGCGATCCAAAGAGGACTACAGGCATCGGGGCCAGGGACACAGAGCTACCAAGATCATTCTCTATCTTCATTTGGTGATTCTGAAAACAGGCTGCATCAGGGCAGACTGGCTAATGAAAAGGAATAGAAGGGGGAAGGCTAAGCCGGTACCAACACATGTCATGCCGAAATCAGATTTATCGGACCGAAAGGTGCACAAATCGCAGTCAAACTTTAAACTACGACATAACGAATTACGTTCTCCGAACTTAATCCTGGTACTTGTAAAGCCGTTTTCAGGGCTTGGTAGCGGTAGTTTGAGAACAAACAACGAAAAAGAAGAAGAAGAAGCAGAAGAAGAAGAAGAACAACAAGAACAAGAACAAGAATAAGAAGATGATGAAGATTCCCTCATTTTCATTGCTGTTTCCCTTGCCTTTTTTGCCCACTATCAATTATTTTACACCTTGTACAATTATATCTCCCGTGACTATCCTTATATCCCTACTCTTAACCGTGTCCATTGTTCCGAGAAGCATGGGCAGTCTACAGAATTATGAAGAGACAAGGATCGCAAAAATACATATGTGCAGATGATGATAGATTTGGGAGTGACTAAGGTAGAATGGAGAAAGTATGTTCTGTCTGGAAAGATCCGAAAAACACGAAATCAACACCTGACTAGGAGTATATCTAGGAAAGGCTGGCTGCTTGGCAGGAGAACAGAGGACTTATGGGAATGGTCCCTGTGTGGTGTTGTTTTGTCCTAGCATCAACAATCACACTAATCGACGACTTACACTTGTGTTCACTGAAAAGTGTCGTTTTTCATTTGGACTAGTAATTCGTTGGTTTTTTTAAATATTTTCCTCGCTCCTATTATTCTGGAACGGGCATTTGTGATATAAATTAGCATAATGTTTAAACCTATGCCGAATTTTCAGGGTCTAGCGTACAGGACTGAACTTCACGAGATTGGCGCTTTCGCCCTAACTGCAGACAATGGCGGTTTTGGTGTTACTGAAATTTAGACACGACTGCAATTGATTGATCACGGTCCGGTAACGATGGTCAACACATCACTCACACACTGTGTGATGTCCCTACGGCCTATTTCGGTCTTGGGAAAGGCAAGACACACAACGATTGATGTCTTCCTTCATCGCTGCCTTGCAGGATACGTTTTGGCGGAAAAGGCTTCGGGAGTAAACCTTAAGGAAAAATCTGCATCCTGTGCTAAATCTAGTCGTCTTGATAAAATCTTGCAACTGGCCAAATATAGCTCAGGACGAAGAGAGAGTGATAGGTTGACAAAAGGTGCAGTTTATTCTTCACTTTAATCTAAATCACTTCGCAAATCACACATTTCAGCGGACAAAGCAAAAAAAAGAGACTGTCCACACGAGTTGACAAAGAGAGTGGTCTCCATCACATGTGATAGACGAACATCATTTGCTGGTGAGCAACATCTCAGAACTCTTGGCAAATTACTTAGATTTATGAAAAGAGTGTAATTAATAATTTACTCAAGTGTTGGCACATTGCAGTTGGTGAATCTTATTTTACCGAATCCGCTTGGATGAAGTCATTCAGAATTTTGCGGTCAGAAAATCAAGAACAAATAAATAATTTATTTCCAATGCCCATTTTGTGTCTCACTTCTAAATATAATTTACATTTAAGTTTTTGTTTTTATTTTGAATTTCCTGCGGTGGCACTATAATGATGTCAGTGCCTAGGGAATCTAAAGTCTTAAAGGCGACTCTGCTTATATAGAAACATTGGTAAAATATATGAATATAGTTTACTTATTTATCTCAAAATTGGCAGATACAATTTTCTGGAAAAAATTGCTTAACATTTTAAAACGGATGCCAGTAAAATGTCAATCTTGTTGGAAAGGATTGGGGTGGGGGCTGGGGAGGGGGGGGGGGCATATTGAAGTAAATTATGATATTCAAATAATGATTCAAACAATATAGACGCTGATTTATAATGTCTAGTGTAAGAAGAATTCGAGATGATTTAATACAGCTATATGGACGACGGGGTCTAATGGTTAGGTGATATGGCTCACAATCCGAAGGTCCTGGTTTCGCTCCCCATCACATCACCGGCTGTTACCCCGGGGAAGCAAACCCTTTCAACATGTAAGAGGAAGCAGGCCCTTACATGAATTGCATGCCAAGGTGGGATGCACTGAGCCAACAGGCGCAAAGTAGAAACATAGTGAAACCCACACTGCCTTGGGGAAAAGATAAATAAGGCGAATGCAAAAACATCCAACCAAAACAAAACCAAACAAAAAATACAAGTTTAGAATTTAATCAAGGAAAAAGGTAAATTAGACTCCAACATCATCATGTAGCGTGTCCTTTGTAGAACGTCGCTTACATCACAGTCTGTCTGAAAGAAACTCGTTCCCTTGCCAGAACTCCAGCTTCCGCCACTGTCATGCTCAGGCACTCCTGGATATCTTGGTGCCATCGTCTTCTTGGTCTACCCCTTCCTCTTTTGCCTGGCACCATACCTTCCATCACTGTTCTCTCAAGACCGTTGTGTCTCTTGATGTGACCAAAGTATTTGCATTTTCTAGCCAAAATGTAATTGATAAACCAGTTCTCCTCTATGCTCAACTCTTGCCGAATGTCTACATTTGTTCTTTTCTCTGTCCAGTGTATTCTGAGGATCTTTCTGTAACATTTTGACTCGAAGGATTCGATTCTTTGTCTAGAAGTTTTGGTAATCGTCCATGCTTCACAGCCATAAGCTGACACAGGAAAAACACAGGCTCTCAAGACTTTTACTTTTATCGTTTTATTGGTGCTCTGGCATAATTTATTCAGGCTGTTCAGTCTCTGCATTGCCATAGCTAGTCTTTTTCTGATTTCTTTCGAGCAGTCACCATTTTTGTCAATTCTGGAGCCCAGATATTCAAAATGTGTAACCTGATCTATTTCCTCACCACCCACGTTTTTCAAAGTTCACCCGCATACAAGAGCAAAAGTGCGCAGCTACAAATTAATTAAAGATAGGTCCAGATTGAATACTAGAAAATATGTATTTAGTCTTTAGAGAGTGGTGAATGCTTAGAATGCATTGCCACATAAAATAATGAAGGCAGGGTCGTTAAATGTAATCAATAAATTGAAGATAGGTGGCACTGACGAATGCTCGTGTGGTACCGGGAAAATGACCGCTGAACATTTGCTGCAAAACTACCCGACATACGAGGATCAGAGAAAGCACATGTGGCCATCATCAGTGGCAACACTAGACAAGCTCTATGGCAGTGTCGACAGCCTCAGGATGACCGCTGCTTTTTTCGAAAAAAATACAGGTTGACGTCTGACAGCGTACGAAGAAGAAGAAGAAGAAATATAATCAAGAATATATTGAATGCGCACCGTTTTTTAGATTGAGTCAAGAAAAAAAAACTGGTTGTATACAGACTTTGCAGAGTCTTCTAACCCAGTATATAGAGGGTAAGTTAAGTTAATTTAAATCAAGTCAAAATAAAGTTAATGTGCTACCACATCTATGTCATGTACTTGTTACTCTTCTTTCTTTTCCCTGGTTTTTGCCTTCTTATGTTTTTAATAGTAGACTTACATGTGTCATATTGTAGCCAAACCACGACAATCTACATTTGTGTATATTTTTTATTTATATGTGCCCTAAAATTGATAAGTACTTGCTCAATTGACATATTTGCTGTCTAGCCCAAACTAGGAATCCCGCGTTAATGCATTTAAGAATACACTGGATGCGCATAGCTTTTAGAGCAAGGTGATGTAAATGTAACTGGTTGTATACAGACTCTGCAGGGTCTTCTAAACCAGTATAAAGACGTTAAGTTAAGTTAAGTTAGACGACATTTCAAACGCTTATAAGGTCTTTTCAATCTTCTGATTTAGAGTAAATGTTTCAGAGCAGTACAATGCTATGTGGGGGTGACTGTTCCTATAGCGGCTCAATATTGATGCCATTCTCTGTAATTGTTTGTCCTAAATATGAAAACATCAGTACGTGTTTAATGGTCTGATCCCCTATGCTAGTATTTATTCTTTGAGCTGTTTTTGTAATTACCATAGTCTGTTTTGCTGGCATTAACCTTCATAACAATTGCATTAGCTGTATCGTTGATCCTTGTGAGTAGCCTTTATAATGAATTACATGTTCATTCTATGGTGGGATTGGTCATCACCACAATTGATAGCACATATTTTTTCTAAATTAATCTTAACACACAACCTGCATAGTCTGGTAACTTCTTCCATCTTCATCTTAGAAAAAGCATTAAATAAATGGGCCTTCAGTAGCTGGTTGTATGACTGCGGGATATTAGGGGCCTGGTCTATTTAGAACACACGGAAAATGCGTAGCCCATCTCTCAGTCTTGTTCATCATTTTCAATTAAGATTTTTACCTTTGATGTCCTTTATAGCTACACTTCTGCAGTGTCTTCTATTGTCTCATATGTGTTGGATGACCTAAGTGATAAGATATGCGGGTCATGTGTTCTGGAAGCCATTTTTGTGTTTTTCTGCCAGATTCTTTATGACCTTTGTACCGCTTTTTGAAACAATCTGTTTAACTCTGCATGCTCTTTCCTTATTTTGTCTTTTTGCCTCTCTGATTCAATGCAAATGATGAAGTGTTTTTCCGTTTATGTGTTTTAATTACGAAATAAAATGCAGAATATCCCAAGTAAAATCGGTCTTTCTTACCATGAGAGGAATATTCTGCAATAAAACATTTTTCGCTGGAACTGAGAAAGAGAGTCATTGAACGCTACGTGAAACCAGTACTTACATATGGCAGTGAATCATGGACAATTAGAAAGCAACCGCTTAGATCTTTGGAGGCAACGGATATGTGGTTTTATAGAAGAATGCTGGGGATATTCCATGGACTGGAAAGACGACTAATGATACAGTACTCAGAGAGACACAAGCAAGAAGACAGCTCACTGCAAGGATCAGAACAAGACAGTCACCCTTTTTCCGACATGTTATGAGAAGAGGCGATTTGGAGTACCTTGTGACAACGGGAAAGATAGAAGGAAGAGACAAGAGGAAGGCAGAGAGAGAAGATGTTGGACAGCCTGAGAGAATGGTACGGGCGACAATCAACAACAGAGTTGGTAAACGACACACGTGATATAAATAGATGGAGGTCCATAATCGCCAACGCTAACCGTCCGGGTACCTGATGATGATGATCATGTGTTTTATTGTTTGGTCGCCTGTCAATTTGTTATGTTGTCTCTAGTTAGTTTCCAATACAGTGTTGCTTGCTATTGTATCTATTTTATTCTCTTGTCCTTCTTTTCTAGCCATTCGGCGTCGTAGAGAGGCGGGATGTGTAGATTTCTTGTTATCATTAAATGGCAGGCTTGTGCTGCCGTTACGTGTAACACCCTCGATCCATCGACTTTTTGGTCTGCCTATAGTTCGTGTACCGGAGAGCTGCATCTGATATGCTCTTGATACAGGCTGGTCATAATGCATTCTTACTAAATGACCAAACCACTAGATTTGTGGAGAGTCAATGTAGGCACTAACTAGGCTTGTCCACACTGTGTGGTGTTGTGACGGATTGTCTTTCCGGCTGCACTTCTCACACAACGCATCTCACAGGTCTGGATATTACTCTTACGAGTTGATAGTAAGGACCAATATTGACATTGGCAACACAATATAGGAATATACATTGTATTTATCAACCTTCTCTTAGTTGAAAGAAGTACTCTATGGTGTTTCATAATCAGTTCAATTTGATAGTGGACACTGTTCGCCTTCTGAATTCTATGTACAATCTCTCTGTCTACTCTGCCACCCTCATTGAATATATTTTCTAGGTATTTGAACTATCGTACTTGTTTCTGATGTGGAAACTTCTCTGGACTTTTTCACGCGTTTTATACGTATCCTAAAATACAGTTCCCTCTCCTTTGAATGTTGGATCTAATGTTTCTGTTAGATTTGAAATATCTTATAGATTTTGACTGAGAACAGTGTAGCAGTTTTCTCGTCTTCCAGGAGGCCATCATCGATCCGTCTTGTTTTGGACCGATTTTGCATTTTAAGTTCAGTCGCATCTGAGCTAATATTCGATCGAAGTCAGTTCTCCTCTACTGCCTCCTTTTTTTAACGTCTAGCAAGAATGGTATAACTTTCTATGGACCATAAAGTGATGTTTCTGGTATTCATCTCTTCCATTTGTTCATTTCCATGTCAGTTTTGGCATATTTGTTTTTTGTGAGGGAAGATTGTGCCTCCAAAATATCAGTTGGTTGCCCATGCCGAAATGATCAGCATTTCACCATTTTCGTTTATGTTACAACAACCTTTTGAGGATTCCGTGGTGAAGTGGCTAATCCGTCGGCCTCGTGATCAGGTGGTGTGGGTTCGACTCCGGAATCCGCCGTCTTTTTCACGGGTGCTTGATGCGGAGTCCCCTGCATCTTGTAGTCACCCCCTAGTCATCTTGTCCTTGACTTACCACTGGGGTCGGGCGGCTCGAGACGAGAGGGTGAGGACAAAAAGTAGCGCAGTTATACCTTACTAAAAATAACGCTATAATATAAAATAAATTATGCCATCATCGTCTACGATGGACGACGGCCTTTGCCTTACCACAATCTTTAATTTCCATTGCTGCTTCTCTTCCTATATTGACGTTTAATTCTCCCATTTTACAAAGTAGGTCATGAACTCATATCCTGTCTGTTGTGTCTTTGAGTATTCTATTGAATGTTTTTTTTAAATTTTCCTCATCTGCTTCGTTTGATGGAGCTTAACATTGAATAATAGCAAATTTTTTAAATATTCTGTCAAATCTTTCCATCATATTTTTTGTCATTCTAGAAGATGTTTGTACAATAACTAATTTATTTAAATATGAGTGTGACTCCTACAATATTTCTTATGGTCTCCTCCTGAGTATAGTATAGTTTCTCCTGTTCTAGCTGTAGTTTGTCCAAAGCGTGCCCATCTACTTTTGCTGATCCCTAAAATATGCATTTTGTAATTTTGCATTTCCTGCATTACCTGTGAGATTTTGGATGTCTTAAACATAATTCTCACATTCAAAAACCTACTTTAATCTTTGTTTTGATGTCTGTTGTACTCGATTTCCTAACATTAACTACCTTTTGGCTATGATTCATCCTGTTCAAACTGATAAAGGGACCGTCTCAAGTCCCCGTACATCTAGAACACTCCATTCCTGTTGATGTTTCCGTAACTATTCGTTTTTTACTGGTTCGGATCTGTTAGCCTGTGCCAAACCCCAATCCTGGAGAATCAGAATGTCATGTTTAGTCCGTCCTCTCCTCAGTGGGTGACCCTACAAGGGACATACATTCCCACCGTCATTGCTCATTGCCTCTTTGGAGCACTCAATGCTCCTCACCACTACAAGGTAACGTCCATTTGAGAACAAAACGTCCATATTTGGCTGCAGTTAATTTCATTCGATTTTCTGATATTGGAGTGATCACTGGTGTTGTATGCATGTAGATCGATGATAAAAGTCGATATACGACGTACTTATTTAATTCATACATTGCCCTATATCTGCCATCTTCCATCCACATATGACGAGTATATACCAGGCGTGTTCAAATGAAACCGGACCAAACAGCAACAAGTGAACAAACGTACGATGCGCATGATGGTGTTACTTCTGGTGTAAACAGCACATACCAACCCATCAACTTTGCACAATATAATTATCCTCAAACTCATAATTTTCTCAGCAGACCGTTGAAAACATGGCGGGTGTGATACGGAATCCGTCCAGAGTTGGACATGAGTTAACGAAAGAACTTCCGAGACCAGGTCAGGCGCATATTGTTGCGTTAACTCACGTCCGAGACCAGGTCAGGCGCATATTGTTGCGTTAACTCACGTCCGAGACCAGGTCAGGCGCATATTGTTGCGTTAACTCACGTCCGAGACCAGGTGAGGCGCACATTGTTGCGTTAACTCACGTCCGAGACCAGGTCAGGCGCATATTGTTGCGTTAACTCACGTCCGAGACCAGGTCAGGCGCATATTGTTGCGTTAACTCACGTCCGAGACCAGGTCAGGCGCATATTGTTGCGTTAACTCACGTCCTTCTTTAAACATCGCTGTCTAGTTTTTCACTGTTGTCTTCGACATACTTTTGTCACCAAACACTACCTGCATTATGTGATGAATGTCTACTGGTCGACATCCTTCAGATGTTAGAAACAGAAACAGCCCTCGCTGATCAACTCTGGACAAATTACATATCACACCCGCCATTTTGTCAACGTTCTGCTGAGGAAACTATGAGTCGGATAAAGACATTTTGCAAACTTGACAGTTGTATGTGTTGCTTACACAAGAAGTGACATCATCATGAGCATCGTAAGTAGGTTCATTTGTTGCAGTATGATCCGGTTTCATTTGAACACGCCTCCTATAATCTTATAATTTGAATAATCTAGTATAATTCTGCTTATTAATTTGATAGTCGGCTTTCTTTTAAAATTCAAGGCTGATATTTTAAAAAGTTTGGTATTATGGAACACAAATAGTTACCCATTAATCACATTATGAACGAAGCAGATTAGAACATGCGTAGTATTATGGTATAAATTGTGTGTACACAATGTTTTAACATAATTGACATATTAGTTTATTTATCAAATATTTAACAAAAAATTATTTTAATTTACGATTATGAGTTTTAAAAAAACTTGTTAATAACCGAGATTTTCAAATTGTTTATAATTTTATAATTTTTACCTAGTGAATCCTAGAAGTACATGCATTTTAATCTTAAAGTAAATATATTTTTTGTGTTCAAAGTGCATTTGCTAAATTGAAATTGTGGCAACGAAAAGCAAAAGAAGGCATTGTCCAAGTCATACTGTATAAAAATAAAAACTATAGGGATACCAAACATTAATAATATAAAAGTGTGCAATATAGATATTAAGAATAGTGATGGTTTATCTAGGTCGCTGGCTATACAGACTAATAATAATGGTAATAGTAACTCATTGCAAGCAAAGATGGTGACAGCATCAGATTTTATCTGCGGTATGTTTTCTCTTCTGGTTGTAAGGACTAATCCTGGAACGGCATGCCCTACTACATTCAGAGCATACATGTGTGGAGTCTTCGTATGTGTTTTTTCAAGCAGCACGCCTTTACAAAGCCTCTGTGATGGCTTTGTTTTCTGCAATCTGAGTACCTTTAGTGACACCAGCGCGCCAGGTGGCACGGTCTTGTGCAAGCATCTCCCAGGAGGTGATATCATCTTCTTCTTCTTCTTCTTCTTCTTCTTCTTCGTACGCAGTCCGACAGTAACCATTATTTTTTCGAAAAAAGCGGCAGTCATCATGAGGCTGTCGCCACTGCCATAGAGCTTGTCTTGCAGTTCCACTGGTGATGGCCACATCTGCTCTCTCTGATCCTCGTATGTCGGGCAGTTCTGCAGCAGATGTTCAGCGGTCATTTCACTGGTACAGCACGGACATTCGTCGGTACCACCTATCTTCAATTTGTTGAATAGGTAGTACCTTAGTCTATTGTGGCCTGTGCGAAGTCTGAAGACAACGACCTGCTCTCTTCTGTTAAACTGGTAATAGGCATCGTTTTTGGTGTAACCAGTATGTTCGGTTTCCCATTTGGTCATGAATCTGGCTTTGATAAGCCGTTTTGACTCTTCGTACGTCATACTAGTATCTGTTTGTGGTAGTCTTGCACCTTCTTTTGCCAGTCTGTCTGCCTCCTCGTTGCCTTGGATGTTGCAGTGTGATGGGACCCACTGTACCACTACCATTTTTGATGCGGACTGCTGGCACAGTTGGCAGAGTGCTGCTCTTAAGTCATTAAGCTCAGTGTTTTTGTGGCTTTTTAGCGCTGTGACTACGGCGAGAGCATCTGTAAGCAGGACTATATGGCTTTCATTTTCTTTGTGTGTCACCATTTCTTCCACTGCCGCCCTCAGTGCCTCTGCCTCCGCTCTGAAATTGCTTGTGTACTTACCAGTAGCGAATGACAGTGTTATTTGTCTGCCATTTGGTAGGTTCAGGAATGCTCCTGCCTCTCCGTGTCAACAGATAGGTGGTACCGACGAATGCCCGTGCGGTACTGGTAAAATAACCGCCGAACATCTGCTGCAGAACTGCCCGACATACGAGGATCAGAGAGAGCAGATGTGGCCATCACCAGTGGAACCACAAGAGAAGCTCTATGGCAGTGTCGACAGCCTCAGGATGACCGCCGCTTTTTTCGAAAAAATAATTGTTACTGTCTGACTGCGTACGAAGAAGAAGAAGAAAGAAGTTACAGAACCGTCGGTGTATGCATGGGTCCAGTCCATGCTTGGGTAGCTTTTCGATATGAAGCTTAGGGTAGTATCTCTCCTTTCTTTTTCAGTCTGGCAGTTTTTGTTTCCAATACCTGGTACATTTTCTACCACCTCTGGAAATATATCCTGCCTCCAGGTAGGTTTTCGTACAGTAGTGATGGGTTTTGGTGTTGTTAGTGCGTTTATGGGATCTTCGTGCATCTTTACTTTGGCTATTTCTGCAAAGTTACTCCGCTTTAGTTTCCCATTTCCCAAATTGTTTAGTCTCTGGTGCATTGGATGGTCGGTCAGTCTTCGGAGTTTCTCTGACTGCAGCTGGGCTCTGCAGTCTCTTCTATCGGTCATGGATTGCAGTTTTGTAATCTTTTCAAGTTCTACAATTGGCGTTTACTTCATCCCTCCTGTTATAACTCTCATGGCTTGGTTTTGAAGTTTGCTAACTTTATCGAAGTTCGCCTTTGCTGCTGTTGTTCATGCCGCAAGGCCATACTCGAGAACTGGTCTCACTCTTCCAGTGTACAGTTTCTTTAGTATGCTTTCGTCTGCTTCTCAGCTTGTGCCAGCAAGTTTCCTCATGATTGCCATTCTTTCTCTGGCTCTCATTCGGTTTCTCTCGATCTGACTTTTCCATGTCATGCGCCGATCAAAAGAGCATACATGTGTGGAGTCTTCGTTGGGGTTTTTTCTAGCAGCACGCCTTTACAAAGCCTCTGTGATGGCTTTGTTTTCTGCAATCTGAGTACCTTTAGTGACACCAGCGCGCCAGGTGGCACGGTCTTGTGCAAGCATCTCCCAGGAGGTGATATCAATATTGCAGATTGTCATAGACACTGTCAAGGACTCTCTGAAGAGTTCCTTCTGCCCCTACCCCCCCCCTCCCCCATGATAAACGTCTGTCTTTTGGTAGCTCAATGAAAAACTTCTGCTCGAGGATGCGCTCATCTGGTATGCAAACAAGATTTTCCGTCCATCTAGCTGAGCTATTTGCGAAGGTGTATAACTGCTCAACATGTCTTATTAAGAATTTCAGAGCCAGACACTTTGTACTGTCCCCTGAGTCTGAGCAGCCTACGCAGACAGCTCAAGGGGAAACTATTTATCTGTCTAGCAGATCTTCTATACACACTGTCCATGTTTCATAGACAAGGAACAGAGCGGATAACACTACCGCATGATACACGTTTACCATGGCAGCGACACTGATGCTCTACCGGTTCCAAACGTTTTCTTGGAGCCTTCAAAACTCGCCCTAGTAATCCTGTTGCTGACCTCACAGTAAATATCCACCACCCTGGTGGTGAGACTGCCTAGATTTAGATGCCTTCCTGTTCGATGCATGTTTAAGTCTAACTCCGGCAGTTTGTAGTTATTTCATGGGAGACATACAATACATTTGGTCAGCACTAGAAAACATAAATTAATCTTACAGACTGCCACTACGGAGCCATACAACGAACCAAACATTAACGTTCATAACCAACGTCTTCAGACAGTGGATAGCTTCACTTTACCTGGCAGTGCGTTCACCAGAGGCCGATATCGACCTTGACGTTAACAGCTCACAAGGGCGAGTTCGTTTTGGAGACTGCAAGACAAAGGTCTAGAACATGTACAGCATCAGTGTCGCCACCAAGGTAAATGTGCATGGCTCTGTAGTGTTAACCAATCTTTTGCATGCCTGCGAAGCATGGACAGTGCATAGCAGACGCAACAGAGTGAAATCATTTTAACTTTAGCTGTCTGCGTCTGTTGGTCAGGATCGCAAGACAAAGTGCCTAACTGAAAATCTTAACAAGTCAAAACAAAACTGAGCATAAATTCGCTTAAAAAGTCCAGATAAATGGTCGACTCAGAAAAATCAGAAGGCACGCTACAGACACCTTGAAAGCGTCTCTGAAAATGCTCAACATCGATGACACTTTCTGGAAACTGTTTGCTAATAACTGTCCAATCTGGCGCGTTAGCATCGCCAAAGGTGCTCAGATCGCAGAGCAAATCGCCATAATAGAGGCTCAGAGAAAGCATACTGTTCGAAAAAAGAGAACGCAAGACAACTCCGCAACTGCCTCCTGGTATTTGTCCCATAACCTGGTTGCGTTAGAGTCTGCTGTACCAGGATTGATGTTAACAGCCATTTGAGATCATATCTCACAGCACAAGTCGCATTCTTCCGCCATCTTCCTTTTCGATGGCAACAGTTATTGTTATTATTGTTAATATTATTATTATTACTCTTTATTACTTTAAGTATGTACGCCTTTCAATGTATGATGTGCTAACAATGATATCACAGCCAGAATATCATCACTTTAATATTTGTGAAAATGATCATAACAAGACAATTGATGCATTCAAGTTCTTGAAGTTCTGCCTCTAATCTATTCACGCCATTATTTCCATTATATACTGTCCAAAACATGATGTGTGTGATTCCGACACGGTCGTCATGATTTAAAACTAATTGCTTCTTATCTTCACTCTGGAACTAGGCGTGGGCGTTATGCATACCTGGCTCAGTTCAGCAACGATACTGCCTCGCTTATACACTTTAGAGCTACTAAATACAATATAGCTTGCGGTGGGACTATAGAATAAAGGTATTCTATTCAAAACGGCACTGGTTCCAATACCGGTAAGGATGTCACTTCAATTACACCTAGATTATACAAACCTATCCTGGACACTGCGCGGTAATAACAGAAGGAAATGACACATCATCCTCAGCTCTAAAAATCTGAAGAGTGGGCGGTGGATTCTGGAGGAAAACACAGCAAAATGTTAGTTCTTATTAATATTATTATTATTATTATTATTATTATGCACGCTAGCAATAAAAGCCGACGCATCCATTAATGTCTGTTTTTTTATGTAACATTCACGCATCTTTATGGACTTTGCCTCTTTTCCGTGATATTTCAGGAATAAATTACAGCGTAAAGAGAGGGAATACAAAATATCGCTCTTCAATTCCATGCATGAGTATTAATACCATTGACCCTTATCTGAGAAGTCAGATAATTATCGGTTTTCCAGTAGGACGGTCTGGTAGCGTCCTGACAACATAACATAATGCTTCATTACATTTTAAATGCATTCTTTTTCTAAGGATTACACTTGAACCGTGAACGATCTTCAGAACAAGTAAACAAGGTAATGAAAGGGATACACGATCATGATGGATGATATCTTATATAATTCACTGCATTAAATCTTCGCTTGATTACATGTGTGGATCTCACTTTCACAAAGAAATCGATGCCGTGGCGGTACTCAAGTTTAAAAGTCGATTAAAAAAACACATATGGGTTATGGCTCCGTGTTTGCACCAATACAAAAACAAAACGAGATCGACGTTACGGCGACAAGGTTTTCATCATCGACAAAGAACAACTGAAAACAACTAACAGCTCAAATCAAAAGCATAGACATTTTGCACAACAATACAATAAGGATTGAGTTAACTGCAATTACCAGAAAATGGACAGGAACGTGTTAGCGTACGTTATGCCAGTCACGAAAATGAATACACCAAACAAAACATGTTCAAACAAAACGCCTCAACTGACAGCTTCTCAACCTCATATCCTCGCAAAAAGAAGATAACCTTTTCTGTCTACGCCTCAACAAACCTCCTGAACTACTTTTACTAGTTCCCAGATCATCATCATCATTATACAAGACGTTGGGGAGAGTTACGTTCCCCTAAAATGGCGGCTGTGTTTTTTTTTTCGTCTCCGACAACACATGAAGCTCCCTATTTCAGACGGTATTTTTGGTGTTTTAGGGAGTGAAAAGTAGGCATTTACAACGCCTTTTTAGTCCCGCACCGGGCCATCTGGTTAAGATTCACGGATTTTCAGCGATATTCATGTGTTTTCCTAAACAACTGTCGGGAAGGACACGTGAGGTCGGCTGACAATACGGCGTGTAGTGGCCCACCATTTCGGACGAGACAGTTGGATTTCACCGAACATCAACGATTTCCCCGGGTTTTCGCGACAAAACAAGCTGGAAGGACACGATAGGTCGATTGTTGACATCGTAGAGATGTGATCTATACGGTGATTACGGAGAAAACCGGACACAAACCGGGTGGAAGGGAATTGAAAGCCTGGCAGGTAGCTCTTCTAGAAGAAGGAAAACTTCGATTACAAACCACAAATGAAGAGTCATCGCATCATAGAATAACATTTGACCACAGCCTGTCATACAAGTACCACGTCGACCAAACTATACAAAGATGCAAGAGAAGACTGGGTGCACTCAAGACAATGGTAGCTGCCAACTTGGAACAACGGCTGCTATTCATACTCTATCGCCAGTTGATTCTCTCGTTCATTGATTATGGATTGGGTATACTCACCCTATCACGATCACAGTGTGAACGGCTGGAATGAATTCAAAATGAAGGAATGCGGCTCGTGTTGGGTTACACCAGAGATACCCCGATAATAAAGATGAGGTAGATGCCGGGACTGCCCTCAATAACATCCAGGCATAAAGTGGCACAGGCTACAGCGTATATGCGAGTCATAGCGGGCAACAGGCAACCGCTGTACAATAACACTGCGGACAGCAGGTACCCGCCGTACAATAACACTGCGAACATCAAGGGGACCAGAATCAAAAGAGGGATGTCATGGATGGCAGAGGCAGAACGTACTATAGGAGAGGGGACTGCAGTCGAGGCGATGGTCAAGGGAGAGGAATGGGTCCACACTGAGAATACACTAACAGAGTACCACACGGTCATCATAACCATGGGCAGTGAATGTAGGAAGGGGCGAAATAGCCAGACAAAGGTCGAAGTCAACCAGCTGATAGGCGCCAACACACATGAAAGTGATACCTTCATATACACTGATGCGTCGGTGCAAAGTAGTGGAACATCAGGCTGGGGTGTCTCGGCAAGAATAAAAGACCGGATCGTTGCGGAACGAAGTGGTGGAACATCAGGCAGGGGTTTCTCGGCAAGAATAAAAGACCGGATCGTTGCTGAACGAAGTGGTGCATACGAGACTACAACATCAAGTATGAGAATGGAGATGAAGGTGATGACAGAAGCTCTGAGATGGCTGTCTGAGACATCTTCAACAAAAGCAGTTATCGTGTCAGACTCCCAAGCTGATTTGTTGGCGTCACACGCACCCATAACAGGCACAGTGGACATGGATAAAGGTGACATAGTGAAGGTTATCAAGGACCACGTGGTGGAAAAAGACACTGCTTTGGATGAGTATGCAAGGCACAGGCTGAGGCACTTTGGAATCAAATTAGGATTCAGTGGATCAGGGGACCTGAGAGGACGAAACAGGAAAGTGTACAACCAACAGGTTACAGACACCATCAGCATTCATACTTTGCGCCATCTGCTGAGAGAGAGACTGAGCACCTATGGGTATGCCCGGAGTGCAGTGAAGTCGACTCCTAGAACAGAACAAAACAAGACATTCCATTCACTAATTCTGAAATATAGGTTTTGAGCAATGACCTACATTTTGTTCTACTCCGACCGAGTTTTGATTCTTACTCCGTTCATGAGTTTCCCTGCGGCATTCGACTCAAACAATTTGTCTATTACAAACCTGGTTTGTACATAGTTCATGACTCTGAGAATCAAAGTTTCAGTTTCTTCTATTATTAATCTAATTTTACTCATAAGTCATGTAGGTTCTACACTCCTGACCTCTTCGTCCAGAAGACCATATAAGACATTGAACTACTTCGTCAGGGTGGTCTTACATACTCTTATCTCTTTTACTTTACAGCTCGTTCTTTTCTGTCCTCCGTTCATATAGTGTTTGCATTATCGTATCTGCCGACAA
The DNA here is from genome assembly GCA_036924085.1 of Ariolimax columbianus. Classification (NCBI taxonomy): domain Eukaryota; kingdom Metazoa; phylum Mollusca; class Gastropoda; order Stylommatophora; family Arionidae; genus Ariolimax; species Ariolimax columbianus. Next base: position 70,367,157 of record JAVGWX010000016.1, read on the forward strand.
GGTAGAACGGCGGTGGTAAAATGCAAGGACGAATACGTTCAGGAAGATTACCAACAGCTATCCACTCAAATCTTCTGTGCGTCATGCAAGGATGATGCTGCTGTGGTTTACAACGCCATGGTTCGGGCCTCCATCAGTGAACTGGTTCAGAGCCTAGTTTCTCTCTCCGTGTGCTTGAATTCTCCGTATTTTTCTCAGCCATTTGGACAAAATATCCTTTTTTATTCTGCACCCCAAAATGCACAAACTGAGAACACCTGGCCTGGTTATTGTTTTGTCCCACTCAACTCATATCTGGTTATTGTTTTGGCTTGCTCCTGTCATACTCAACTCATATCCTACTTTCAAGACATCGTCTTCAAGCCCAAACTGGATGATCTAACCTCATTAGTTCGGGACACCAACTAGATATTGATTACTTTATGTTTCACTGTTTACAAACCAAACCAGACTTACCACTTTTCCCTGCTTGATTTGTGTTCATGTTATTACCTCTATATTTTGGAGAGCAGCAAAGTTGGCAGAGGCCGCAACCCTGACTTTTCTCTTGTGTTTTAGTCCATTATGTATGCCGTCAGGACCACTCATTGGACTGGAATTCACACTAACCGACGACTTATACTTGTGTCCACTTGTGCTTTTCCATTTCAACTAATTAATTAGTTCATTTTGTGCTGTTTTCCCCTCCGATTATCCTGACATAGTCATAAGCTATTTTCTCTTCTTCTTCTTCGTACGCTGTTAAACGTCAACCTTTATTTTTTCCCAAAAAGCAGCGGTCATCCTGAGGCTGTCGACACTGCCATAGAGCTTGTCTAGTGTTGCCACTGGTGATGGCCACATGTGCTTTCTCTGGTCCTCGTATGTCGGGCAGTTTTGCAGCAGATGTTCAGCGGTCATTTTCCCGGTACCACAAGTGCATTCGTCAGTGCCACTTATCTTCAATTTATTGAATAGGTGGTACCTCAGTCTGTTGTGGCCTGTGCGGAGTCTGAAAACCACGACCTGCTTTCTTCTGTTCAACTGGTAATAGGCATAATTTTTTTGTGTAGCCAGTATGTTCTGTTTCCCATTTGGCCATGTATCTGGACCTAATAAGCCTTTTGGACTTTTCATAGGTCACACTAAAATCTGGTTGTGGTAGTCTTGCACCTTCTTTTGTCAGTAGTCTGTCTGCCTCATTATTGACTTGGATGTTACAGTGGGATGGAACCCACTGTACCACTACTATTTTTGATGCGGACTGCTGGCATAGTTGACAGAGTACTGCTCTTAAATCATTAAGTTCAGTATTTTTCTGGCTTTTTAGTGCTGTGACTACGGCCAGGGCGTCTGTAAACAGGACTATCTGGCTTTCATTGCTTTCGCCTGTCAACATTGCTTCTACTGCAGCGCTCAGTGCCTCTGCCTCCGCTCTGAAATTGCTTGAGAATTTTCCAGTTGCCACTGGCAGTGTTATTTTTCTACCATTTGGTAGGCTCAGGAATATCCCTGCCGCTCCGTTCTGTGTTGTGTTTGTTACAGAACCGTCGGTGTATGCATGGGTCCACTCCATGCTTGGGTAGTTTTGTCGCTATGTACCTCAGGGTTATGTCTCTTCTTTCTTTTTCAGTCTGGCTGTTCTTGTTTCCAATACCTGGTATGTTTTCTACCACCTCCGGAATGATATGCTGCTTCCAGGTAGGTTTGCGTGCAGTAAGGATGGGCTTTGGTATTGGTACGGTGTTCATAGGGTCTTCGCTCATCTTTGCTTTGGCTGTTTCTGCAAAGTTTCTCCGCTTTAGTTTCCCATTTCCAAATCTATTTAGTCTCTGGTGCATTGGATGGTCTGTCAGTCTTCTTAGTTTCTCTGCTTGCTGCTGGGCTCTGCAGTCTCTTCTGTCGGTCATGGATTGCAGATTTGTAATCTTTTCAAGTTCTACAATTGGCGTTGACTTCATGCCTCCTGTTATAACTCTCATGGCTTGGTTTTGAAGTTTATACCTTTGAATTTGACATTGGTCATTTAAAATCTCTTTTTTGGTCTCCCTATTTGGGCTCCTTTCCTGTAATGTTCTACCGACATGTCGATGACTGTGTCCGTATTACCGACATATTTCTAGGTTCACTGACGTTACAAATGCCCATCTATCAGTACGCTTCACTTCTTGTATTGTTCAGCTGTCTTGACATCATTGTCTTTATCTGTCATACTGCCCTCTCCATAATAGCCAACTAATAGTTATTGACACACACAACTATTTTCCTTCCACTTATCCTTTGCAATTTTCTCGTGTCTCACGCCAGTTTTCTCACGTGCTACGCCCTCGTTGCCAATGCAAGAAAGACAAAGACGTTCAACAACAGACTCGAGATGTTTGACTTTATCCGCAAGTGGCTCTACGATGTAGCTTTTCAGATATTTTCAGCCAAGCCGTGTCTGATCCTTATCTCTCGTACCTATGACCTCCACACCTTTCCACCATCTCCCGTATGATCGTTTAAAACTGGTTCTTAGTTTTCATTATTAAACCGTCAGTGTCCGTAAGACTATGTTCCACCATGTCCCTAATCTAAATTCCGGTCTTTCTACATCTGAGATAATTCATTATCCTTCTCTGGTAGCCAACATACGTGATAGAAGATTACGTGACCTGTAGGTAAAAAACCGAGTGAAATCCCATAACGGGCTTGTGTAAAAGACACGTTCGGTAGTTTTCCTGAAATCATTTTTACGAGATAAAAGGGGCGTTCCCTCCTTGCAAGTTTAGTTTAGTTTAGTTTAGTTTAGTTCAGTCGAAGAATCCACGTCATTGCATATAGTTTAACCCATAAATGCTCTGTTTCTCTCCGTAGGATGCACGAACGAGGATCCCTTAATAGATTGGGTAGATTGTTAACATCATTTTACATTTTTTTCCGGCAACGGCAATTGAGCCTGCTCGTTTCGTTTTACAACTGTCGCTGAGATTTTAACATGCAGGACACTGTACACCGGCGTCCGAGATCTTCTACCCAGAGAACCGGGGAAAACCCCAAAAAGTCTACGTGGTAAAAATCCTGGTCTCCACCGTGAATTGAACCCACGACCTCCAGCACCCGAGGCCGACGTCTTACCTCGAGATCACTCGAATCCACTTACAATTCACGTATCCTAACCTACACTATTATATGCAGATGCAGCAATATGAAATAGATTTTTGAGACTAACCGTGAACTCCATGGCGGTTCCCACCAACACCCTAATGACTTTTGCAACGGAAGGCTCTGGCTCTGGCTCTCCAGACTCCAACAAATGTTATAGTCTTTGACATCTTGGTAAGGTTCGGTTCAGAGTCAATGACTTTATATGGGGGCTTCTCTGATGATCGATACCGGTTTAAGCTTGAGAACCGTTGAAGCTTTTTAAACATATTGGTTTGAATATGTTCCAGACGTTTGTGTAGGCCCCAATATTTTTCTATTTTTCTCTCTTTGTGTCTATCGCTATCTCTCTCGTCTCTCTTTTTCTCACTACCTCTATCTCGTCGTATCTCTTTTTCTCACTCTTTTTCTCTCGCTCTATCTCTCTGACTCTCGATCTATCTCTCTGTCTCTTTCGTTATATCTCTCTCGCACTCTTTCCTGTCCCTCTCGCTCTCCCTCTCTTGCACTATCTCTCCGTTTCTCTCGCTCTATCTCTCCCTCTCTCTATCTCTCCATATCTCTCTCTATTGTTCCCTCTCTCGCTTTCTCTTCCTCTCTCTCGTTCTATCTCTCCCTCTCTCTCGCTCTCTCTGTCTCTCTCACGCTATCACTCCGTTTTTCTCTCTCTATATCTCCCGTCATATCTCTCCCTCTCTTTCGTTATATATCTCAGTTTCTCTCGCTCTATCTATCCTTCTATCTCGCACTATTTCTCCGTCTCTCTCGTTATAACTCTCCCTTTCTTGCTCGCTCTATCTCTCCGTCTCTCTCGCACTATATCTTGTACGCTCTCGATGTATCTCTCCGTCTCTCTCGCACTATATTTCCGTCTACTCCATCTATCTATCCCTCTCTCTCGATCTATATCTCCGTCTCTCTCCATCTATCTCTCCCTCTCTCTCGATCTATTTTCCCATGTCCCTCGCACAATTGCTCCCTCTATCTTGCTGTATATATGGCTCTCTCGCTCTATTTCTCCGTTTATCTCGCACGATCTCTCCTCTTTCTTGCTCTATCTCTCCGTTTCTCTTGCTGTATCTCTCCGTCTCTCCCGCTCTATCTCTCCGTCTTTCTTGCACCATCACTCCGTCTCTCTCGCTCTATCTCGTCCTCTTTTTTACTCTATCTCTCCGTTTCTCTTGCTCTATCTCTACGTCTCTTTTGCTCTATCTCCCTCTATCTCGCTCCATCAATTCCTCTCTCTCTATTCCTCTCTATCACTCTATCTCTTTCTCTCTATATCTCCCTCTATATCGCTCGATCTCCCTCTCTCTCTCGCTGTCTGTCACACTATCAATAGCTCAATCTCTCCCTTTCTCTCCCTCTTTCTCGTGATTTCCAAAGAGAACAAAAATTACGTTGAAAAAAGCCTAATATCGATTTATATTTTGAAATATAATGACAATTATTATACTTTGATTTCTATTTTGTTTCCTGTAAACTGCTTCCATTTTTAAGCGAAAACCACAAGGGCAGAACAGCTATTAAAGTGTCAAAAAATACACGATTTCGTACGTTAAAGACAAAGGTCAATGTGTTGTAGTTTACCAGAAAACAGTGTCAGTTAAATGGCTGTATATCTTCTTTGTCAGCCTGACTAGAATTGCTAATGATTTTCTTCCAAATAATCAGTTAGACAATGTCATGAAATCAATTAATCAAAGCAGTCTCGTGTGCATAGTACATTGACAACATGCCACCAGCACGCACGGCCCTACGCTGCTCTTTCTGTCTCTCTCCAAGGTGTAATAATTTAATCTTAGTTCATTCTCACGTTTATCTCTCTCCCTCTCTCTCTCTTTCTATCGACTCCTGCGGATTCCATGTAAGAGCAGATATTGCTTTGTTGGAAGGTGTCTTCCGTAGCGTATGTCCATCCATCCGTATGTTCTTCTTTGTATTCGTTGCTCCAGTGGATGTTGCTGGATACTTTCCCCCATATTTTTCATTCCTCACCATGTCCTGCCACTATATGAACACAAGTCTTTATCCCTCACCATGTCCTGCCACTTTATGAACACAAGTCTTCATTCCTCACCATGGCCTGCCACTGTATGAACACAAGTCTTCATTCCTCACCATGTCCTGCCACTTTATGAACACAAGTCTTCATTCCTCACCATGTCCTGCCACTTTATGAACACAAGTCTTCATTCCTCACCATGTCCTGCCACTTTATGAACACAAGTCTTCATTCCTCACCATGTCCTGCCACTGTATGCTCTATTATTCTTGGTAGGTATCTGTTATCGAAGGACTGGAGTGTTGGTTGTATGACCTTTTGCGTTCTCCATGTCCCCTCTCCATACAGCAGCACCGATTTGACACTGGCGTTGAATATTCTAACTTGTCTGTAAATATTCATTGATATGGATATCCATATGTTGTTCAGTGTCAGGTGTGCCCCTCTTGCCTTTCCAATTCTGATCTTTACATCTGCTGTACCTCGTTATGGGTCAATTGTGCTGTCTAAATAGGTGAAGGTATTCGCGTCTTCCAACGGCTCTCCCTCTAGCATGATTCAAATAGACATAATGACGCAATAAATCAGAGTCTTCGGATATAATAGCATTTTATAAATGAAAACAAAAACCTTATCATTCCACACAGCTCTCGATAAAGTCGTGCAACCTATAAATAACTGCATTATGATTTGACAACCAGAGAGTAAGCACTTTCATATCAACTGTCACCAAAACTAAACAAAAAACCCATGATTATGTAATATATGGTGGCGGGTGGGACATAATTTTTTAAAACGCATGATTATGTAATATATGATGGCGGGTGTGACATAATTTGGTAAAAACGCATGATTATGTAATATATGATGGCGGGTGTGACATAATTTGGTAAAAACGCATGATTATGTAATATATGGTGGTGGGTGTGACATAATTTGGTAAAAACCCATGAAGAGTCGCTCAATGAATTGTTGTTTGCTGGTGATCAGACCATCTTTTACCAAAATGTGAAGGACCTGCAACACCATCTGAACTTTCTCCATTTTGCTTTTAACGAAAATGACATGAAGATCAACACAGGCAAGACAGAGACTGGTGATTTCACGTGTACTATTGCAGAGAAGTTTCCACATCAGTTCATTTGTATCAGCAAGTACGAGAGTTTAAATACATAAGTAGTATGTTCGCTAAGGATGGCAGAGTGGACAGAGAGATTGCACAGAGAATTCAGAAGGCGAACAGTGTCCACTATCAAATTGCACCGATTCTGAAACACACTAGAGTGCTACTTTCAATACTACTAATGTCAATCTTGGTCCTTACTAGCAACCCAAAAGAGTAACATCCAGAGCTGTGAGGAGTGCAGCCGGAAAGACAATCCGTGACCGAATCCGCAACACCAGACTAAGGCAGATAGTGGGGAGAAACTCAGTTAGTGCCTACATTCAAGACAAATGAATCAAGTGGTTTGGGTATTTAGTCAGAATGCATTATGACCAGTTGCATCAATAGCACATGATATGCAGGTCTATAGTCCACGAGCAAGAGGCAGACCTCAACTTAGGCAGGTCAATGGTGTCTCTGACACTCAGGAGTTGCACCTAACGACAGCACAAACCTCCCACTTGGCGATAACAAAAAATCTACTCTTCATACTTCTCTGAGACGCTCTATGGCAAGAGCTGTAGAACAAAAGAAGAAGAAGATACACAATTGTTTAAAATGTCTTTAAAATGTGGAGCATACCTTAACAAACGGCTTTCGTTGACAAAATAAAGGTGTGATTTATAGCAACAAAAAGCATGTTTTCGTAACAACAAATACACTTATTTTTCTTTGACTTTGTTTTTGTAATCGTTGGCTTCGTCATGTTCGTCGCATCGGAGTTGTTTTCATTTTCAAGATGTCCTCTGTGGACAGTTGGTAGATAGCAAGAAAAAATTCGACTGACCACAATGGAGGTTCAGAGATATGTGTAAGCTTGATATGAAGGATCCGGACATGTCTGGCAAACGTGGAAGACGAAGCTGTCGACAGATCCAAGTGGAAGAGCCACCTCACGCTTGGCAAAAGAGGATCACGCAGCATGGTGAAACGACAACGCTGCAAGGAGATGGTCAACAAAAGAGATCAGTACAGAATTAGCAATCCAAGGTTGCACCATGTAATCTTTAATCATGCTGAAAGAGGGTGCTATAATCTGTCAGCGGGGTAGCTGTAATGGAGATGTAAGGCACTGGCCTCTCATAGCGACGAATGGGAAAGGCGTGGGTTCGAGCCTCGCAGGTTTCAAGCGATACTTAGTCTCAAAGGAGGTGGGGCCAGAGTGCCTGCATCCTGAATTACCTGCAGTCGTCTTGAATTATGTCTTGTCACTGGTCCAAGGTAGTTCGGGACGAGAGAGTGATGACCAGCGCAGTTTCCTACTTGCTATAATTTAAATACAGCTCAAATTACATCATCAAGACACAAACATTTGAGGATGCCTCCATCCTCGCTTGCGATGGGCAACTAACACAAACATAGTATGTTGTGACTGAAAGGATCTGCTATAGTCAGTCATGACTGAAAGGATCTGCTATAGTCAGTCATGACTGAAAGGATCTGCTATAGTCAGTCATGACTGGAAGGATCTGCTATAGTCAGTTATGACTGAAAGGATCTACTATAGTCAGTTATGACTGAAAGGATCTACTATAGCCAGTCATGACTAAAAGGATCTACTATAGCCAGTCATGACTGAATGAATCTACTATAGCCAGTCATGACTGAAAGGATCTGCTATAGCCAGTCATGACTGAAAGAAGTTATTCTAGTAATGCTAATACTACTTGTTATCGTTGTCAGGAACAAACATTATTTGATTACAACTCGCTGAATCGTAGATTCTACATATCCCTTTTCTTCCCATGTTGAGAGAAATGACAACAGTTCGTTAAATTGGTTTGTGTTGTAGTGGCCTCTTTCAGTCATGACTGGCTATAGGATGATACGACCATGGAGTTGTACTCTCAACCGAGTCTTTGGTTTTCTCTTGTCCTTGCAACGTTGTATGAGCTTTTTTTCTCACTGTTTGAGGGGATGTTCATTGTTCGCCTCCACTTGGTGCGGTCTGCAGCTTCATGTCCCCAGGAACTCAGACCCATGCCCAGTGCCTAAATGTTCCGCTGACACACATATGCGAACGTCAACAGTGATAGAGTGGTTGTACTTCTGCCATCCACCAACTGTCCATCTGTGGGGATATTCGTGATATATTCATGCGCATTTTGTTATTGGAACGTCTGGTTTAGGTAGTGGTAGAGAACTTTATAAGAATAACAGATCAACTACTGGAACAGGTGCAGAGTTTCTCCTATCTAGGTCATTAATAACGGAAGAAGGCAGCTGTGAAAAATATATCAGAAAGAGAATAGGTATGGCCAAGATGATATTCAGCAACATGCGACACATACTGACATCCAAACAGATACATCATAATTTGTAAATGAGAATTGGAAAGTGTTATATATACTCGTCACTACTCTTTGGTGCGGAAACATGGACACTGAAAAACAAGTTGAAATAGAGTACTGTGTGTTTGTAGAAGATTGATAGCATTTCTTGGAAAGAGAAGAAAATTAATTTGGAGGTTTTAAAAAAGTTAGGGGTGAAAAAAGAATGAAAGATCGGAATCGAGGTTAGTTGTTTAATTTGTAATTGACGTCACAGAAAAAACAAGATAGTTCTGACATTTGCGTACTTGAATTTAGCACAAGGCACTCAGGACACATGATAGTGCAGTGTAGGATGGCTGACAGTGTTTCATTATCAGTTACTGTACATTTCGTCATCTAGAGGCAAGCATGATTATTATGTTTCTCATTCCTTTCCTGTGACATTTGTAATGGAGATAGCGATCGTGTGGATTTGACTGTTGTCTACTGTAACGCTGATTAACTTGTCTGTGAGAATTGTCATATTCATATCGTGTGACATTTCATAATCAAGATGGCGTACATGGATTACTTTCAACGATTGACTAGTTGTCGCTGCCACTGATTACAATTGTTGTGAATAGTAGCTTTAGTTCGCGCACATCATCACAATTTGGCTGGATTACTTCAGCTGCCTCATGTGTGTTTCAGGAAAACTTTATTAATCATAGTTCGACTGTCGTTACGTAGGTGGCTTTGACTTTCACTCTGTGACAACACTAAATATCTAAAAAATTATTTGGTACAATTTCCTGTGCTATCTGTTATGAACATATAGATATAGTCCTGGCCATCCTAGATTACCAAGCTATTGGGTGGCGTATATCCGCTGCCTTACGGGATGCATGTGTATGGAAAAGGCTTGAGGAGTAATCCCTTAGAAATAATATGTATCCTGTGTTATCTCCAGCTGCCTCGATAATGTCTTGCCATTAAACCAAAAGTAGCACAGGACGAGAGAGTAAGGTTGACATTTTGCATAAACCTTAATCACTGTAATCCAAATCACCAAGTCCCCCTTTTCAGCGGACAGAACAAAAAGAAAAGAGGGTGCACACGGCTAACACAGAGATTGGTCATTATCACACGAGATGGACGAACATCAATTTCATGTTATTTGTAAATGGGGACCTGACTGACGGTAATGAAAAGTAACGCGGCGAGGAAGGGCACCTGGCATCCCACCTCACATTCGCTGTGGTTTAATACAATGAAGTCTGTAACACTTCATCCATGACGTCAGTTTCTGTTATACGACAATATTATGATACACTTAGCGCATCACACTTTGTTGTGTTTAGGTGAGAGAAAGTACTTGGTGGCAATTTGAATTTGAATTGTATGCTTGAGTTAAAGGTTACTCCATGCCTGTAGCGACGTCCTATCCAGCAACGCGTATTCTATAACAGATGAAGAACAAATCGTGTTTTCTGCTGCTGTCGAGAGGTACGACATTCGCCTCTTAAATCGTCAAGAAAACGGTCAACGATCGACTGCCACAAGTTTCAATCGACGCCTGGTCTCACGGATAGTACGACCTAAATGTCTGCATCTTGAGCTACTTCCAGTCGTCTTGATTGTATGTCTTGCCACTGGTTCCAGGTAACTCAGGACGAGAGAGTGAGATTGATGTTATAGGAGGAAAGGCTAGCCCGGTACTTAAAAATGCCTGCTGAAGTCGGATGTGTCGGATCAAAATGTGCAAATATCGTAGCAAAACGTAAATTACGACACAACGCATTCCGTTCTCCAGACAACATCCAGCTACTTGCAAAGTATTTCTCAAGGCTTGGTAGCGGGATATTGCGAGCGAAGAAGAAGAAGAAGACGAAAAAGAAGAAGTAGAAGAAGAAAAATGAGTGGAGACGTTAGGTACGGCCTCAGAAATCATAACAAAAATCCACCATTAATACATTTCACTTTATGAACCAGACCGCGCAGTCTGACCGCAGTCCATTCTGCACAACATAACATGACATTGTTGGAGTGGAACACTCCAACCACCTGGAGGGCAAATCTTCACACACACTTCACGTGACGTTTTGCGTTCGAACATTCTAGACTGTACTTATTTCATTATAACTGCGATATTTTTAGGGTAGCAGTGCCAGTTTTGAGACTAAATATCAATAGCGTTTTGACTCATCACTTGTGTCTGCAGTTCCATTTACGACCGATCGTTGGAACTCACGAGTGGCAATGCTACAGGCAAATGATTTGCTGTAGTTTAGTAAATGTCAAATCAGCGTGAGCAGGCGGTTTTGAATGCTGGTATCTTAATCTGGAAACGAAGGTTCAAACACTGTTCAGGTCTGCGATTATTTTATGCTGGCTACAAAAACCTTAAACCTTGACTGTGAGGCGACTGCACGGTCAAGAGGCCTCTATTCTTCAGCTATCAAATTAGATAGACTTAAGAAATGGAAATAAATGCACCATAACGTTAATTTTTGTGTGTGTGTTACATGTATCTTTTGTGTGCGTGTTTTATTTTGTGTGTGATATATATTGCGGGTGTTATATATTGTGTGTTGAGTTGTGTGTGTGTTATGCTTTGTCTGAGTTATGTATTTTGTATTATGTATTATGTTATAGGTGTTTTGTTGCTGAAAAAAAAAACCAGTCTGAGCATCAGTGGATAGAGTGTCAACTTGTCACGGCAAATATGTTGGGTTCAACCAGTCGTCTCGTCTTGAAGTTTTCATACTCTTTAACAATGTAGAGGTTCATAATTATTTTCTGTTAAAGGAAGAACATGAATCATTGTCTCCTTTCCACGTCAAATCAGTTCAACTTTTCTCCAGCTAAGCTGACCGATGTGAGATATCCTTAATTTAACCTAATGTTTTTATACTGATTTAAAAGACTCTGCAGAGTCTGTTTACAACCAGTTTCTTTTACTTTCCTTACTGTAAAGATCTATTCTTAAACGCCTCCACTATTTCTTGTGGCAATGCATTTAAAGCAATCACTACTGTAAGACTAAAAAACATATGTCTTGACCTTTCTTTAAGTAATTTGTGATTGTGTCATCTTCTCCGTGTAGGTCGATGTACTTTCAAAAACATGTTATAGTCTAATTTACCCTTTCCATTGATCATCTTATAAAGCTTTATTAAATCAATTTGAATTCCTCTCTTTTATAGACACTGGATGCTCGTTTTTCTGAGTCTTTTCTCGTGATTTTAATTCTGGAATCACACTATCAGCTCTGCTGGTCTTTTTTGTATCCTTTCCAGCATGTTTATATCTCCTCTACGATAAGGATTCTTAACACAGTACTCCGATCTAAGTCTAACTAATGATTTATACAGTTTGACTATCATTTCCTTGCTCTTATGGTTAATATTTCTTTTTGTCCTACCTAACATTGCATTTGCCTTTTTCACTGCTACCTGGATTTGCTCACTCACTTTGCCTGTATGATCTATTATATCCCTGAGGTACCTTTCATTTTCTAGATTTCGAGTATTGTTCTAGCCCATTCTGTAATTATGTTACATATTGGATCTACCCATGTGGATGACTGTACAATTTGTATACATTAAACTCCATTTACCAGCTTTCAAACCATTCCCGAATTGTATTTAAATTCGACTTCAATGATTTCACTTCTGCTTTAGATGAGACACTTTTGAATAGTTTTGTGTCATCCGCGATTTTTGCAATCATGGATCCGATATCATTGTCCAAATCGTTTAAATATCAAGAACAAAATTGGTCCCAAAACCGAGCCCTGTGGCACTCCACTTTTGACCTCACACCACTCAGGTACTCATTATTTATCCCGTCTCTGCCTTCTTTTCGTTATCCAATTTTCAATCTATTTAGCAGCTTCCATGCAATTTTAACTTCTTAAACAATCTTTAATGAAGTACTCTACAAAACGTTTTTGAAAAAAAAAATCTAGATAAATAACATCCAGTAGCCGTCCATCACTGTGGTAACCTATTCCACGAATTATAATGGATCTGTTAAGCACGATCTCCCTTCAGTAAACTCGTACTCTCTTGATACAGTGTTTCGATCAGTTTAATCAGGTGCTTTGGGAACCCCCATGTCTTACAAATAGATGCACCATAGCATCTTGTGTTGCACAGTAAGAATTTTCGGCGTGATCTATGTAGCAAGTGTGTAAGTCGATATTTTACTCAGCACTTTAGGATAATATGGTTTATGTTCAGGATTCGACTCTTCCTGCCTCGGGCATGCCTAACCACTGTCTCTACTCATATTCTTCCTTGTTGGGTTTGTTTTCTAACCTCTTAATGATGATTCGTAGAAAGATGTTGTTTTAATGATTTATGTACACAGAGGGCTCGGTCACGGAGGGCGGGAAAAGGGGAGGCAGTGGAATCTGCATCGCGCACTCCAACTGCGATATAGAAGAAAAAAACCACTCCATACCAGCAGGAGAGACTTGCACCAATTTCAGAGCTAAAAAAATGGCTGTACATTAAACAACTCATATTCTTATCAGCCAAACACAACTACGAGAAAGACGGTCATTCTAACAGACTCAAGGAGCGTACATTTCAAGCCTCAAACAAGATATACTCCAGGAGCGTACTCCAAGCCATCTCAAGCCCCAAACACAATAAACTCCAAGAGCGTACTCCAAGCCATCTCAAGCTCCAAAAAAGATATACTCCAGGAGCGTACTCTGCCATCTCAAACCCCAAACAAGATAGACTCCAGGAGTGTACTCCAAGCCATCTCAAGCCCCAAACAAGATATACTCCAGGAGCGTACTCCAAGCCATCTCAAGCCCCAAACACGATATACTCCAGGAGCGTACTCCAAGCCATCTCAAGCTCCAAACAAGATATACTCCAGGAGCGTACTCCAAGCCATCTCAAGCCCCAAACAAGATAGACTCCAGGAGTGTACTCCAAGCCATCTCAAGCCCCAAACAAGATATACTCCAGGAGCGCACTCCAAGCGATCTCACCCTACAACCTACGCGACTCAAATCCTATCCAACTAAAAACCTACCCGACTCAAAAACTACCTAACTCAAAACCTACCCGACTCAAAACATATCCAACTCAAAACCTACCTGACTCAAAACCTATCCAACTTAAAACCTACTCGACTAAAAACCTACCCGACTCAAAACATATCCCACTCAAAACCTATCCAACTCAAAACATATCCCACTCAAAACCTATCCAACTTAAAACCTACCCGACTCAAAACATATGCCACTCAAAACCTATCCAACTCAAAACCTATCCCACTCAAAACCTATCCAACTCAAAACCTATCCCACTCAAAACCTATCCAACTCAAAACCTATCCCACTCAAAACCTAACCGACTCAAAACCTATCCAACTCAAAACCTACCCCACTCAAAACCTATCCCCCTCAAAACCTACCCCAATCAAAACCTATCCAACTCAAAACATATCCCACTCAAAACCTATCCAACTCAAAACCTATCCCACTCAAAACCTATCCAACTCAAAAAATATCCCACTCAAAACCTAATCGACTCAAAACCTATCCAACTCAAAACCTGCTCCACCTAAAACCTATCCCACTCAAAACCTACCCCACTCAAAACCTATCCCACTCAAAACCTACCGCACTCAAAACCTATCCAACTCAAAACATATCCCACTCAAAACCTAACCCTCTCAAAACCTATCCCACTCAAAACCTACCCCTCTCAAAACCTATCCCACTTAAAACCTACCCCTCTCAAATCCTATCCCACTCAAAACCTATCCCTCTCAAAACCTATCCAACTCAAAACCTACCCCTCTCAAAACCTATCCCACTCAAAACCTACCCTCTTTAAAACCTGCCCTCCTCAAAACCTACCACCACCACACCTACTCACATTCCAAACCTACTAGACTTATAAAACCAAACAGCCTGGAATTGTATACATCGTGCAATGTCCAGAAAATGGCAAATCACGAACGACAACTACACACGCAAATTATAAATAAGGGGAGATAAAATAGCAAAGGTCCCGCAGATGGAGAATAAAAGATGATTACAACTTCTTTCCCTTATCCCCCCAACCCCAACCCACATGTAGCGACATTCGTGAATAGATCAGCTGAGATGACATAAGATTAATACCAGACAACTTCCAGGCACTGACATTAAGTAATGGCTGTACTCCAGGCGTACTAAGTATTACAATTTAAGGCAGCACTGCAAAAAACATTTCAGTTGCTATATATATATATATATATATATATATATACATGTTATATATATACGCATACGTTTACAGGTGCATATATATATATATATATATATATATATATATATACATTAACAAATATACACATATACATATATATGTATTATGTTTAAGTTGGTATTCTCACATCATATTGTCATCTGGGTCAATCCGGCAAGTATCGCCAATGGAGGAAGCCTACACCATTTTCAAATCGTGCCGATCCTCTCATTTGCTGTACCAATTCGGATTTAGGTCTTTTACCAAAACATCTCGAAACCGCATACATAGTGGGGCGGCCTTGTGGACATGTACCCACATAAGCCCACTGAAGAATTATTCTCAGTATTTATCCGTTCTCACTCAAGCCCACCACATGTCTAGCCCAGCGATATTTGCACGATATTGCTGCTTCCACGACGCCACGAAACAGAGTTTGTTGTCGAATATTTTCTCATCCAGATCTTTAGTACGAGTCGATCCATACCTCTTCGAGTGACTCAGAGCTATTCGGCAGCTGCTTTGCGCAAGTTCTAAACTTCGCATGCCGTAAATCACGTCTGGAATTGAAAGTGTGCAATCTTGCCACGGTGTGTTTCATCACTTGTGGTATTGGTTTTCTGCAATTGCATCTCTGCGAAGCCGCTGTTCTCCGTTTAGAGATTTGGCGATCAATTTTGAGAGTGGCATTTATTTCTTAGCCCAGGTAGACGTAGGAATAGACATCATCGATGGTGTCCTATCCCTGATAGATTTCCTGGCAGCTGGAATGTCTGAGACATTATATTGTACCTTTATTAATAGCCAGACCAGCAGAGCTTCTGATCCTGTTTGGTTCGTGCAAGGTTTATTGGTCATTGTCCATGGCATGACTTAAGATCGAATGTCATCTGCAAATAGTAAATTAGTTAGCCTCCTGTCATCGATATATGCCCCTCTTTAGACCCAATTAGCGTCTGCTTAGTGTAGTGGTAGAGCACTCGCTATTCACGGTAAAGGCACAGGGTTCAACGCTCCAGTCGACCTAGCTGTAAATGCGTACTTAGAATACAGCTATGGAAGTAAAAGGCAGGAACTGGCAACCCTACCTCAAGCTGAGGATTAGTGTCTAATAACTCCCCCCCCCCCCCCCCCCCCCCCACCTCGCAGTGCAACTACTATGGGACAAATACGAAAGGAATACCAAATTAGACTTTTGCAAGATCTCTTTGAGAGCCACTGAAATATATTTATAGAGAAGATTACACTCTATTGGACCCCTTTTACTATCGGAATATATGAAGGCTAAGGGTGTAGCCTGAAGACACTATTACGTACGTACTTCGTAGAATTCATCAAATATGTATGTGTATTTTTTTGGAAATGCACTTATTTCTAACAGCATATACCATATCATTGGGTTCAGTCATGGCCAACTCTAGATATTCTAAAGAAGGCTATAGTTCAATACTGTCGAAGACAATAGAGATATAAAACGTCAAGGTATGCGTAGTTCGCATGCCCTCTCTATCAATTGCTGGATCATGCGCAGGGGCTCAGTGGTCGAGAATCCAATCCTTGTGTTCCCGAGGTTGATGTATGTTCCGTTGTTGATTGTTGATTATGTTGACAATCTAGTAAATATATTGTATATTATTTGTAGTAGACAAATTGGTTGTATCCGCGAGCTTCAATATCTCCCATTTGCTGGATAAGACGTCTTTGAGGTTCTCCAGTGGCCTGGAATTCGTTCTGTTTGGAAGTCAGTTGAAAAGCCAGATTAATTTTGCCTCAAGCATTGAGTATTTCGATAGTTACTTCACCTGTTCCTAGGGCTGGACCCGGTCTTGACTGCGTGATGGTATGGGTGATCTCGTCATGTTCAATAATTGCAACAGGTACTATCCATGATGCTGACACATTTATGTGGACTTCTATGAAAATAGGTCAGTATAATACTGCGAGCATATCTCTCTGTTTTTATGATATTATCCTACATTTTAAGTAGCATAAGACGATCTCTCTTCTTCTGCGCTTTAATACATTTCTCCTAGCTTCAGTGGGTTATCGTAGTCGAAGCCTTCGATACTGCTCGTAGTCGTCCCTTATCTGGTGACATTTTCTTTTATTCGTTTCGCATAGCGCGAGAACAGTCATAATGAAAAATACAATTTTACAAAACCAAGGAAGCTATATTAAAACATGGAATCAATGAAACAACACAGATGTAGCATCACAAATAAATTACATTCTTAAAAAAACAAATAGAAAAGAAATAAAACTAACTGCGAAGTAGTTCCAGACACATGCATGGATCACAATGAGGTCCACGTCATGCCAGAGGCCAGGTCAGAGAAGAGGCAAATCAGTAGAGTTAGGCAATTGATCAAATAAAGGAAGAGGAACTATCAGGAACGACATATGCCCTAACTTAACTTTACATAAAGTGTTTATACTGGTTTAGAAGACTCTGCAGAGTCTGTATACAACCAGTTTCATTTACATTACCTTGCTCACAAGTCAGATATTTCACCAGTCAGCATGGTTGGATTACGGTCATGCAATTTATGTTTACTAATTTAAACTAAGCACTAATTCGTTTGTATTTCTACATAACAATGTGTGCTAATCCAAATCATATTGTATTACATAAACATTATTAGTCTATTTCTTCTTAAGAAAAATGCACTGCTGTCAGAGGCATAGCGTGTGTGTCTTTAAATATACCTGGTAGATTTAGCACTGAGGTACCATTTATCGATGACTTTATTAGGTTTAAATTGGGGCAGTGGAGGTCCATTTAGATTCACCATCATCAGCTAGCTCATGTACAATCAATTCGAACCGTAATATCTTTAATAATTGTGTGAAAGTCGTTTTGCAGTAACTATTAAAAGCGTAATTAACGATTAAAAACTGATTTTTTTTACTCGTCAAGGAAACATTTGTACTCGGCACAGACAAGCAGACGACCCATTTTGTCAAACCCTGGCCTTAAGTATCAACGATGTTTTAGTGTACATATTGAAACACATTTAAAACAACCTGTACTACTGCATTCTACATATATCGTGGAACCCGATGAAGACATGAAAAGAACAGCCAGGTGGAATGATAAGGTTAATACAGTCTAAAAAGTCATTCTGCAAGACATAGATGATGTCCAAGAAGCGTGATGATTATATTTTTTGCAAGACAGCCAAATGAAATAAACACAGAATATTCAAATCCGTTAAAGTAGAAGACTGGGGAGAATACATCAAGCAGCTAACATAAATGTGCCACAATCTTGGTGACAATACGTCAAATAACTAACATAAATGTGCCACAATCTTGGTGACAATACGTCAAATAACTAACATAAATGTGCCACAATCTTGGTGACAATACGTCAAATAACTAACATAAATGTGCCACAATCTTGGTGACAATACGTCAAATAACTAACATCAATGTACCACAATCTTGGTGACAATACGTCAAATAACTAACATAAATGTACCACAATCTTGGTGACAATTCGTCAAATAACTAACATCAATGTTCCACAATCTTGGTGACAATACGTCAAATAACTAACAGCAATGTACCACAATCTTGGTGACAATACGTCAAATAACTAACATCAATGTACCACAATCTTGGGGACAATACAGCAAGCAACTAACATACATGTATCAATATCTTGACAACATGCAATATAGGGAACTCATCACGTATACAATGAACTGCAGATCGCCTGGGTCCTGAAGTAAAAAAAAGTATAAATAGTGAAAAAGGAACAGTGCTAAGAATAAGTCGTTGGGTTTAGATAGCGAAAAAAAACTCAGGCAATTCATGCTTGCTAAAAAACTGGGTTGATGTGTCTATAGAGATTTGACAACACAATGGACAGAAAGACGTGGTCCAGACGACTGGCAACAAGCTACAATAGTACCGATCAAATTCTGACACAGACAGGGACATTGACAAATAATTCTAATATACTTTAACTGAGATTACGACCGATCGTTGAAACTTTTTACGCTAAACTCAATTTAAATTTCATAGATGTATTGACTGCATTGATGCCTAATTCACCTTAAGACAGTTAACCAAAGAATAATGCAATATGGCAAAATACCTTAATATAGTTTTTATTGATCAGGACAACATATTTTGCTAGAGTAAGTAGCAATAATCAGTGAACAATTTAGAGGAGCGTTTCTCAACCGTTTTACACTCGCTGACCGGTAAAAATGTGAACAAATTTTTTTTAGAAAAAAATTGTTTATAGACCTGTGAAAATAGAAAAAAAATGTTTACGGACATGTAAAAAAAAGAAAAAATCGTTTACAGGCCGGTGAAAATAGGAAACATGTTTCACGGAACGATGAAAATGAAAAACAATTGTTCACGAACCGCTTAACATTTTTTTTTAAATTGTTCACGGACTGGTGACAATAGGAACAATTGTGAAAATAGGAAAACTTCTTTGCGTACTATGAAAATATGAAATAATTTTTTGTGGACCGCTTAAAATAGGAAAAATTGTTCACGGACCGGTGAAAATATGAACAATTTGAATAGCAATTTGTGTATTAGTTGTTAAATCTAATATTACAAAATAAAAATGCTATAGCTATTTGAAATAACCAGAACTCGAGCAGTAGATAGATAAGGAATTCAGAAGCAATATGCGGCAGGAAAAATCTGGGGACAAGCAGCGGGCCACTTACCGGTGGTTGGGAGACACTGATTTAGAGCATTACGGAGTTCCAAGTCATCTACTACATAATGCGATTTTGCTGTATCGTAAGACTAGAAACGTCATGAGAACAATCGATAGCGTCATGTATGCTTCTGAGTGAAACACGGGTGTGGGCCAGGGATGTGTGCGTTCACCTTTGCTGCTCAACATTAACATCGGCAAAATCAGAAAAGAAAATAGCTAAATTAGAAAGCCTGAACGAGAATCGAATTTACTACATGAGCTATTGTTTGCAGACTGACAGAATGTATTGTAGGAAGCTGGCAGAATTGTAGCATTTGGAAGTGTGTTTAACGAACATATTTCTTGCAGACGTGAATTTAAGCTAATTTAGGCGGGAGTGTGGAGGTTAATGTTATGCTGTACAGATAATAAAGACATCTCTCAGCACAGGTCTGAAGCTCTAATCTTGGCTTACCACGGGTAGTGATAATTGTCATCGTCATCCTCATCATCATCATCAGTCCTCTATTCCCAAAGGTCGTTGGGGAACCAATACTGCCGATTGTTTGACAAGTTCTCGTCCCTACACTCGATTTTGTGCCTTGATATTTCTTCTAGCTATGAACCTTCCCGTCTACTCTATGATATTGTCTTCCCATCTCTTTTTCTGCATCCCTCTCTTGTGATTCCCAGGCACAGTACCTTTCAGGGTTGTCATGTTCAGCTCAAACTATCTTCAAACATGCCCAATCTTAACTTAACGTTTTTATACTGGTTTAGAAGACGCTGCAGAGTATGTATACAACCACTTTCATTTACATTACCTTGCTCTAAAAGCTATGCGCATCCAATTTATTCTTAAATGCATTAATTGTCCTTACCTCCACTACCTCCTGTGCTTTGCATTCCAAGTACTCACCACTCTCTGACTAATAAAATATTTCCTAATATCTAATCTGGACCTCTCTAGAGTTGATTTGTATATATGCCCTCTTGTTCTTGTGGGTGGCTGAATTTTGAAAAAAAGCTTGTTATAGTCTAATTTATCCGTTCCTGTGATTATCTTATAAACCTGTAATGTCACCTTCGAATTATTCTATTTTCTAGACACTGTAGTCTGGTTTTTCTTTCCTCATAACTGTAATTCTGGAATCCCACAATCAGCTTTGTCGCTCTTTTTAAAAATCTTTCTAGCATGCTTATATCTCCTCTATAAGGACTCCACGCCTGTACACATTACTCCAATCTAGGTCTAACTAATGCTTTATACAGTTTATCACCTCATTGCTCCTATGTTTAATATATAGCATGTGAGCTTGCGTGATTTTTTTTAAGCATAGTCAATTGGTCCTTATAGTGGCCAACCTTTCTCTTAACGGTGTCCCGAACTGCCTTATCCGTGACGTAGTCTAGATACGAAATTCCGAGAATTCGACGCAGGCATCTCATCTCCATTGCACAAATTTTGTCCAAGTTTGACACGCGTAAAGGTAAACAGAAGTGTCCCTACATAGCGGCTGATGTTTGGTCATAGCAACCCTGGTTATGGCTGTTCTTGCCAGTGTCTCAGTAAGTGAACCTTTCGCTCCATCAATGCTCTCGGGTATTTCAATTGTTTAACAATTTGCAATGGTTCACCTTTGATCTCAAACGTGTTAGGCCCGTTGAGACGTTGACCATGATTTTACTCTTCTCTGTATTAATTTCCATTCCAAAATATTTGAACGGCATTGTCAAAGTTTGAGATTAGATACGTAAGTTCTAGCTCCGTTCCACCCTGCCCAGTAATATCATCAGCAAACCTGAGATTAGTGAGTGAACGATCACATATGATGACAGTACCCACGTGATCGTCCTGAGCTTGTGTCATGATTCGTTCAACAATCTTGCACGAAGATTAAAACAGACTGCAAAATTCAAATTACGTGCTTGGCACATCCTGTAGAAAATATAATATACTAAAGGGGCTTTGAGGATTGGCAACAGTTCTACAGAGCTGTAAACGATATTGTTTATAATCAGGTCGATGAGAGTTAAAGCACATCAATCAATCAAATCAAATACCTGTCAGCTCCCTGTGGAACATAGGTCCTCAACAAATACTCACCAAGTCTTCCTATCATTAGCCATCAGACCAAATTCTGTCAACGACCTGTTTGCTGGCTTTACATTTGCTTCCAGTTCTCTCTTCCATTAGTGTCTTGGTCTTCCTCTACTTCTCTTGCACTGTGGATTCCGGAACAAAGCTTGTCTGGTGATATTATCCCCTAGTTTACGTAATGTGTGGCCTATCCATCGGCATTGCCTCCTCCGTATTTCCTGCTCCACTAGTATCTGTTCCGTTGTCCCCATCAGTTCCACGTCGGTGATTTTGTCCTACCATTTCCATCCTTGTATTTTGCGCAGGCAACCATTGACGAAAGTTTGTACCTTTGTCATAAGCACCTGTGTTGTCCTCCATGGTTCAGAACCATATAATAGAACGGATTTTACGTTGGAGATTTTTAGTTTAATGGTGGTTTTAATTTCTTTTGATTTCGATAAATTCCTCAAAGCAATGACAACTTTTCATGCCTTCTGTGTTCTTAACTGAACATAGTTTTCTGTACCTCCTAATATGTCTATATATATATATATTACTGCCAAGGTATGTGAAATACTCAAAATTCGGAAGGTGAATGGCTCTCAATCCGATTCTATCATTGTTAATTGCAATTAGCAAATTGTAGTGACCTCTCTTCCAGTATACGTATTTTATTTTGCATCTGACTGTGGGAATGAGACAGAATAGCAAATTCATCGGCAAAGTGGAGGTCGACAAGCTGTCTGGATATCTCCCTCCCTGTCGGACGCCACGTTGTATCGGTATGGTGATCGGTCTATAGAAGAGGATGATATCCGTTGTGCACCCGCTGTTTTTCTCCCCTATCAGCAGAGCGTATTTGTCTGCAATTCCCTGATTTCTCAGGGAATTCAGCACCGCAGTTATTTCGATGCTATAGAATGCCGTCTCATAATCCATGAGCACAAGGCATAAAGGCATTTATACTTCATGCGACCTCTACATTAATTGGTTGATTGTGTAGAGGTGGTCAGTGGTTGAGAAGCCCTTCCTGAAACCTGCCTGCTGCCGTGGTTGGTTCTCATCCAGTAGCTTCTCTATGTGGTGAAGAGTTTATAAAAAGGAGGAGAGCAGACAGATCGGACGGTAATTTGTCAGGTTTTCCTTGTTCACCTTTTCATGGATTAGGGTGGTTTTTTTGCATTTTCAATTGGTCGGGTATTTAACATTCGTTCAGATGGATGCTGAACAAAGTAGTTAACTGCCGAGCAAGTGTGTCTCTGTCTGCATTGATTATGTCATTTGTGATTCCGTCCTGGGGCTCTACCTGGTTTAAGTTGTTTGATTGCAAGTGCCACCTCCTCTGATTCGATCTTTGTTACCGGCACATATTCGTTGTTGGGAGTCAATTTGGTGACTATCGCCTTTGGTGCAAAGAGTCCGGTGTAGTACCTCTATCCGTCGCTCTGATATCGTCTGTATTGCTTAGGGCGGTCATTATATCCTTTGATTGGAACAGGCTTTTTGTATTTGATTATGCTGCCTCTTGTCGCATCAAACTATACCGTTCACAATCCTCTTTTAACTTGCTTCAAAACGAAAACATGAAGAAAGAAACATCATTTTGAAAATAGCACAGACTTAAGAATAACCTTTTTTGTTAAAAATTCAACCCAGAAGTTGGAAGCTTAAAAATAAATTTAAAAAACCTACATTTAGCACATTAATTGTGTTGCCACCATTGTAATTTCAATTTTGAACGCAAAAAAACAACAATTTAACAGATAATACAATATAATAAATAAAATAATTGCAATCAACAGTACGTAACAACAAATCCAGCAAATCAAAATACTTTCAATAGAATGATAAAGATGTATAAAATCAACAAAAATATCCCGTTTGCAAATGAAATTTTGCAATAAACAAAAAAATACAAAGATAAACAATATACAGAAATCACAACAACAGAAACAAAAAAGCTAGGAGACAAAGAAAGAAAGCAGAAGTCGAGAATGGTAACAAAAAATTCATGTATATTTCGGATAGGTGAAGGCCGTTTCATGAACATCACCTTACTCAGTATTGCATGTATCACTTCCTGTCTCCAGAATCCTTTACCAAGGTCATGAAGACAACGCAACTGTTGCTTTGAAATTCATCTCGGTCGGAGAGTAGGAGACATCAGATCTATCAAAAACCGTTATACGACATCTAATTTGCATATCTCGTCTGCATAATCGATTGCGACCTGTCGATCTTTTATTGATTACTCTAATTTTGTTTGTAACTTTTCCGATGTAGAAAACTGATGGTTGGCGTAACACATACAGAGCAGCCATGGGACATGAACCACGTCAACATCGCCGGATGAGATGTAGTGAAGGTCTAGATTGACATGGCAAACACAATCTGGGGCAGACACATATACATACAAAAGGAAATAAATGACTGAAATGTATAGCTGATAGGCCAGGGCACCACGCGCATGGTCTGAGGCGCCGATAGGGGATTGAATGGATACAGTAGGCGGTTATTAATTGAAGTCAATACGTTCACCCCTGTCCATATTTAACGCCCCTACATTTGGTGGCATCGATGCTAAAATGGCACATCTTTTATTACCGTTAACCGTAGCATATCTAGGGAAGAAAATCTCCGCAGAAACCTTTTTTTCTTTTTCTTCTTCTTCTTCTTCTTCTTCTTCTTCTTCTTCCATTTCTTCATCTTTTTCTTTGGTGTTACTCCTGAAAAGAGGACAGTATCAAAGTTTACAGCGAGGCTGTGGGATCTACGACTTTAGACCCGACACATCCGAATTCAGCTGACTATTTGGGTACCGGGTTTGCCTTCCCACTGCCATTCTTATTATTTTAGCCAGAATACACAAGTGCAGTCTGTTTACAGGACTGTCGATTGGATTCGTGATTTTGGCCAGCTGTCGCTTGCTGACCGTGTGTTTCATCTTTGACCTCTCTGCAGACACTGAAGCTGTCTATGTCCGTTATCTTATTGCATCAGCCATCCCGTCTGTACCATCCGAACAATAGAATCATTAGCACACATCAAATGTCTGCTCTGCTTAATTAAGTGTGTGTGTACTAAAGCAATCTTAACTATGATCAATTTATTGATTAACACGATATTAACTATATTAAATTGATTGATGTTAGTATGTGTGCCAAAACGGTATTAAGTGACAGAGCAGCAAAGATGGCGCCGTACCGACTGCGGGTCTAACATTGCCCGGATGTTTTTGGTCATTATGGATGCGTCAAGCCACGGCTTTGCATTTAATTCACACTAGTCGATGACTTACAATTATATTCAGAGAAACGTGTCGTTGCTTTCCATGTGGACTAGTTAATTCGTTCATTTTTTCTGTGTTCTTCCCTCCGATTATCCTAGCCTGGACATCGGCTATATGAATTAGTACTAGGGTTAAACATTTGTCGCGTTTTCACGGCCTAGTGCACCGGGTTGATCTTCGAGAGAGTGGCGCTTTTCGCCCTAGCTGCAGACAATGTCGGTTTGGGGGTAGTGTTGGGAAATATAGACACGGAACTATACAGAACTAGAACACGTTGCCCGAAAGATGCTCAACACATCACGCACACGATGAGTGATGTCCCTACAATATCGTGCGGTTATGGGAAAGGCAAGACACATGACGATAGATGTCATGCCACATCCGTTGCCTTGCTGGATACATGTTTACAGAAAAGGCTCCGGTACTAAACCCTGAGGAAAAATATGCATCCTATGCTACCTCCAGTCGTGTCAATAATGGCTTGCCACTGGCCACAGGTAGCCAAAGGTTGACAAAAGACTACGTTTTTTACTCACTTTAATCTAAATCTCCTCGCAAATCCTCCATTTCAGAGGACACAGCAAGAGAAAAGACTGTTCAGACAGCTGAACAATGAGAGTGATCTTCATCACATATGATGGACGAACATCAAATGATATCCACAACTGGTTGGATCCGTGTCTGTCCTGCGCACTAGTGCGTCATGTTTGCCCAAAGGTGATGCAGATCATCTCACAATTTCGTTGTCAGATGGTCGCCCGGTCTGTTGTAGTTGTATAGCGAACAGAACGACACTTATCTCGACCATCTATCGTCAGTCATGTGGACCACAAGGCTGGTTCATCTGTGATATCATATTGATGCAGTTTCGATGACACCCAGGAACTTCGGTCGCTGATGTCGACATTTCTAACATGTCTGTCAAGGAACTATTTTAGAACTCTTCACTCCATTGCTCTTTTGGTAACATGGAACTTGTTTACGTCTGACTTGGGTAACTTTCAAACCTCACACCCATTTACCATTTGTAAGGCGTATCTCAGACATTGTCGTCAGTCGCCTGATGGAGTATTGGTTTAATGAAGCTGAACCACCAGCCGCTGCTCTTCTGTTTATACCAATTGTTGCTTGATCAGCCATTTGATGTCTAAGAAGTGACGATAATTCATGTCACAGTAGATTATTTTTGACAATTACTCCATCAAGCCTACCTTGTTACAAAATGTATGCTGCTCATATGCTTGGACTGCAGAGCTGTTTATTAGCACCATTACTCTTCCTTATTGTCATTGACTGGTTTATGAAGTTGACATTATCTTCAAGCGACAACAACATTAAATGGACATTGACGGTCCCCAAAGCTACTTACAGCAGCCCTTGATGAGGTCTTTAAACACATGGACTGGGAGGATAGGGGCATAAACATGGACTGGGAAATTCTTACTCATCGGAGGTTCGCTGATGACGTCGTCATTATCAGCCACGACGTCAAAGAAGCGGAGAAAAGCCATACGTAACTCAACAGAGCAGATGTTGCAGTTGGCTTACAAATCAATAGAAAGAAAACCCAGTTCAATTAAATACAATTTGCCCAAAAGGAGATATGTGCCTTGGAGATTGTCCAGTCGAAAACGTAAATTCGTATATCTCCTTGGACCGACAGATCACGAACTCCCATTGAATAAATCGGGAGATCTCAAAGAATAACAGCGCAAGATTAACTGTATGAAACCCATACTGCAACAGATGCGAAACAACAACGTTAGGGCTCACACTTTCAACAGTCTGGTTATTCCAGACATGGTATACGGCTGCGAGCGTGTGGAACGTGCGGAAAGCTGGTGCAGATAGACTACGCGTTGCCCAACGAGCGATGCAGCAAAGAACATTGAAGATTTACATTGGAGACCAAATACTCAACGCAGAGATTAGACGTCGAACTTCCTTCTGTGATATCATAGATTTAGCGCTGCTACGAAAATACAGATGGGCCGAACATGTGGTGAGCATGTGGTGAGCATGTCGGATAACAGATGGACGCGTAGAATGACGTCGTGGTGACCGTACAACTTTAGTCGCTCTCGCAGGCGACCGAGGATGAGGTGGAGAGATTGCGTAATGGCGGCTCTGGGCCCAACATGGTCTACCAAGGCAAAAGAGCGAAATGAGTTTACTTAACATTCTCCCACCTGGCATCAGACACACGTAAAAGTAAGTCAAGTGAAAATTCAACAGAACTAACCGCTGGCTGGAAATTGAGTTTTTGAAGACTCAATTGTACTAAACCACAGCCTGTGAGAGATGGGATGGCCAGTGCCCTTCTGTGCTGTTTTTACTTTCCCTAACACATGAGTCGTGCCACACGAATGGCAAGAGACGAGTTGCCTCATTCTGACCGGTCATTGTTTCTCCCTCCTCAGTGTGACAGAAGCTATCGGGCTCTGGTTGGTTTGATCAGCCACATACGAATCCGCTCCAGAATTGACAGATGAGAATGTTGTGCTCTTTGGAAACGGTGCACAAACAACGGTGTTTATATTAATTGGTTCGAATTGTATTATTTATTGTTTGGCTTACCATTTCCTAAATGGTATGATGTGCTTCGCATGATTATGACTGTATCGGTTATCGTCAATATTATCTTGTCTTATCTTGTGAATTGCTATGCATTGTTGTTATTTTTCTTTTTACTGTTCTGTGAACCCGACGAAAACCTACGTGGATGTAACGTATGTTTGGTTTTGTTTCTTCACCGTCGCAGTCTCCTAGTCTTTACCGAAATCTATTTGTATCGATTAGGCTACTACTGTAGCACCATATGCATTGGTGCAGCATTATCACGGGGAAAGGAATATTTTAAACTCAAGAAAGAGAGTTGTAAACAAAGAATGTTTGTTTTTGACAACGATCACAAGACAAGTATTTATCTGCACTTGAGTAACAGACATATAGAACAGCAGAAAAGAAAGTGAAGCAATGGGAAACCCCGGAATTCTAACACCGGGCCTCCAAGTGACGGAAGCGCCTTGCCAGCAGAGGGAGATACTTCTTCTTCTTCTTCTGCGTACACAGTCAGACAGCAACCATTATTTTTTCGAAAAAAGCGGCGGTCGTCCTGAGACTCTCGCCACTACCATAGAGCTTGTCTTGCAGTTCCACTGGCAATGGCCACATCTGCTCTCTCTGATCCCCGTATGTCGGGCAGTTCTGCAGCAGATGTTCAGTTGTCATTTTACCAGTACCGCACGGGCATTCGTCGGTACACCCTATCTTCAATTTGTTGAATAGGTGGTACCTCAGTCTATTGTGGCCAGTGCGAAGTCTGAAGACAACGACCTGCTCTCTTCGGTTCAACTGGTAATAGGCATCGTTTTTGGTGTAACCAGTATGTTCGGTTTCCCATTTGGTAATGTACCTGGCTTTGATAAGCCGTTTTGACTCTTCGTACGTCATACTGGTATCTGTTTGTGGTAGCCTTGCACCTTCTTTTGCCAGTCTGTCTGCCTCCTCGTTGCCTTGGATGTTGCAGTGTGACGGAACCCACTGTACCACTACCCTTTTTGGTGCGGACAGCTGGCACAGTTTGCAGAGTGCTGCTCTTAAGTCATTAAGCTCAGTGTTTTTCTGGCTTTTTAGCGCTGTGACTACGGCGAGAGCATCTGTCAGCAAGACTATGTGGCTCTCATTTTCACTGTGTGTTGCCATTTCTTCCACTGCCGCCCTCAGTGCCTCTGCCTCCGCTCTGAAATTGCTTGTGTACTTACCAGTAGCGAATGACAGTGTTATTTTTCTGCCATTTGGTAGGTTCAGGAATGCTCCTGCCCCTCCGTTCTGTGTAGTGTTTGTTACAGAACCGTCGGTGTATGCATGGGTCCAGTCCATGCTTGGGTAGCTTTTCGTTATGAAGCTTAGGGTAGTGTCTCTCCTTTCTTTTTCGGTCTGCCAGTTTTTGTTTGCAATACCTGGTATATTTTCTACCACCTCTGGAAATATATCCTGCCTCCAAGTAGGTTTTCGTACAATAGTGATGGGTTTTGGTGTTGTTAGTGCGTTTATGGGATCTTCGTGCATCTTTGCTTTGGCTATTTCTGCAAAGTTTCTCCGCTTTAGTTTCCCAGTTCCCAAATTGTTTAGTCTCTGGTACATTGGATGGTCCGTCAGTCTTCGGAGTTTCTCTGACTGCAGCTGGGCTCTGCAGTCTCTTCTGTCGGTCATGGATTGCAGTTTTGTAATCTTTTCAAGTTCTACAATTGGCGTTGACTTCATGCCACCTGTTATGATTCTCATAGCTTGGTTTTGAAGTTTGTTAACTTTATCGAAGTTCGCCTTCGCTGCTGTTGTCCATGCCGCGATGCCATACTCGAGAACTGGTCTCACTCTTCCAGTGTACAGTTTCTTTAGTATGCCTTCGTCTGCTCCCCAGCTTGTGCCAGCAAGTTTCCTCATGATCGCCATTCTTTCTCTGGCTTTCATTCGGTTTCTCTCAATCTGACTTTTCCATGTCATGCGCCGATCAAATGTGACTCCCAGATAGGTTGGGTTGTCGTTTGGCTGCAGGATTTTGCCATTTAGGCTTAATTTGGTACTTTGGGGTTTTAATGAGAGCGAGAATATTGTGCACGTGGTTTTCTCCTCGTTTATTTTGACCAGCCATGAGTTCGCCCACTCTTCCAGCGATGTTAGGGCCGTTTGCATCCGATTTCTTGCTATGGTGAGATTCTTTTCAGAGGTCCACATAGCCAGATCGTCTGCAAACATTGAGCTATGGACTCTTCTTGGTATATTCTCTGTAATGTCGTTTATATATACCAGGAAGAGTGTGGGGGACAGTACTCCCCCTTGGGGTACTCCCTGCTCGAGTGTCACCTTTTTGCTCATCTGCCCTTGTACTTGGACTCTGGCCGTTCTTTGTTTGAGGTAGTGGTTGATCCACTTGTACATCTTCCCACAAACATCACTTCTTCTTAACTTGACTCTAAGTCCGTCCTTCCAGACTTTGTCAAATGCCTTTTCCAGATCCACCCAAACAGCTACTGTGTGTTTCTGTGCCTGGTAGGCATCTTCTATCTCCTGGGCTATGAGGATGACCTGGTCCTCAGTGGATCTGTGCTGTCTAAAGCCGGCTTGCTGTGGAATTAGTATTCGTTTTTCTTCCAGATGCCACATCAGTCTGGTGTTTATCATCCGTTCCATCAGCTTGCCGACACAGCTCAGTAGGCTTATGGGCCTGTATCCATTCGGATCTGTTTTGTCCTTTCCTGTTTTTGGTACTGATACCAGTATTGCATCCTTCCATGCCTGGGGTACAATACCCCTTTTCCAGCTTTGGTTCAGGACTGATAGTAGTTTTTTCTTCGCTGTTTGGCCCAGCCCCATCAGCATTTCGTTTGTTATCCCGTCTTTTCCGGGAGATTTCCTTTTCTTTAGTGTTCTCATAGCCTCTTCCATTTCGCGCATGGTTAGTTTGGCCATCATGTGCTCTTCAGGAGCCGTATTTATGTTTTCGTGTCCCATTAGCTCTTCGCTAATGTCTGTATGCTTATCTGCAGGGACCTCGATGTGGTTTGCTCTGGCATAGTGATCGACAAAGAGGGAGATACGGTACTTACCAGGAGGGGTACCTTGAAAATAGTCTCAAAGTAGCCTAGCCATTCGTCATTCAACACTTACGAAGATGGACCGAACTCCAGACATATTTATGGACTCGACTGCATCCTAACCGTTCAATCATCAATCATAAGATCATTCGTGTCCTTAAATGATTGTGTGGTAGGTAGACAAACGACGAACAATGGTGGTTTCAATTGAGGAACCTGATAAAATAAAAGTTCATGAGTTGCAGTAAATACTTTGGTCACATCAAGAGACACAACGGTCTCGAGAGAACAGTGATGGAAGGTATGGTGCCAGGTAAAAGAGGAAGGCGTAGACCAAGAAGACGATGGCACCAAGATATCCAGGAATGCCTGGGTATGACTGTGGCGGAGGCTGGAGTTTTGGCAAGGGAACGAGTTTGTTTGAGACAGACTGTGATGGGAGCGACGTTCTGTAAAAGACATGCAACATAATGATGATGAGCTGCGGCGGGCCGCGACCCAAAGCTGACTGCTAGCCTTGGGAAAAGAGATGTGATGATCCTTCTACACCTCCACGCGGTGATCATGGATAACAAGCTGCACCAGGGCAGACCAGCTAAAGAGAAGGGGTCGAAGAGGGGAGGCTAACCCGGTACCCAGACTGGCTAAAGAGAAGGGATCGAAGAGGGGAGGCTTACCCTGTACCCAGACTGGCTAAAGAGAAGGGATCGAAGAAGGGAGGCTAACCCTGTACCCAGACTGGCTAAAGAGAAGGGATCGAAGAGGGAAGGCTTACCCTGTACCCAGACTGGCTAAAGAGAAGGGATCGAAGAGGGAAGGCTAACCCTGTACCCAGACTGGCTAAATAGAAGGGGTCGAAGAGGGAAGGCTTACCCTGTACCCATACTGGCTAAAGAGAAGGGATCGAAGAAGAGAGGCTAACCCGGTACCCAGACTGGCTAAAGAGAAGGGAACGAAGAGGGGAGGCTAACCCGGTAGCCAAAAATGTCATGCTGAAGTTGGATGTGTCGGACGGATAGTTGCATATATTGTAGTCAAGCTGTAAACTACGACACAAAACATTACGTTCTTCGGGACTACACCCTGCAACTTGCA
>JAVGWX010000016.1:70403697-70538697 GCA_036924085.1 Ariolimax columbianus
TAAGTTAAGTTAAGTAAAGCAAGTGGTGTGTACCCGCAGGTTCCTCCTGCAGCCCGATCCAGGGCTATTCTTCAAATCATTCGATTTTATTTTGCGAAGCGGCATTTTCGGAGCTAGTCTGTGTTGGTATTGTTGACTGTCAACTACGGCATACATAATCCAGCCCTGTGCCCTGTACCTGGTGTCCAAACAATCGGTGTCTTGGGTGGAATACCTGTTCCTCTCTTGCAATTTATGATGCGACACCTACGGGGTAAATTTGTTTCCCAGCTACAATATGGTTTAGGCACCATGTAACTTTCCGGCATTTCTCAATTATTGATGTATTAATACGTTAACCTAGCAAAGATGATTTTTTTTATCCAAACTGCTGCGGTGTACTCGGCTAAGGAGAAATACAGATCGGTTTATTACTGTAAGATACTAGCTGGAATCACGTTCAAACATCTTGATGACCCATTCCTGGGGGTAGCTGCGAGTCCCAACTTTGTATCCAGCGGACGCTGTCTTGGGTCACGGAAGTCCAGTGCATGGAAAGTGCTCACCCAGAGGCGTCTCGGATGTTTTAGCGTATAGCAAGGGAGTCTGATTAACGCATTGGAGGTCTTCCCTCGGTCCATCTTACCTCGTAGGTACCAGACTGTTGCCCCGTGCTCCATTCCCATTAAATTACTACATAAATTCGAAACAGAGAGCGACTGCTATGTACAATTGCAGTGTTGTTACTAAGGACTTCAATAGTGTCATCCAGGTGGTATCACTGTGAAAACGAGTGACATGACGTCATAGTAGCCATTTATAGAAAGCTCGTGATTAGCACAAAAGAAGAGCAGCATTATGCTGTTCGTTTTTTAGCAGGGAAGTAGAGAATATGGTGAGGTGTGCCAGCCACTCCGGCAAGAATGCGGGCGAAGTAGGACGTTCCAAAACGGCGTGAATTCTGCGATAGATTGTTCTAAGCCGGGTCAAGGAAACAAAGTAGTGTCACCAGGGTTTACGAACTGGGCACTGCAGACTACTAGAACATCTATACCTACTGAAGATCTCACACACCGATGAGTGCCCATGTGGAACAGGAGGCCAGAACCCTGAGCATATTCTACAGGAATGCCCAATCTATAGGGAAATGAGATGCCAGACCTAGCCAGAGGGTGCAGAGATGAGACAAAAGATGTGGGGTATCCGCTCCGACCTGGTGAAAACTACAGACTTCATCACGGCGACTGGCCTGCAGATATAGCATGATCAAAAGATCCTGAACGCAAAGAAGTAGACGGCAAAGGTTCAACGCATCGTGGTGAAAAACTGGCCGAGTCACTCAATGACATGTTCCAGTAAACGATGATGGCGATATCATAAGATAATTTGGTCTTGACGATATAACATGCGCTTTATTTGGATTAAAGGGAGGAAGGAATTGCGCTGGTCATCAACCTCACTCTTTGGTTCTGCGCTATCTTAGTCTAGTGGCAAGACATAAGTCAAAACGACTGGATGTAACTCAGGGTACAGAAACTTTGATGGCACCTCTCTTAAGATCATAATAATTTTCGCGTAGCCGTCAAAGGCCTGTTGCATCGATTGATCACTACCATGTCCAATTACTGAGGCTATGACCACGCGTAGAGTGTCGACCGAAATCCCTACAGACTTTCCAGGTGGAGCTGTGTACTCCGCAGCGTTGGGATGAGGGCCACGAGGAATGTGTTAGACCAATGTTTGTGTCAAGCTTTCCGTGCCTGTCCGTGTCAAACTCCCTTTTTCCACGTGTCCCGCTGCCGAGGCTTCTGATTGTATATACCTGATAGTCAGCGTGACCCTTGCTGTGATGAGAATACTATGTTGAGAGAGGTATCGTGTAACCTCCGGTGGAAGGAGGGGCGGGCAGGAGGAAGTCGGCTTCAGTCCGAGCAGAATGGTCCTTGAGTAGTGATAATCTGGACTGAATTCTGGTGTGCAGTTAAGCGGAACTTTGAACTCCGTCATTGACTGGTTTCATGCGGATTGAGACAGACATGAAATGCGGCGAAATACAGCATAACAAACAAGATAACCGATAGAAAGCACATCAAATCCACATAATAAAGTCCCTAATACCACCTGGTGAATGAGTTGAGAAATAAAACCCGGAAAAGAGCCATCAAACATCGGAAAACTCGACACAAACATCGGAGAGTCGAGAGCGCAGTCGTTAAGACGCGGCCATCTTACTTTAAGACAATGGGTCACGTGAAACTTGCGGAATTTGATAGTCTACACTTTCCGTTCATCGTTTTGAGACATGAAAGCCGTACCTCTCGACGATAGCGACCCTCTGAACAAAATAGCTGAACCTTTGGTGAGCGGTGAAGGTCCAGCACATTGCATCAACTATGATTTGATCCATTTCCACAAAGTGTCTCCAAGTCTTGTGTTACAGTACCTGATCGCAGAATTGACACACCAACGTGGGGGTGATGCCTGTCAAGAACTTGTGTGAAATCTTCAATTATTCAAGAAAAGGTTTCTCAAGCAGAATTGATACTAGAGATTAAACGTTGGTTGACTATCGCCAGCCGCATCTCAAAAGGGCTATCAAGGAATTCCTTCTTGCCTTAATCGACAAAGATACACACCCTTCCATCTGCAGCATTAGCTATACAAACTCTGCTCAGATGAACAATGCGTTATTTTAAAGCATTGAATGCCCCGGAGGAAGACTACCACCAGTGACACGTATTGAATTCTTCTCAGAAAAAAAACTTCGATACATAATCAAATTCAAACGAAGTGCGAATCTGAGTAGATGTGTTGGCTTGCACCATGACAGTTTTCGTTCCTGTAATACCAGTGAAACAGTTGAAATGGCCGAGGACCTGCATTTAAAGTGCCTTCCCCATTAATGGTACTCGCTAGACCTCGCACCAAGTAAAGCAAGGTAATCCTTCTAGGCCAGGCACCGTTTATGACCACGGTTGATAGAGGGGTCCTGTCCTGTATACATGGCAGATGGAGTTGAGGTTTTGTGTCTCCGAACATATGTAAAACGAAGCCAGCGACCGGAAAGTCTTAGAAGAGGCGGGCAACGTGGCTGAAGAAAGAGAGACGGTGCGGATCCATCGTTGAAGGCAAACTCTCGAACTGTTTTTCCTTGGCGATTTCAGAATTGGAGACAATGTACTGCCAGCGTTAACTTCGTGGATGGGACGTTCGTTGCACATATAGAATACTTAAGGCCACCCATGTTTTTGTAGCCACACAGAAGGATTGGGGTGACACAGGATTTTTTAAGGCACTGCTTGGTTCCCAGATAAAACGTCTGCTGGAGCTTGACTAAGTGTAGGGTTTTGGAGCAGAAAGATGAAAGGCCGATCTTTCGAGTGAGGGGTGCTTTACTGCGTGTCTGTCTGGCTGCAAAAATAGATGTAGTTACACTGACATTATTGATAGTTGCAGGCCGACATCTGCTACGACTTTGAATGCTGGTTTTCACCCCTTAAATGTGCAGGCTAGACTCCCTTTTTCTCAGTATGTAGTTCCATTTATAATCCACATAACAACCTACAGAAACACAAATAAGACAGACTTATCGAAGCCCAGATTTAATGTTAAATGATTTTGTGAATTGTCTCTGGTGAGAAAACTCTACTCTGCATGTTGCTGTTGTGATAGCCATCAATGAATAAGTTTACTTTTTTGTGCATCCAGAAAGGTGCGTTAAAGTAGCGAGTTGCAGTAGCTTTCCTCAAATCCTGAGCGAGCTGATGAAGGTGGTCCGGAATCCCCCAGGCAGTTGTGCTATAATTGGATTTATATGCGCGTCGCTCCCTGCTTCGAGGATCATGTCGCTTCTCCCCCTCTTTAACCAAGCTGCCAAGAAGAACAGACTGGAGTACTGCGAGGAAGTTGTGGTGGGGGTCTTGGCCAGTATATTTACCCTGATCCTGATTAACATCACTTTACCAGTTTATTTTATTTTACCATTAACTAACATGTTCGATCAGTATATATTTAACTGAGCCTGACTAATATGTATGATCAGTATATTTTGCCTGGCTCAGACTAACAATGTGATCAGGATATTTTGCATGGCCCCCTACTGACACGTGTGATCAGTATATTTTGCTTGACCCTGACTAACATGTGTGGTCGGTATATTTTGTCTGACCCTGAGTATCATGTGGGACCAGCATATTTGTCTGACCCGGAATAACATGTGAGACCAGCATATTTTGTCTGACCCGGACTAACATGTGTGATCAGTATATTTTGTCTGAGCCAGACTATCATGTGTGATCAGTATATTTTGTCTGACCCAGACTAACATGTGTGATCAGTATATTTTGCCTAGCCCTTACAAACATGTGCGATCAGTATATTGTGCCTGGCCCTTACTAACATGTCTAACCAGTATATTTTACGCGACCCTGACTAACATGTGTGATCAGCATATTTTTTCTGGCCTTGACTAACATGTGTGATCAGTATATTTTGCCTGGTCCTGACCAACATATGTGATCAGTACATTTTGTCTGACTCGGACTAACACGTTTAATCATTATATTTTGCCTGACCCAGACTAACATGTGTGATCATAATATTATGCTTGACCCGGACTAACATGTGTGATCATAATATTTTGCTTGACCCGGACTTAAATGTGTGATCAGTATATTTTGCCTGACCCTGATTAAACCTGTCTCATCATAGTGACCAATGTTGATAGTGCCTATTTGAATCCCATTACTATGGTTGCTTCACAATTAGGCGTAGTCTGGTGATCTGATCTGCACGTGATTGTTCCTGTTTCTGAAACATGCTTATTCCTTTCTGAATTTGGCGTTCCCTGGTTTTTTGAATAAACTTTTAATTACTAGAACTCGGATTGAAGCTTTGCATGGCCCTGATCAGCGCATAATTTTTCAAACATTTTTTTAAAATACCTTTCTTTGGTAGTTTAACCATATTGCTTGATGCTTCAGACAGGTTTCCATCAGGCCCTTCAGCTGTTTTCATTCTTTGAAAAAAAAAAAACATTAAAGCGGGCGCTTGACTTCATTGCCTCGGGTTTTTTCCCCATTTTAGCTTTGTCTCTCTCGCAAGATGGGTACTCCATCTGTCGAGAGAATCGCACAAAGCACGAACTCCGTAGCTCTAGCGATGAACACAGGGATCTCCGGAAAAAAATTACATCATGGATCGAAATCGAACTCCGACCGTCTGAAAACACGAGGCAAACGGCTTGACCACTTCACCACAGTTTTCATTCTTATGAAAGCTAATTGCTTCCTGGATGTCATTTTGACAATCATCACAACTAATTTATAGAATTTCTTCACTACTTAAATGTGCTCCGGACTGATTGGTTGCTGCAGTTGTCTATTTATAAGTTTTTCATAGTATTCAGCTAAACTTTTCTTCTGTTCTCCAAGATGTGTTTTTCGTCGTTCCAATTTGTCCTGTATTGTGTTGTCTTTGTTGTTGTTTATTTCATACAGTTTTATTGAAGTGTCAAGCAGACCTTACAGGTATCTTCTTACTGCAGCTTTTCTTGCATCTGTAGCCAGATTCTATCAATTCTGCTTCTCTTAACTTAACGTCTTTATACTGGCTTAGAAGACTCTGCAGAGTCTGTATACAACCAGTTTCAGTAACATTTTCTTGCCCTAAAAGCTATGCGTATCCAATCTATTCTTAAATGCATTAATTGTCCTTGCCTCCACTACTTCCTGTGGTAATGTATTCCAAGTATTCACTACTCTCTAAAAAAATATTTTCTTATATCTAATCTGGACCTTTCTGTAGTTAATTTGTAGTTATGCCCCTTGTTCTTGTAGTTGGTTGAATTTGGAAACACGTGTTATAATCTAATGTATCATTTCCTTTAATTATCTTAAAAACATGTATTAAGTCACCTAGAATTCTTCTCTTTTTTAGACACTGTAGACCGGTTTTTCTGA
Organism: Ariolimax columbianus; assembly: GCA_036924085.1. Lineage (NCBI taxonomy): Eukaryota > Metazoa > Mollusca > Gastropoda > Stylommatophora > Arionidae > Ariolimax > Ariolimax columbianus. Next base: position 70,409,637 of record JAVGWX010000016.1, read on the forward strand.
GTCTTTTTTTATAACTGTAATTCTGGAATCTCATTATCAGCTGTGTCGCTCTTCTATGTAGCCTTTCCAGCATGTTTATATCTCCTCTACGATAAGGACTCCCCACCTCTACACAGTACATTGTCTTTCTTAACTCTCGTTCTGACTTCATATTGTACCTATATGTGATTTGCAGCATGAAAATGGAGGACAAAGTCATGCGACTTTGAAGCTGTTTGTGGAGCAGGGTGGGTGTACGTGTGTACGAAGTGCTGTCTGCTAGTGGTGAGACCATCGTGTCTGCAGTAAATCTATTGTAAATATTAGGGGTCAGAAGACCAAATCACTTACATTGCTTTTTTTAAAAATATTTCTTACTCTGTTCGTATTCTTGTTTAGCTTTGTGGCGTCACATAGCGATCACGATGCTGGTACCTTTTTGTGTGCTCTGAAAGTAAACTTGTTGGTCAGTCTTGAGTTATATGGATTTGATTCAACCTTTATATGGAGAGTCTGGACACTTGATAGTGATGTCTAGGATGGCTGGAAGCGTGTTTTTACCAGCTGCTGTGCATTTCGTCATCTAGAGAAAAGCCGGACTAATGAGTTTGTCATTATTTTCATGTGACATTTAATATGAGCAGAGGGATTATGTGGATTTGCGGGTTGTCTATTTTAACTATTTTTGCCCTGGCTGTGATACTTGTCATCTTAATGTCCTACGACACGTCACAGTCCAGGTGGCGCAAATTTACCAGCAACGAGTGACGACTTATTCAGTTGTCGCTTCCATTAACGAAATTGTTGTGACATGTAGCTGTGGTTAGCGCACATCATCACAACTTGAGTGGACTGCCTCCTGTGGGTTTCAAGAAAACATGACTACTCAAAGTGCATATGTCACAATAGGGGGAGGGGGCTCTCTATGACTTTCACTCTGTGACAACACTTTGTGAATATCTGGAATATTATTTGGTACTTAGAGTTGCCTGTTCACTTTGTTACGAACATAGAGATCTTCCTACATTCCCAACCTATTGGATGTCCCAGCCCCCACAGCCTTGCGATATACATGTGTACGGGAAAACCTTCGGGAAAAAACTCTGAGGAAAAATATGCATCATATACTATCTCCAGTCGTCTCGATAATGTCTTGTTACTGACCTCCAGACGAGAGAGTGAGATTGACAAACCGCGCAAAACATCTTCACTAATCCAAATCACCGCAAAAGCCACTATTTCCCTATTTCAGTTCAGCGGACAGAGCAAAAGGAAAAGCTTTTCAAAACGGCTAAACAGAGAAATGATCATCATCATACGTGATGGGTGAACATCGCCATCATTATCATCATGAGCTCTGAAAGAATTGCAGAGACAAATTAATGGAGGTCTATTATTTTTTTTTAACTATAAAGAAACTCGATCCTTCATCCGAAAAATGAATCAGTGTACTCATATGTGGTCCGAATTAGGACTTCTACGAGCCTGAACAGGACTTGTTTAAACCCTGAATATGACTTATGAAACTGAATAGGACATGTATAACTCTTGGATAAGTATTGTATGAAACTGAACAGGACCTCTATACCTCTTGGATAGGTATTATATGAATCTGAACAGGACTTGTGTAACTCTTGGATAAGTATTGTATGAATCTGAACAGGAATTGTATGAACCCTGAATAGGACGTATGAACCATGAATATGACTGGCATGAAACATGAAAAGAACTGAGACCCCAAAATTGACTATTTGAGACTCAGAAAAGAACTGTTTAAGACCAGGAAAAGCATTGCGTTGTTCTGTGTACTACTATTAAGCACAAAACTCTTGATGTATTTATGATTTTGTTTTGTGAATAGATTGTACTGTCTTGAAGCCACCGCTATCTAACTGGACCTTGCTTCTCTCAATCAATATATTACGGAAAAACTGTACCAAAAGATTACATAACACAAGAGTACGGACTAATTCCTGGTACTTTAACCGCGTTACTCTCGCTCCAAAACACTTCAGACCAGTCTAGTTAAACAGAAAGACGATATTCGGTGCTACAAGAGGCCACACAGAACTAAAGCGTGGCCAAGCATGATGGTGGGTTCGAGAGCTTATCGTCTAATGGTTCTATGAATGATTCGCCACTTGTACCCACTTATAAAGAACCGGATAGGATGAGAGTGGAACAATTTGAACAGAGGGATACGACGAAGGGATAATAGCCCTAGATTGACAAGTTTGTTTCAATTTCTTTTTGAAAGCTAGAAAATCTTCACCTAATTATGTAGGTCTACGCACAAACAATGCAACATTTACTAGCTATTTAAACGTGATACAGGAGTATACTTCATGTAGGGTAATAGTTCATTTCATATTGTTTTAGCTAGAATGCCGTATTGACCTATCATTATATGTTGAACTGTACCCAAATTGAACTGAAATCTGTTATCAGGCCTCGAATATTATATTACCCTTAGTGATTGATGATAGGAGATTAATGTTTGGTGAGGTGAAACATACTGATCGAAATATGCTAGTCAGGGTCAGGCAAAACATATTGATCAGGCTATGTTAATTAGGATCAAGTGAAACATACTGATCGAAATATGGTAGTCAGGGTCAGGCAAAACATATTGATCAGGCTATGTTAGTCAGGGTCAAGTGAAACATACTGATCGAAATATGGTAGTCAGGGTCAGGCAAAACATATTGATCAGGCTATGTTAGTCAGGGTCAAGTGAAACATACTGATCAGATTATGCTGGTCAGGGTCAGGCAAAATATATTGATCAGGCTATGTTAGTCAGGATCAAGTGAAACATACTGATCAGATTATGCTGGTCAGGGTCAGGCAAAATATATTGATAAGACTACGTTAGTTAGAAAATGTGTTTATAATTGTCATTCAAATTTGCGCAGTATTTTTCCTTGTTTCGTACAGAAAAAGAATGGGATACAATATGTTTCTTCTGAATGATACGTTTTCTAATCTCAGATTTGAATGTAATAAATGTCATATTATTTGGACCACTATTCTGCCTACCGGTACTATCTTAGTTTGCACTCAGAAGATAATTGTTTCTCTCCAATTGGTCCAGTCCGTGAAGTCCGTATTTTTCTTAACATGTTATTATCATGAATTTGCTAAATTGGGGGATAGCTAGGTCTGGGCCTCTTCACACATATAATTTTATACTAGCAAGTCCAGAAATGTATTCTGGAAACAAAACAGATCACGCGTGAAATGAGTTTCAAGTCAACAATTGGAAATGTCTCGAATCTATCATTAGTATCAGTTTAATGTGTTGGTGGGTAGCGAGGTTTGGGTTGGATCTTTCTCTTCGGTAAAGGAAAATGAAGCGTCTGATTTAGCCTCTCCTTTCCAGGTGTAGAGATCGCCGCTGGATTCACTGTTCGGCTTGTCGTTCAGGAGTTTCCATGCTAATTGCCTCTCCTACATTATTGTGTCCCCAGCAGCACTTTCATGAGGGGGCCCCCTGTTTCGTACATAGCCTGCTGTGGGGCGCGATCGAGTACCCGGCGCTATAACTGGGGGTGGGGGAGGCAGATTAGGCTCATTAGCCTTGGTTGGCAGCCAGTCTAAGAGAAGGTAAACTCTGACTCTAAACCCGGGTAAACAAAGCTCGTTAGCTTGTTCAGGCAGTTCGTCTTGGACAGCAAGAACTCTGATTTTAAACCCACAAATGCCAGGGAGTGCTGGCTAGTCTTGGGACGATAAGAGTATCATCGGATGTCTTGAGTAACTAGCATCTGCGGGAAACACGACTCCACTGCCTTGTTGAAACATCGGGAGAGGGTAGGGCTACAGGAGTAAACCCAGGCAGAAAATCCGATATGATAGCACCTAAAACGGATGGTTTCAAAATTGCGAACTTATTCCTCAGCTCCTGCAGCTGAGCTGGTGACAAATTAGCATACTTTCCATTCCTTTGGATTACACCAGCGAGGCCGAGAGGATGATCCTGTAGTCTGGGCAGCCCAGGATCTCCAAATTCAGCGCCCAGGCTTGCGCCCTGAGAGGCTACTCACGGCATGGTCTGCAAAGACTGAGACGCCTATGAATTGCTTAATTCCAGTGGTTATGTCCCTTGTCTGTCAGTCGTGTCTGTGTGTGTGAGCGCCCGTGCGCGTGTGTGTGGTGTATGTTGTCTGTGTATGATGTGTGTGTGCAAGCGTGTGTGTTGTTTGTGTTTGATCTGTGTTTGCGTGCGCACGTGTGTGTATGTGTATGATTTGTATGTTGTGTATGTGTTGTGTGTGTATGATGTGTGTCTTGTGTGTATGATGTGTGTGTTGTGTGTATGCTGTAATTTTTGTTTGTGTTGTGTGTATGGTGTGTATATAGAGTGGCAAGGGAACACCTCAGCTACTAATTCATAGCCTATTTGACAAAAAGTAGCGGTCTTAGACTGCAGCGACATACATGATTGATATCCTCAGTCTATTGGTAGCTTTGGTAATGTATGTATTTTAAGGACTGCATATGTTTATGTGTAAGTCTTTGTCGGCCTCAGGAACGTTTACGTTCTTCGTGAGTGGATTCTTACTGAACGTTTCTCGTCTCATAATTTTGCCCCTACTCTGCGGTGGTTGTATTTTCAAGTTTATCTTTCAATTGGTTAATGTTGTTTGCAACCTGCTTCCTCCGTGTCTTTCGCTTTCATTTTGTAGACTCTGTTTTCTTCATTTCACAGAACTGCTTCCTCTTTTCTGTCGTGCAGGGTCATCCAAGAGAGACCACATGACGAATATGGGAACGCCATTTTTGTCCAACCAGACAGACTTAAGCTCAGTGAGCCAAACCTCCAGAGAATACAGAAGATTCCACAGAATTCAAACCCAATCAGGCACAATAACAACAGGATACAACCCAAGCAACATGTTTATAAACGACAGGATAACACATAGCTCTTCAATCTTGATATACTTAGCTCCAACTTGTATAACTTTCGTGAGGGTACATTTTCCTTACCACCCGTTAAATCTAAATTGAAGGAAATTCCCTGATTGTCCCCTGAGTCTGTGTATTTTGTATGTTTCTAATAATCATGGAGGATGCCCTTTGCAGAACGTCGCTCCCATCGCAGCCCGTTTGAAAGAAACTCGATCTCTTGCCAAATCTCCAGTTTGCTCCAGAGTCATTCCCAAACATTTCTTGACATGTTAGCGTCATTGCCTTCTTGGTCTGCCTCTCTTGCCCGGCACCATACCTTTTTTTTTTTTTTTTTTGCGTTGTCCTTATTTTTCTAATCCCCAAAGGCGGTGTGCGTTGCACTGTGGTTTTTATTTTGCGCCTGTCGACCCAGTGCATCCGACTTTAGCAAGTATCTTATGTAAGGTCCTTCTTCCTTCTGCATTTTCTAAGGGTTTGCTTTCCTGGGGTAACCGCCGGTGCTATGATGGGGATCGAACACAGCACCTTCTGGTTGTGAGCACCGTCACTTAACCACTAGCCCACCCCGTCCCCATCATACCTTTCATTACCGTTCTCTTAAGACGGTTGTGCCTTGTGATGAGGCCAAAGTATTTCAATCCTTCTGTTCATTATGAAATGTATGTACCAGTTCTCCTTTATGGCCAACCATTGTCAAATGTCTGCATTCTTCTTTTGTAGGTTCACGGAATTCTAAAGACTCGAGGCTTTAATTATTGAATGATTCTGCTACTATCAACCTCAAAGCTAAAATCAGCCACTTTGGGGCAGTAGCGCCCAGGTTGAAGAGCACTAGGATCAAATAACTAAGTCTGTAGGTGAGTCCATACTACAGACGCAACACAGGCCCATCTCCTGCTGCGTTACATGACTAAGTCTGTAGGTGAGTCCATACCACAGACGCAGTAGAGCCCCATCTCCTGCAGCGTTACATCTGTTGCTAAACAAGAGAATGTGCCTTTCCAATAACGTGTTCTCTTCACACGAGACAAGTGGGGTCCGTTCCCATGGGACTTAGACAAAAAGGGGTACACACTTTAACCTAACCATGACCTACTTCAGTTTACACCATAACCTAACAAATGACCTACTCTAAAATTACAGATGGCCATGCCTAACCCTGCAAAATGAAAGTACTTTTTTTTAGGGAAAAGGATCTCCAGAGGGCACATAACAAGAAATGCAGAGCCGAAGCGCACGACGTCTTAAGAAAGAGACAAGCACACTCCAACGTTTAAAACATGCATGAATCTGCACGCACACTCGCAAACATACATAAATGAATCAATCCTGCTCAAAAGGTCACACCGTTTCCTTAAAATAAACAGAAACTAGTTGACACAGCTAAAACTTCTGCTCAGAGCAACACAATATCATATTTGACCAACAGTTAAGTAAACTTATCACGTGATCAATTCTCTATGCCTGGCACAGATTGGCCCTTCTACTACGACACAAAGTCGTCTATCACTGATGCGAGTTCGACATCTCTGAAGTCAGTCAAAGCGGGTTAACGCAATAAACAATCATTCTCACTGGCGTGTGTCCTCCATCGATCTCTCTTAACAACAAATGAAATAGTATCCAGCCATACTGACTACCAGCAACGGCTGAGATTGCTTGCTCTTGCTGAAATAAAAACGGATAAGGGAATAGCTTTCTGGAGAGATTTACGACAAACCTGTCTCTAAGTGAAGGTACGAGCAGAACATAGTGGACGACCAACAGAGTAAACAACAGACTGAAGTATGAAAGGCTAACTTCAATATAATGGACACTAGAAGTAAACAAAGTGGTGTAGTTGATATATAATGGACTCGGCAACAGCTTTTAAGAATACGGAAAAGTCGAATAATGTGAACAAATAACACATATAGTACGAGGCGTGTTCAAATGAAACCGGACCGAACTGCAACAATTGAACATACGTACGATGCGCATGATGACGTCACTTCTGTTGTAAAGAGCACATACTAACCGTCAAGTTTGCAAAATTGCATTGTCCTCCGACTCATAGTTTCCTCAGCAGACCCGTTGAAAACATAGAGGGTGTGATACGGAATCCGCCCAGAGTTGATCAGCGAGCGGTGATTTGGTTTCTAACCGCAGAAGGATGTCGACCATTTAATATTTATCGCTGAATGCAGGCAGGGTATGGCGATAAAAGTGTGTCGAAGACAACAGTGAAGATCTGGACAACGATGTTTAAAGAAGGACGCGAGTTAAAGAAAGATCTTCCAAGACCAGGTCAGGCGCATAGTGTTGCGTCAGAAGATGCCATCGCCAAAATTGATGGAGTAATTCGGGTGGACCGTCGCCGCAGCTTACGTTCGCTAGCAGAAGAACCCGCTCTGTCACTAGCGATAGTTCCAACTGAACAAGAAACTGAAGTATCAGAATGTCTGTTCACCTATGAATACTTTTCTTGCGTACCAAAAGTCATACATTTCCGCTGGTAAGGTTATGCTGACAGCGTTTGTTTTTACCTTGAGTGATTTTTGTTGGTAAAATTTAGAGAGCCTGGCGTGAACTTCAATGCAATCCGCTACAGTGACACACGAGACAAGCTGCATACAGCAATCAAGAATAAACAACCCGGCATGCTTTAGAGTGGTGTGATTCTGTTGCACGATAATGCGCGTCCAAATGTCGCGAACATTGTTCAGAAAGCGTTAGCACAGAAGAGGTGGGAAGTACTGCCACACCCACCCTGTAGCCCCGATATGTCCCCTTGTGACTTCTATTTGTTCGGACCCTTAAACAAATTTATGAAAGGACAAAGATTCGACTCCGATGCAGATGTTATGGCATCGTTCAGCAAGTGGTTCAAAGAGCAAACGAAGTCATTTTTTTTTCGAACGGCATCCGTCGTCTACCCAAGCAGTGGGGTGTGTGTCTGAATGTCTATGGCAACTTTTTCTAACTAACCCTGGGGCATTGTACTTCATAACAATTGTTATATTTAATTCCATTACACCAGAGGATGTAACTTTCATATGTGTAATAAAGCCACTGGGTCCGGTTTCATTTGAGCACGCCATATGTGTGTATATATATATATATATATATGATAATAATAGTAAAAATAGATTAGACATAAACATAAAGAACCAAAGACTACAATACTTGGGAAAAGTGACAAGAAACCATGTATGAAGATTTTTTTTTAAATCAACTACTGGAATAAGTACTGAGTTTTTCCTACATAGGTCATATAATAACGGAAGAAGGCAGATGTGAAAAAGAAATCAGAAAAACAATAGATATGGCCAAGATTATATAAAGAGTATTGAATCCTTCGAAATGTGGGTATACAGAAGATTGGGTCGCATTTCTTGGACAGATAAGAAAACCAATTTAGATGTATTGAAAATGTTTGGGAATCAGGGTCAGATAGTTATGTTATTTTCGTCATATAACAAGACATACCACCTTGTTGAAGACCATACTGGAGGGTAGCGTGGAAGGCAGTCGTTCAAGAGACAGACAACGCTTTAAGCTGGTGGAGCACGTCATGAAATGGACTGGAAAAAGTCTGTCAGATTGCACCATTGTGGAAAAAGGGATAGAGCACACTGGAATCCAATGCAGCCTACCGTTGATGCGGAGATGGCACCCCAACTGAACTGAACACAATTGTAGGTCTCTATGTTGTTGAACAGTTGGTTAAAATAGGAGAAATAGAAGTCCATGCAAACGGAGAATGGTCATACAAGTTTAAATAAAAGCTTGTAAAAATGGAAACTGTTAGCCGAACTGAACATTTAATCTGCTATAAAATCCTTCTTGTGCTTAATGTCGAAAGGGTAATCACTTTTCATGGCGGCTCGTGAAAAGGGGCTTTGTTATGTTGTCTGTTTAAGGAGCACACATTTGGTTATTAAAAACAATGTCCTCGTCTAGTCTTTGTCTTAAATCCAGGAAGGATGTCAACGACTCCAGGACTAGGGAGGACCAGGAGATGACTGACACAGGAAGCTTGAACAAACCCACTTCAGATGAGAGAGAGTGGCGTTAGATGTATGTATTGATCTCAGTGCCAATTAGCAAGTGCAAGGGAGAGAACTGAACTGGTCATGATTAAAGTGCTCAAACTGGCGGTTTTCTATCGACTAAATAACACAAAGGTAAGACGGATACATGACTAAGCCTCTCTGTCCTATTTCTTATTTTCACTGTAGCCAAATATCAATACATCTATTTTCTCCTTCAAAATGTTAAAAATAGTTTATCTCTCTTCGTCCTAACCAGATCTAATATACTTGAAATCATGTCATTCTGTCTCTCTCTCTCTCTCTCTCTCTCTCACACACACACACACACATTCTCTCCGTTTGCATTATCGATGGATTTCTTCTACTTATGTATGTTCTGTTTCTTACTTTGAGTAATTCTATCACTAAGACAGCGCGTGGAGCATGAATATTATGTTACTTCCTGTTGCTGTTATTCGTCAGATTGAACATCATCGCGTGTCTGTTTGTCCATAGCATGTCTCTCCAGCCAGATTCAACAGCTGCTTGTAGCAAGAGTTAGAATACCACGTATTGTTTAGCTTCTCTTACAAAGCTTAATAACCCTATGTGTCGAACACTTTCGTTTCGATGGTAGGCAATGACGGGGCTCGCTGGGGAATAAATAATGATGGAGACTCTTCAAAATAGGGGTAAATAATGGTGCAGGCTGTTTAAAAAATGGATACATAATTGGGCAGGCTGTTAGAAAGGAATAAATAATTGGGCAGACTATTAAAAACAGGGATAAATAATTATGCAGGCTGTTAAAAGAAGGGATACATAATGATGCAGACTGTAAAAAAATTGGATATATAATTGGACAGATTGTTAAAAATAGGGGTAAATAATGGTACAGGCTGTTAAAAGTAGAGATTAATAATTTAGCAGAAGGTTAAACTTGGGATAAATAATTGGGCACACTTTTCAAATTAGGGATAAATAATTGGGTAGACGGATACAAATTGGGCTAAATAATTGGGTAGACTTATACAGATTGGGATAAATAATTGGGTTTACTGATACAAATTGGGATAAATAATTGGGTAGATATACAAATTGTGATAAACAATCGAGCAGATGTTAAAGATACGGAATAATAATTGGGCAAACTGTTATAAATGAGAATAAATAATGGCCGAAATTAATTGAAATATTAATAAATAGTTAAGCAAACAGATATAAACGTGAATACAGAATAGAGCGAGCTGATTTAAATGTGAATAAATAATGGCGCATGCTGATAAAAATCTAAAAAAATGGCGCATGCAGATATAAATGTGAATAAATAGTGTCCGAAATTGATTTAAATGTGAATATATAATAGTGCAGATTGTTAAACACGTGAATTCATAATAGCACAGACTGTTAAACATGTGAATTAGTAATAGCACAGACTGTTAAACGTGTGAATTAACGATAGCACAAACTGTTAAACATGTGAATTAACAATATTACAAACATGAGAATATGTACACATGTGAATAATGACACGCTGATACAACTGTGAATTAATAATGGAGCTGACCATTACATATATGAATAAATATTGGCGTACACTGAAGCAACTCATGTAGAGCAATCTAATTAGGTAGATAGTAATCCTGACAACCTAAGAAGTAAATAGCTCAAAGAAGGCACTGTAAAAGAAGTTCGAAGCAACACAAATTTGTTACAGTTTAAGTCACAGCAGATGCAATGTGCGACACACGATATCTTGATCTGGCCCCGACCTCATCTTATCCAGCTCACGAGGACTTTGCCAAATTTCACTAAATCGAGCACGACAGTCACCTACAGATTGTTAATGTATTTTGTAATCAAATTCGTTGGGAGCTTCCTCATGAAATGTTAGTATTACATTTATAACGAATTAATAATAATAATTTAAATAATAATAATAATTTTAATTGTATGAACAGTCTATCTACTCAATTCGGATGTCTGTGTAGTGTCAACTTGTGAACTTTATAAGGTTACCGTAACACAAATTAGTGTTGGCTGACGCAGAAAAGAAACGGCAAATCAATGCCCATTAAGAAGATCATTTGTGAGTGCGCACAAGCACTACGTAAATCAACGTAATCAATCATAAAATCAACGGAAATATTAAAACGGTCCTTGAACACCTGTATGACAAGGCGTCCAGCGCAGTTCTTGTGAATGGGAGGCGAGGGGACAGGTTTCGCACATTAGTTGGTGTGAGACAGGGGTGTACGCTCTCTCTAACTCTTTTCAATATATTCCTTGAGGGAATTATGAGTGAGGCACTTGGAGGTCACGTTGGTACTGTCAAGATAGGGGGCCGAACGATTACCAACCTTCTTTTAGCAGATGATATCGACGGGTTGGCGAGTTCAGAAGCAGAACTCCAGGAATGGGTCAGAAGGCTCGATGAAACAGCTCTTGACTATGCTATGGAGATAAACGCTGGAAAGACTAAATTAATGACCAACAACGCCAAGGGCTTCAACAACAAGATAAAAGCTAACGGTCAGGAACTCGAAGTGGTTGACCGTTTTAAATATCTTGGGTCGATTGTCAGTGATGAAGGATCAAAATGTGAGGTGTTGGCCAGAATAGTACAGACAATAGCGGCGTTTGCACGGCTTAACAAAATCTAGCAAGTAAACGGTTAGCACTATGCACGAAAATCAGATTAATGCGTACGTTGGTCCTGTCAATATTCATCTATGCTTGTGAGACATGGACAGTTACAGCTGACCTTCCGCGAAGGATACAGGCCTTGGAGATGAGATGTTTCCGAAGACTTTTAAACGTCAAGTACAAAGATCGAGTTACAGATGAGGAAATTCGAGATAGAATTACAACAGCAATAGGGCCTTTCGAAGACCTCTTGGCAACTGTGAAAAGAAGGAAACTGGCTTGGTACGGTCACATATCGAGATCAAATGGTCTTGCAAATACAATCCTCCACGGAAAGGGGCATGGCAGACGACGAAGAGACCGTCCCAAAAAGAGATGGTAGGACAACATAAAAGAATGGATCAATCCCCGACCAGAAGAGTCACAGGTAGCGGCATCTGACAGAGAAGGGTGGCGTGGCGTTGTGAGGTCTTCATGTGTGCCCCAATGACCTCACCGGTTATGGGATGACCTGACCTGACCTGATATCTAACTAATTTTACTTTATGTCAATAATACAGGATAAAAACGTACGAACTTTACCACTTCAGATGGGACGATGAGGCTAACATGTGATGCAAGTTCTCTGGATAACGGCTACCGTTGTTGTTGTTGCTTAGATGTTTGCCTCACTAGTTTCTACTGGCGGAGGCGCGCCATTTTCCACCCCATAGTCCTTTGGGCGATATCAGTACGCATAAACCAGTGCTTGGATGCATGTGTGCGTCTGTATGTACCTATGCTAGGTTTGTGCGCCCTCAGAATCTAGCCCAACCAAAGTGCAATGGAAGGGCCTCACCATGAGGACGCGTGTGAAAGTTGTGCAAGAGTGTGACTGTAGGATAGAGTCAAATGAAACAGAATGAGGTAAGAAGATAGAGCTGAGTTGCCCCCAGGGTGAAACCTCTTCTACGAGTGCTACCGTTGTGGGGAGTCTTCAAGTTTTCCAAGTAGTGTTGTGTGGGGGTGCGCCAGTGCTCAGAACATTGTTGCTTAAGCATATGTTTTGTATGATATGTTCAGCTGTCTGCGCTGCTTGTCCACACTGATATACATGGGTGGTAGGACCAATTTTAGACCGCGCACGTGACTATTGAATCGAGTATGTCCCGTTCTCATGCGAAACAGTCACATGCTCTGCGTGATCAAGGCAGTGTTGGTTGTCTCCCGTTTGGTCGACTTTCCCTATGTCATAGACAAGTGTTTTGTTTTCCTGCAAAATAATTTATTGTTCCTATTGTTCTCGGATTATTAACGTGTCTGCTCTCTTTGTATCCTGGTATACCACAGTCTGATGGTATCAATTATACCATTACCTTCTTTTTTGCCTCCAGTTCCCCCCAAGGCTTTTCCAAGTGTTGTCAGTATATCATTCATTAGGTCTTACAAAGCAGATATTGCATTTGCAAGGAATACATACTGTAAACATTAGCTTCTAGCGTTCTTTATAATTCTACAGCAATAATTAGTGTCTGCACAACAGTCGGGTAGCTTGAACATTTTTTTTCCAGCGCGTGAACTAATTGTTTCGTTTTCTTGATCTGGATTGACCTCGATTCCTGCGCCTTTATCCTTTACTGACTTGTCAATACCGAATAACCTCTTCCCTGTGGCTTTCGATACTTACTTACTTTCCGTGTCCCAGGCACTACGTCACACTTCATTCTTCCAATATTCAGCCACGTGGATTGCCCTGACACTGGCACTCAGCAGGTCATCCATGCTACAAGTCTCCGTGAGGTTTGGGCAGATCATCAGATGGTCCTGGTCTTGTGTTACTCCACATTCGCATGTTTCATCATCCCTGTATACCCATATTTTTAGGTTTTTCCTGCATCGTGATACACTAGTTCGAAGTCTATCTACTGACTTCCATGTTGCGTAGGGCAGGAGATGTCCAGGCGCAGGTTCCTCCCGTATATCGATCAAGGGGACCTGTGTCAGCTGTTTCCAACTTTCCTGGACTAGTCTGTAGGGGCTGGGTTGACTATAAGAAACTTAATCTTGACTTTAATCTTGGGCTCTGCACCTGATGTCCGAACATAGAGTGTCTTGGGTCATTTACCTGTTTCTCTCTTTCTCTCTCTGACGCGACAGTTCTTCGTATCTCTGGTGGCGCTATGCCGATTATGGGGTATATTTTTCAGTTGGTATAGGTTTTAGGCATCCAGTAACTATACGGCCTGTCTCATTTATTGCTGTATCTATATGTTTGACATGTGCAGAGTTCTTTCAGACTGGTGCGGCGTACTCAACTACATAGAAACACAGAACCAGTGCTGATGTTCTGAGGACATCTGGCTTTGCTCCCCATGTTATGCCAGTTTTTCGTATCATACTATTTCTCGCATGTATTTTCTGATTTGTCTCCTGGCAATGTGCGGCATAGGACAGCGTGGGGTCCAACTTTACTTCCAAGTGCTGTGTTCTAGATCATGTCGTTGCCATTTTTGTCATTTGATCTGTAACTTTCTGTTCGTCTCACTATTTCTGAGATGGTAGGCACATACTTGAGTTTAGCTGGGGTTTGGTTCGAGATGATTTTTTTGGGGTAATATACAGCAAAGGCAACAAGGGCGTTTGTCAGTCTCTGTTCGACTCCTTCGAAACCCGTTCCCTGGGCAGCTACTGCTGTATCATCGGCATATGTGAATTTCGTCTCTTCTGTATCTATAGGTTGACCGTTGGTGTATATATTATACAGCACAGGTGCCAGGACACTTCCTTGTGCCAGCCTATTGTTGGGGTTTCGCCATCGACTTGTTTAACAGTCGATCAGGTTAAGAATCTGGCCACAACATGATCTTCCAGGCCTGAAGCCTGTTTGCTGAGTTTCTTGTCTATGAGTGGGGCGATACGGTTCCGGATCATTCTTTCAAAGAATTTATACAGATGGCACAGTAGTGAAACCGGTCGGAAATTCTTAGGTTCTGATGGAATTTTTCCTGGTTTTAGCAGAGCACCACGTGGGATTTTCTCTAGATATTAGCAATTTGCATAGAACTGATGAATGTGTTGAAAAGCTTTAGCAGCCATGTAATGGTTTCTGGTCCAAAGTTTCTAATTGGCTCTGTCCTCAAGTCATCTGGGCCAAGTTCTTTGGTGTTTTTCATTTGATGTATTGCATCATTTAGTTCTTGCAAGAAAAAAGGTATAGCCAATATGTTATTCTCCTGTTTACAATCTCGCTGGATATTGGTTTGCTTTGCGTTTTGAGTGGTTTTTCACGTTCAGTAGGCTTTCGATAACAAGACCTAAATCAACTTGTCTGTCTCACCATCGTGACCGACATTCTCACCATCGCGACCGACATTCTCACCATCGGAATCCTTCATCCCACCACGATCTCACTACAGTTTCTTTCTTCTCAACATATTTTTCAACAGATATTGATTCTAACTTGCTCCACATAACTCCGTCCTTAATTCCTGTAAAAATGGATGTAACAGCCGATGTTGACTTTGTACAATAATCATATAATTGGTTTTATTACAATCTCGTCTCCCCACAGTCTTTTGAGGTCCTTTTATTCATTTGTTCGCATTTGTTCGCTACTAAAACAGAGGTGAAACGGCACTTCACTGCGACGGGTAATGGCGACAGTGGATGGGGAAAGCAAATACAAGCTAAAACATGCACGGACCTTAGTGGCAGAGTGGCTGTAGCGCTGGTCTCTCATAGCAAAGGTACAGGGTTTTTTGGGGGGTTGGGGGGGGGGGGGAGCATTCGATCACTGTGTAGGGATACTCTAAAAGCTAAAACTGTGGAGGGAGACTTCACTCCACCCAACAGCTGTGGGGGGGGGGGGAGACGTCACTCCACCCAAATGCTGTGGGGGGGGGGGGGAGACGTCACTCCACCCAAATGCTGTGGAGGCAATCTACTCTCTACCAAATCTCACTCTCCTCTACAGTTTGGAGGGAAACTTGACTCTCTTCACTAGCTGTGGAGGGAGACTCCACTCTCCTACGCAAATGTGGAAAAACACTCCACGAGGACCGAACTAACTAATCTAAATGGCAAACAGCAACACGTTTCAGTAGACACAAGTTCAAGTCGTCGACTAGTGTCAAACTCAGTCAAATCCGTCATCTGACGGCATCCATAACGGACTTAAAACAAGAAGCAAAAGTTAGACCCGAGGCTTTTTAAGCGCCATCAGTCATGCTCGTCTCATCTTCTTTTTTTTGTTTTTACTGCATGGGATGTAATGACTTGTCAGTCATAAAATACTTTTCTCTCTCTTTTTTGTTTTTTTGTTTTTACTGCATGGGATGTAATGACTTGTCAGTCATAAAATACTTTTCTCTCTCTTTTTTGTTTTTTTGTTTTTACTGCATTGGATGTAATGACTTGTCAGTCAACAAATGCATGTTTATCATGTTGTTTTTACTCCACGAGATGTAATATTTTTGTTCCTTTTTGTTCGTGACGCAGAAAGTTTTCTTGAATATTTGTTTAATCGACTCTTCCCTTGGGCAGATTTGGGAATCAACAACACGTCTATATTGCGTCAATGTTCATTATTATACGAGGCTCTCTACTGGCTATAATTGATTAGAATTACCTGAACAGACAGATACGCGTTTGTGGTGCCTACCTTTCTGAAAGTCGGGACAGGAGACTAACGTCTGGTCAAACAAAACATACTGAATGGACATGTTAGTCAGGGGCAGGTAAAATATACTGGCCAAGTTCCCAGACATCGACTTCCTCGAACTTTTCCCTGGAAGCAGGCTGTTGTCATGGCACCCTGGCTAACGTTGCATGGGATTGACGAAATCCCCGAAATACGAGGGGCGTTCTAATCAAACTAGGCATTTTCTTTATATTAAAAAAAAAGTAAAGTTATGAAAATGCCATTTCTGTTTCGATATAATCTCCTGCAACGTGTATACACGTATCCCACCGTTTAAGTAATGCTTGATAAGCTTCAGCGTAGACAGATCTGTAAGTATGTCTGAACCAATCTAGGTGAACCTGTTTCACTTCGTCATCAATACTGAAATGCTGAGCTCCCAGGAGTTCTTTTAGGGGTCCAACAGGTTTAATTCGCTTGGATCGAGGTCTGGACTGTAAGGTGAATGTGGCAGTACCTCCCAGCCAAGTTGCTGCAGATGGCACATTTTTCGTTGAGCCGTATGAGGTCGAGCGATATAATCCAGGATCAGTACGCCCTTTATGATAAAATAAGACCGTTTTTTGTAGGCGGGTATGCACATCACTCAAAAGGCGTATGAAATGTTCACTGTTGATAGGGGCATCCCATGGCAGAAAATCAGCATGAAGGATGCTATATTTGTCTCAGAAATCACTCGCTATCACTTTAGCTGCATACTGCAATTGTTCGAGATGTGTTGGGTGGTGGTGATTGCGTATGTTTCCACTGTTCGGATACTCGTTCCGATTCAGGAGTATAATGATGAGTCCAGGTTTCGTCACTTGTAATGATGCTCCCAGGCTTCGTCACATGTAATGATGAGCCCAGGTTTCGTCACATGTAATGATGAGCCCAGGTTTCGTCACATGTAATGATGAGCCCAGGTTTCTTCACATATAATGATGCACCCAGGTTTCGTCACATGTAATGATGCGCCCAGGTTTCGTCACATATAATGATGCACCCAGGTTTCGTCGCATGTAATGATGCGCGCAGATTTCGTCACATGTAATGATGCGCCAGGTTTCGTCACATATAATGATGTGTCCAGGCTTCTTCACATGTAATGATGCATCTAGGTTTCGTCACATGTAATGAAGCGATCCAAAAAGTCATGCCCTTCCATGTCAAACCGTTCCCCCAATTCAGTGCAGGCTTGAACTCCTCTCTGCCGGTCAAAAACGGAAAGATGTCTTGATACACAACGTGGGTTAACCTTCTTAAAATGAAAATGTTCATGAATGATAGTGTTCACCCTACCCAAAGAAGGACTTGCCTTTTCTACAATTTAGCGACAGGTTGTGGTTTGATATTCTGGGATAAGGCGTTCCACAATCTGGATAATCATCGGAATGAGCGCGGTGGGTTGAGAGCCACCACAGCCGTGCTTATAACTCAGGGATGTACGGTATTCTCTAGAACCTTTACACCATTCAAATGTATCACTGCTGCTGAGTGTCTCATCACCGTATTGTGATTGCAGTCTTCTGTAAATTTCAGCAAGTCTTACGTTCTGTCCATAACTCAGTATATTTTACGTTCTGTCCATAACTCAGTATATTTTACGTTCTGTCCATAACTCAGTATATTTTACGTTCTGTCCATAACTCAGTATATTTTACGTTCTGTCCATAACTCAGTATATTTTACGTTCTGTCCATAACTATATTTTACATTCTGTCCATAACTCAGTATATTTTACGTTCTGTCCATAACTATATTTTACGTTCTGTCCATAACTCAGTATATTTTACGTTCTGTCCATAACTCAGTATATTTTACGTTCTGTCCATAACTCAGTATATTTTACGTTCTGTCCATAACTATATTTTACGTTCTGTCCATAACTCAGTATATTTTACGTTCTGTCCATAACTCAGTATATTTTACGTTCTGTCCATAACTCAGTATATTTTACGTTCTGTCCATAACTCAGTATATTTTACGTTCTGTCCATAACTATATTTTACGTTCTGTCCATAACTCAGTATATTTTACGTTCTGTCCATAACTCAGTATATTTTACGTTCTGTCCATAACTCAGTATATTTTACGTTCTGTCCATAACTCAGTATATTTTACGTTCTGTCCATAACTCAGTATATTTTACGTTCTGTCCATAACTATATTTTACGTTCTGTCCATAACTCAGTATATTTTACGTTCTGTCCATAACTATATTTTACGTTCTGTCCATAACTCAGTATATTTTACGTTCTGTCCATAACTCAGTATATTTTACGTTCTGTCCATAACTCAGTATATTTTACGTTCTGTCCATAACTCAGTATATTTTACGTTCTGTCCATAACTATATTTTACGTTCTGTCCATAACTCAGTATATTTTACGTTCTGTCCATAACTCAGTATATTTTACGTTCTGTCCATAACTCAGTATATTTTACGTTCTGTCCATAACTATATTTTACGTTCTGTCCATAACTTAGTATATTTTACGTTCTGTCCATAACTCAGTATATTTGTGTAACCGGGATGTTCTTGCATGCCTGTGTCACGTGATTGTCTCTTGGACCTACTTATCTTTCTACTTCTGAATTTTGCCTTCCGGTATTTTCAATAGTAGGTTACCGTCTCATAGAGAGAACCCAACCCAGACAATCTATTTTTGTTATGGTTCTCATTAGCTGTATATGTGCGTCTATATATTTATATACTTGCTCATTTTACCTTTTTTTATATCCAGTTCACTGTTTGCATTATGTAACAGCAACACATCTCCAAAGTTGCTAACCTCATTTGATCTTTTTTTGCTTAGACTCCACGTTTTAGAGTCGAGCAATGCTTTGGACCAGATAACTGTGAAATTATTCATTTTTGCAGCTCATTACTAATGTTACTAAATATAATACGTTTTGTTTCTCACAGAATGCCTTTTTTGCTACTGCGATCATATCTCGTGTTTCAACTTCACACGGGGCATTATCTATTATCTTTGCACGCCAAATACGGCGCAAAAGGCAGAAACATATGATCTCCAGTTGGAACGGTGTGACGCCACTGTTTTTAGATCTTGCTTGGTGCTGAGACCCAAAGTTGAGCCTTCTCGGATGATTGTTCTTCTGAGTATTTCCTAGGGTCTCCTTCTTTTTCGAACGCCCTTTGATGTCCATTCAAGTGCTTGCAATGGGAGACTTGTTGTTCATTCTAAGGACATGTCTGATGTATGTCCATCTTTTTTTCTTGATAGTGGTTGACGCGTTTACTTGTTGTTTGTCTGTTCTTATGGAGTCATTAGTTATGAACTTGTCCCAGCGTATATACAATTATTTTCTCAGACATTTATTTTCAAAGACATTTAGTTTGTTTTCCAGCGCTTTTATTGTCTTCAAGTTTTCACATCCATAATATATATATATATATATATATATATATATATATATATATATATATATATATATATATATATATATATATATATATATATAATATTTATATATGTAATACAATATATGAAACAATGTTGCAAAGAGTTCTTGTCAAGAAACAAACGGCAGCACGGTAAGGTGAGCGATAAAACCCTCAAGTGCCTTCCTACTCATGGGTCAAAGAAGGTCAGATCTAGCACCTAGTTTTATCAGAGACGGACGAGAAACTCGGCAGTCGTATATACATAACCTGCAAATGACAGAACTCTTGGTAGTTGAAAATCGACAAATTCCGGCTGTTTGTGTAATAATGTCGCTAAATAATTAAATACCTGCTCGATACGTCACTTACCTTCCATCTGGTCTAGTAGAAAGCAGGAAGTAACAATCCCAGATACAACTATGGATAGACTTCGGCTACCTGTCAGGAAGCATACATTTACCTGTTTCTTCTTCTTCTTCTTCTTCTGCGTACGCAGTCAGACAGTAACCATTATTTTTTCGAAAAAAGCGGCGGTCATCCTGAGGCTCTCGCCACTGCCATAGAGCTTGTCTTGCAGTTGAACTGGTAATGGCCACATCTGCTCTCTCTGATCCTCGTATGTCGGGCAGTTCTGCAGCAGAGTTTCAGCGGTCATTTTACCAGTACCGCACGGGCATTCGTCGGTACACCCTATCTTCAATTTGTTGAATAGGTGGTACCTCAGTCTGTTGTGGCCAGTGCGAAGTCTGAAGACAACGACCTGCTCTCTTCGGTTCAACTGGTAATAGGCATCGTTTTTGGTGTAACCAGTATGTTCGGTTTCCCATTTGTTCATGTATCTGGCTTTGATAAGCCGTTTTGACTCTTCGTACGTCATACTGGTATCTGTTTGTGGTAGTCTTGCACCTTCTTTTGCCAGTCTGTCTGCCTCCTCGTTGCCTTGGATGTTGCAGTGTGACAGAACCCACTGTACCACTACCCTTTTTGGTGCGGACTGCTGGCACAGTTTGCAGAGTGCTGCTCTTAAGTCATTAAGCTCAGTGTTTTTCTGGCTTTTTAGCGCTGTGACTACGGCGAGAGCATCTGTCAGCAGGACTATATGGCTCTCATTTTCACTGTGTGTCACCATTTCTTCCACTGCCGCCCTCAGTGCCTCTGCCTCCGCTCTGAAATAGCTTGTGTACTTACCAGTAGCGAGTGACAGTGTTATTTGTCTGCCATTTGGTAGGTTCAGGAATGCTCCTGCCCCTCCGTTCTGTGTAGTGTTTGTTACAGAACCGTCGGTGTATGCATGGGTCCAGTCCATGCTTGGGTAGCTTTTCGTTATGAAGCTTAGGGTAGTATCTCTCCTTTCTTTTTCAGTCTGGCAGTTTTTGTTTGCAATACCTGGTATATTTTCTACCACCTCTGGAAATATATCCTGCCTCCAGGTAGGTTTTCGTACAGTAGTGATGGGTTTTGGTGTTGTTAGTGCGTTTATGGGATCTTCGTGCATCTTTGCTTTGGCTATTTCTGCAAAGTTTCTCCGCTTTAGTTTCCCATTTCCAAAATTGTTTAGTCTCTGGTGCATTGGATGATTGTTCTTCTGAGTATTTCCTAGGGTCTCCTTCTTTTTCGAACGCCCTTTGGTGTCCATTCAAGTGCTTGCAATGGGAGACTTGTTGTTCATTATAAGGACATGTCTGATGTATGTCCATCTTTTTTTCTTGACAGTGGTTGACGCGTTTACTTGTTGTTTGTCTGTTCTTATGGAGTCATTAGTTTTGAACTTGTCCCAGCGTATATACAATTATTTTCTCAGACATTTATTTTCAAAGACATTTAGTTTGTTTTCCAGCGCTTTTATTGTCTTCAAGTTTTCACATCCATAATATATATATATATATATATATATATATATATATATATAATATTTATATATGTAATACAATATATGAAACAATGTTGCAAAGAGTTCTTGTCAAGAAACAAACGGCAGCACGGTAAGGTGAGCGATAAAACCCTCAAGTGCCTTCCTACTCATGGGTCAAAGAAGGTCAGATCTAGCACCTAGTTTTATCAGAGACGGACGAGAAACTCGGCAGTCGTATATACATGACCTGCAAATGACAGAACTCTTGGTAGTTGAAAATCGACAAATTCCGGCTGTTTGTGTAATAATGTCGCTAAATAATGAAATACCTGCTCGATACGTCACTTACCTTCCATCTGGTCTAGTAGAAAGCAGGAAGTAACAATCCCAGATACAACTATGGATAGACTTCGGCTACCTGTCAGGAAGCATACATTTACCTGTTTCAACATCAGATATTCCAAGTATGCATAAAAACCTCTGCACCTGTTCTGTAACGTGTTTCTCGATGCTAACACTTATTCTTCGTGGCTGTTTGGCTGGTAATATCGCTTTTTTGTTCTATTAGCATTTGATATCAGATTTTGTGACTGTGTTGATCTTTGATGAGTAGATGTCTCAGTTCTTTCTACGATATCTTGTTCAGCAGTCTATTTGATTGAACATATTCGCTCACCAATGAGTTGTTTTACTTTTCATCCCGGTTTTACCTGGACTGTCCCGGTTTGAAGATATAGTCCCGGCCAGTTTGTCCTTTTGTCCCGGTTATTTGGGGACAAAAACTTTTAAAAGTGCATAATTTACACGAAGTCAAAAAGTGCATCTTCGGAAAATAGCAGTTGGGCTGTGAAACTGTTTGATGAATAGTGATTGCAAAACTTTTATTTTTAACTGCAGACTATGACATTTTGAAAAATACGTAGCGAAGAAAAATGGATTCAACTATTGAGTCATTTCCCAGAAAAGAACATGTCATTGCCCAGTCTTGTCCAAATTATAGAACATATTTTCCGCCTGCCAGGCACATCTACACCTGTTGGAAGGATATTCTCAATAATGAATAACATATGGTCTGAACAAAGAGGTAGACCGGCTGATTCAACTGTAACAGCTTTATTGCGCGGCAAAGTTAATTGTGAAATAAAGTGTAGTGAATTTTTCGACGTGTTTCAAAATAACAAAGAATTTTTAAAGAAAGTTCACGCTAACGATAAATATAAATAACTTTGTAACAATACATTATGTTCAGTTAGAAGTAATTGAACATTATTATTACATAATTGGTGTTTCTTGTTCACCACTCCATTACTTAGCCTTTGTGAATCATAAGTACTCTGCTGAATTTACTGTTTCTAAAATCGTGTGCCACTTTATGTCTGGCACAAGTCAAAGCCTATATGCGTGTCACCACAGACACGAGGCACCCTCTGCACAGTAATATCTAAGACATCAAGGGATCAAGAGTCAAGAGAGGGTCGTCATGGATGGCACAGACTGAGACAACAATCAGAAATGTCACTCCAGCTGAGCCGATAGCCAAAGGGGAAGAATGGGCCCACACTGGTGATAGAATGATAGAGTACCAGAGAGCCATCATAACCTTAGGCAAGGAATGCAGAGAACGAAGCAACGAGAGCAGAGCACGAGGTAAATCAGCTGATAACTGAGAACACCTAGGAGAGTGACGCTGTCATATACACCGACGGATCAGTCGTGCGCAGTAGGACATCAGGCTGGGGTTTATCAACTAGAGTGAGAGGAGAGGTCGTTGCTGAGCGCAGTATGGCATACATGTTAACAACCTCCAGTATGAGAATGGAGACAGAAGCAGTGACCTCAGCACTGAAATGGATATCTGAGACTTCTATAACAAGGGCAGTTACCGTGATAGACGCGCAAGCTGTCCTGCTCATGCCGGGGTTCAGGGCAATGTAAGAGCTCACGTCATGGCTTCACAAGCTCCCATCATGGGCACATTAGTGATGGATAGAAGTGACATTTTGAAATCAATCAATGACCGCCTGCTGGATGAGGACACCGCAATAGATGAAGCAGCAATCCACAGACTGCAACGTTTCGACATTAAACGAGGTTTGCGCGGAGTGGGACTCATGAGAAGACGGTGCAGGACAGTGTACAACCAGCAAGCTACCTAAACATCAGCATCCATATCTTACGCCATTTGATGAGAGAGAGACTGAGCACATATGGGTATGCCCGGAGAAACTATTTCTGAAATCGCATAGAAAGCGGTCACTTTCTGTTTCGAACAAACTCGAAATTGTCCGGGTTTGAGAAAACAAATATTATAGTAAATCTACCAATGACCTCAACTGCTGAACCCGGTTCTCAAAAATACCTGTTGAAGTCGCTTGTGTCGGACCGAAAGGTGCAGATATCGCAGTCAAACTGTACACTGCGACACAACGCATTTTCTTCTACGGACAACAACCTGCTCTTGCAAAGCCCTTTTCAGAACTTATTAGGGAGAGATTGAGAACAAGCGAAAAAGAAGAAGAAGACGAAGAAGAAGAAGAAGAAGCAGAAGAAGCAGCAGACCTCAACTGCCGTGTTGCATTTTCTGGTAACTTCTTTAATCACCCACTCAGAATTAGTATTAAATCATCTTTGCTGATAAAAAAAACATCATTGCCCCCCTTTCTGATTGGGCTTAGGCATGTTTTTGTCCATTGTTAGTGCTGTTTTCGTTGACTGATTTTTGTATAAGTGCAATACGTGTAACTATCTGCTCCAAAATAAGGGCAAATGTATTCCTAGGTACCATGTCAATGGCCTTGTCACAGTCTGTTAAGGAAGTAAAGAGATTCACTCTAGTGCCTCTATCCTATCCAAAAACAAAATACCTATTAGACAGTCAGACAAACAGTCAGACATCCGCAAGACAGCCAGCCAGACAACCAGACAACCAGTCAGCCAGATAGCCAGCCAGACAGGCAGACAGACAGGCAGACAGACGGCCAGCCAGACAGCGAGAAAGCCAGTCAGCCAAACAACCAGCCAGCCAGACAGTACGCATACCACACACATACCACGTACACACCCCACACCACGCACACACCACACATTACACACCACGCGCACCACACACAGACACACACAAACAGACACATACACACGCGCACATGCATACACACACATACATGCATACACACACACACACATATATATATTTATATATATATACACACACCAGGGTGCAACCCACACACACAAATACACACACATACATAACCATGCATACACATACATTAACACATATACATTTACATATACATTTAAATATATATATATATATATATATATATATATATATATATATATATATATATACCAGGCTGCAATTACATCAAAGAAATGTTTTAGTATAGTTACACAACACATGTTTTAGTATAGTTACACAACACATGTTTTAGTATAGTTACACAACACATTTTTTAGTATAGTTACACAACACGTGTTTTAGTATAGTTACACAACACATGTTTTAGTATAGTTACACAACACATGTTTTAGTATAGTTACACAACACATGTTTTAGTATAGTTACATAACACATGTTTTAGTATAGTTACACAACACATGTTTTAGTATAGTTACAAAACAAATGAGCCTTTATAGAATAAAATGTTTTCTGCTAAAAACATGATCTTCTTATTCTGCTTGATCTAATCATTCCTTCCTAATGACCATAAAAACTCCGTTCAGTAGCCGTATCTTGGCAGAAATCATTGGCCAAATGCGTGGAACTGTGAAAGTGCTCACTGGAAACGAACGTATCGACAAAAAGGTCTGCAATTACAACAACAAAAAACACAACGGAATAAGAACACAAAGAAATAGCACGTTGAAAATAGCTTAGCACATAATTTTTTTTTTTGCTTCGTGCAAGCTCGGTTTTATTTTTTAGGGAAAGCAAAAAATGCGGATATCTACTTCTACTTTCTATCTCCAGGTAGACGTTTTTCCTTCTTGTATGTATGTTCCATCTTCAGTGTATAATTTATATTGGCCTGGGCTCTGTTTTTAACGAAATGAATAGATAGCAGATAGCTGAAAGTGGTTTGACCATCAACGCGACGAGGTAAAACACTTGATGGTGATGATCTCGTAGTTAGAAATGCAATTCAAATATCGAATTTTGGGAAAGGATTACAGTAAAACATACGGGCAAAGATAACTAACATATTGTTACAGTGAGTTTTAGATGAGACCAGAACGACCATCTGAAGTGGTTGTTGTTGTTGTTGTTGTTTTCGGAATGCCCACAATGAGTAGGTTACTCTTTTGTTCGTCCTGAAATGGACGTTAAGTGGCGAGTTACAGAAGTTTTCCTCACATCTCGTGCGTGCTGATGAAGGTGGACCGAGGTCCTCCAGGCGGTTATCCTATGCTTGACTTGATCTGCGTGTCGCTCACTACAACGGGGATCACGTCGAACCTCAACTTGTTAGCCAGACTGTTGTCTTAAACAACAGCCCGTTTTCAGAACGACTAACGAGGATGTCAGGTGAGGGTCTTGACCAGTATATTTCTCCTGACCCTGGCTGACATTGTCTGATCGGTGTGTTTTGCCTGACCAGACGTTAGCCTCATCGTCCCGCCGGGTGAGGGTCTTGGCCAGTATATTTCTCCTGACCCTGGCTAACATTGTCTTATCGGTATGTTTTGCCTGATCAGACGTTAGCCTCATCGTCCCATCTGAAGTGGTAAAGTTCGTACGTAGGACAAATGAATCAGAAGATACACACAACAAGTGTTATCACATCATTTATAATATCACTCCTTCTAATGAGTATGTGAAGAAAGATCAGTAAACGTTAGTACCGAATATACAAACACAAATGATTAAAAATTATTTTAACAAAAGACAATAGAACAATTTTTTTTTAAACTATGAAGTACTGACATGTTAAGAGGACATCTGGCTAAAAGCATTTACTGCCGGTGCAATGAGGCATATCACATAATGATGACGACAACACTTGTTGTGAATTACGTAAAGGATTGCAGTAAAACGGATTATTTACCTTATCGTATGACAAATACAAAAGGTACAAATACAAAAGGTACAAATACAAAAGGTACAAATACAAAAGATACAAATACATGTGTACAGGACAATAGTAATAGTCAGGCAGCAAAAACCTTCATATCTATTCTTTTGATAAAACATTCCAACACGGTGCAAATTATTTATACATAATTTTTATATATATATATATGCTCGACCTAGCAATGAGACCAATTACCTGGAACCATGAGGTATATCTGAAGGAACCTTGCACAAAATCGAACGATGATTGGCTAGTCTGTGAGCTTGGTGTGAAAAATCCGTCAGGCACAATGGCGTTGCCTATTTTAGATTCTGTTTTTGATGTAATTGTCGATATGTTTGCTTGGAGGCTTGGTTTGTACGGCGTAAAATTATAGTGGCATGCTATCTCTGTGACATAGTGACACGTACTCAACGCATGCCATATAGAACATATGTAGGCTAGCTATTACATACTGGATGATATATACATAGGGGATACGTGGTAGAGGCTGGAAAAAAGGGTGTTGACTTATATCTTTATACGGTTTTATACAACAACACACATCACAAGGAGCAGCGAATTTCCAAGTAAACAAGATAGGGTGGAGGCAGACAGAGTCGTATGCAGCCGGACGGAACTAGTGAAACCATCGTCCCTGGTCAGTACTGGTCCTCTGATCAGGAAAGAGCTGGCCAATGACAAGCCCAGATCCATCAGCCCAGATCCCTACAGCGCCAGCATGACTGCGTGAGGGGTGACTTCGAGGGGCATCAACATTCCAATCATCGGCTGGTCACTTTGTGACGAAACTACACGACTGGAATGTAAAACTGGTTGTCTAAAACTCTGCAGTCTGTTGGTCGATGTTGTCGAAAGATCAGGTACTCGTCTCCCAAAGCGATGAACAAAAACAAACTGGTTGTCTAAAACTCGCAGTCTGTTGGAGTCGATGTTGTCAAAAGATCAGGTACTCGTCTCCCAAAGCGATGAACAAAAACAAACTGGTTGTCTAAAACTGTGCAGTCTGTTGGAGTCGATGTTGTCGAAAGATCAGGTACTCGTCTCCCAAAGCGATGAACAAAAACGGTGAACTATCGAATCCCACAAGTGTTATAGTGATCCTTGGTCTCATGGGAGGTGGAACCAGAGTGCCTACATACTGAGATGCCTCCAGTCGTCTTGACTAATGTCTTGCCACTGGTTCAAGTTAGCTTGGGACCAGAGAGTGAGATCGATGACAAGCGCAGCTCCTTCCTCACTATAATCCAACTACAACGCAAGATACATCATCAAGACAAAACCGTCCGTTCATGTGGCCATCATCGCTTGCTATAGGCAACAATTATCCATAGTGTTTTAGCAGACTCTCTACGGAGTCTGTAAACAACCATTTTCTTCTACTCCACCTGATCTAAAAATAACTATGTGCATTCAATCTATTCTGGAATGTATTAATGTGTCTTGACCCCCCCCCCCCCCCACCAACCCCCTCCCCACCCCTCACCCCACCCCATCCCAACTTTGTTTCTGTGACAATGTATTACAACAAGCATCTACCAATCCGTCTAAAAAAAAGATATTACCTAATCTCTAATCTGGATCTTCCTTGAACTAATTTGAAGCTCTGCACTCTTGTATTTGTAGTCAGCTTTACTTTAAAAAACGTGTTAGTCTAATTTATTCGTTACCTTGAATATCTTAAAAAAAAACTGTATTAAATCGCCTCGAATCCTTCTCTTTTCTAGACAGTATGTTCTGATTTTTCTTCTCTCATAACTGTCATTCCAGAATCCCACTTTCAATCCTTCTAAAGAGGACATGCGGGTTCAAATAACTCTCTTTGCCACGCCTGTTTCTATATGTATATGTAATATTCTATCTCTATTTGGTAACCGTGTCTCTATATGTAAATTTATAATATCGTAACTCGCTTTGCTAGGCTTCTCTCTCTCTATATATATATATATATGTATAATGTTGTATCTCTCTTTGCTATGCCTGTATTTATTTATATATTGTTGTTGTTGTGAATGCCTACAATGAGTAGGTTTACTCTTTTGTACGTCCTGAAAAAATACGTTTCGCATCGGGCTATAGTATCTTTCCTCAGTTCCCGAACGTGATGGTGGATGTGGACCGGGGTTCTCCATGCGGTTGACTTCATTTGTATAACGTCTACTACTACAGGGATCACGTCGATCCCCACCTTGTTAGCCAGAATGATAATAAGGACAGCTCTTTCCATTGAAGACTATGTGGAAGTTGAGGTGGGGGGGTCATGGCCAGTACATCTTCCTGACCCGCACTAACATGTGTGATCAGTATGTTCTACCTGACCCTGACTAACATGTGTGATCAGTATGTTCTACCTGACCCTTACTAACATGTGTGATCAGTATGTTCTACCTGACCCTCACTAACATGTGTGGTCAGTATGTTCTACCTGACCCTCACTAACATGTGTGATCAGTATGTTCTACCTGACCCTCACTAACATGTGTGATCAGTATGTTCTACCTGACCCTCACTAACATGTGTGATCAGTATGTTCTACCTGACCCTCACTAACATGTGTGATCAGTATGTTCTACCTGACCTTCACGAACATGTGTGATCAGTATGTTCTACCTGACCCTGACTAACATGTCTGATCAGTATGTTCTACCTGACCCTGACTAACATGTCTGATCAGTATATTCTACCTGACCCTGACTAACATGTCTGATCAGTATGTTCTACCTGACCCTGACTAACATGTCTGATCAGTATGTTCTACCTGACCCTGACTAACATGTCTGATCAGTATGTTCTAACTGACCCTCACTAACATGTGTGATCAGTATGTTTTACCTGACCCTCACTAACATGTGTGATCAGTATGTTCTACCTGACCCTCACTAACATGTGTGATCAGTATGTTCTACCTGACCCTCACTAACATGTGTGATCAGTATGTTCTACCTGACCCTCACTAACATGTGTGATCAGTATGTTCTACCTGACCCTCACTAACATGTGTGATCAGTATGTTCTACCTGACCTTCACGAACATGTGTGATCAGTATGTTCTACCTGACCCTGACTAACATGTCTGATCAGTATGTTCTACCTGACCCTGACTAACATGTCTGATCAGTATATTCTACCTGACCCTGACTAACATGTCTGATCAGTATGTTCTAACTGACCCTCACTAACATGTGTGATCAGTATGTTTTACCTGACCCTCACTAACATGTGTGATCAGTATGTTCTACCTGACCCTGACTAACATGTGTGATCAGTATGTTCTACCTGACCCTGACTAACATGTCTGATCAGTATGTTCTACCTGACCCTGACTAACATGTGTGATCAGTATGTTCTACCTGACCCTGACTAGCATGTGTGATCAGTATGTTCTACCTGACCCTGACTAATATGTGTGATCAGTATGTTCTACCTGACCCTCACTAACATTGTCTGATCAGTATGTTTCACCTGACCTTGACTAACATAATCTGATTAGTATGTTTTGCCTGATCCTGACTAACATAGTCTGATCAGTATGTTTCACCTGACCTTGACAAACATAGTCTGATTAGTATGTTCTACCTGACCCTGACTAACATGTCTGATCAATATGTTCTACCTGACCCTGACTAACATGTCTGATCAATATGTTCTACCTGACCCTGACTAACATGTCTGATCAGTATATTCTACCTGACCCTGACTAACATGTCTGATCAGTATGTTCTACCTGCCTCTCACCAACATGGCTGATCAGTATGTTCTACCTGCCCCTCACTAACATGTCTGATCAGTATGTTCTACCTGACCCTAACTAACATGTCTGATCAGTATGTTCTACCTGACCCTGACTAACATGTCTGTTCAATATGTTCTACCTGGCCCTGACTAACATGTCTGATCAGTATGTTCTACCTGACCCTGACTAACATGTGTGATCAGTATGTTCTACCTGACCCTCACTAACATGTCTAATCAGTATGTTCTACCTGACCGTCACTAACATGTCTAATCAGTATGTTCTACCTGGCTCTCACCAACATGGCTGATCAGTATGTTCTACCTGCCCCTTTGTATATTTATAATATTGCATCTTTCTTTGCTAAGCCTGTCTTTATTTACACAGAACGTTGCATCTCCCTTTGCTACGTCTGTCTGTTTATTTAGAATGCTGTATCGCCATTTGGCTTCGCCTGCCTGTTTATTTAGAATGGTGCATCTCCCTTTGCGACAGCTGCCTGTTTATTTAGAATGGTGTATCTCCATTTGCTACGTCTGCCTGTTTATTTAGAATGTTGTATCTCCCTTTGCTACAGCTGCCTGTTTATTTAGAATGGTGTATCTCCCTTTGTTTATTTAGAATGGTGTATCTCCCTTTGCTACAGCTGCCTGTTTATTTAGAATGGTGAATCTCCCTTTAGCTTCGTCTGCCTGTTTATTAAGAATGTTGTATCTCTCATCACCACGTCTTGTCTCTTGCTCAATTTAATGTTCTATCTCCTGAAGTCCGTAACCTACATCACTGAGGGGGATGGTGGGTGGGGTCGGAAAGAACGATATTAACACCTAATGAATTACTGTTTGGCTCAGAAACATAACTTATAACTAAAATTATAATATTTTGACTTCAGACGTTTATCAACAAATGTCCTCGACAGAAAAGTAATATCAACAGTCCACATGATAACAAGTGGTGATAAACACATGATAAAGACCTAGTAACAAGAAGTGCTACCAAAATATTTCGTGACATTGATTTTCCCTGCGCTGTCTTTCTTAGGCTGTCATCTGTCTTCTTCTGTCCATCAATTGTGACGTGGTACTAGGATTCTCCGGTCTCATGTAGACGGCGTCTTTCTAATGTCCGTTAGTCCGCTACTCACACGTAAATACATACATACACACACACACACACGCACACACATTTATATAGACACACACATACACACAACACACACGCACTATTATTAATTAGCATTACTTGTTATATCTAACTTGTAACTTGTTATATCATACTTGATATATCTTACTTGTTATATCTTACTTGTTATATCTCATTTGTAATATTTTAGTTGTTATATATTACTTGTTATATCTTACTTGTTGCTTGTCATATCTTGCTTGTTATCTACGTCTTATTATATCTTACTTGTTATATCTCACTTGTTATATCTTACTTGTTATATTTTACTTGTTACTTGTTATATCTTACTTGTTACTTGTTATATCTTACCTGTAACTTGTTATATCTTACTTGTTATATCTTACTTGTTATATCTTACTTGTTACTTGTTATATCTTGCTTGTTACTTGTTACATTTTGCTTGTTATATCTTACTTGTTACATCTTACATCTTACTTATTATATCTTACTTGTTATATCTTACTTGTTACATCTTACATCTTACTTGTTATATCTTGTTTGTTATATCTTGCTTGTTATATCTCACTTGTTACATCTTACATCTTACTTGTTATATCTTGTTTGTTATATCTTACTTGTTATATCTTACTTGTTACATCCTACTTGTAATTCAATCCGTCTCGTTCTGTCTATATCTCTCTCGCTTTCTCTCTCTTTCTCTCTCTCTCTCTCTCGCTCTCTCTCTCTCTCTCGCACACACACACTCAAACTTAGTTATTTACTTCTCTCTTCTCCAATACCTTCTTTTCTTCAGCCTTACACTATGAAGTTATTATTCAATGCTTCTCACTAAAACTGACACACGCGTTATCTCTCTGTGCTTGCCCCTAATCAACCAGCCCATCTTCTTGTGCCGGCCGTACTACCAGCTCGTCTATAGCATCTCCCTCGTTCGACAACGCTTGAATGCCGTGCGACAGAATCATCCAGGGAACGCTCTTAAATAACCATCGCCACTTCACGTATCGGACCCTGCCTTAGAATCAGGGTCCGCTTGATTTCGTCACCAGGGCCCGATGCAGAAGATCGCGCAGATGAAACTGACGAAACTGTCGAGGCTCACCATTTCTCAGAGCGTCAGACATTTTTGTTAATTGTCTAAACATAACCAGATACCAACGGGTTTGACTGAGCATGTCGGGGAGGTTTTTTTCTCGGTATAACCACTTTTACACATGCAGAAAGGATTGGCAAAAATAATGTACTGCAATAGTGAAACACACATAGCACCAAATTATTAACAGATACACACACATTCGTACACTGGATGTAGCCTAATATACTAGAGGACGGCGTTGAAAGAGCCGTGTCTTTGCCAGTAGAAAGCTTCATACAGTAGTTGAGCTATTAACGTGACCTCATACAGTCGTTGAGCTATTAACGTGACCTCATACAGTCGTTGAGCTATTAACGTGACCTCATAAGTCGTTGAGCTATTACCGTGACCTCATACAGTCATTGAGCTATTAACGTGACCTCATACAGTCGTTGAGCTATTAACGTGACCTCATACAGTCGTTGAGCTATTAACGTGACCTTATACAGTCGTTGGGCTATTAACGTGACCTAATACAGTCTTTGAGCTATTAACGTGGCCTCATACAGTCTTTGAGCTATTAACGTGATCTTATACAGTCGTTGAGCTATTAACGTGGCTTCACACATCAATTGGTACATCAGCGTGGTCATGCACCTATTGGTCGACTATATTTGTCTCGCACAGTCGCATGTCCATCAATTGGGTCTCCATCGTGGGTGTGTCTATTAAATTGACCTCATATATTCGTCGGTCCATCAACTTGACATCAAACAGTCGATAGGTCAATACTTTGCTTTCTTGCGTCCCTAGGAACATGAGTCGATATCAGCAGTGTTCCTGGCGACGATGACTTCATTGGTGTCCTTGGGTCTCCTACCTGCATATTATCCGTGGGCCGAAACAATTCAATCACAAAGTCCTTTATGCCGTTAACTTTACTTCATAGTCGGTCAGTCAATTACACATCCTTTTAGTCCATTAATTTTACTTCAAAGATTATGGTTCAGTAACTTAATATCACACTCCCCAAGTACATTAACTTGACGTTATAGTCTATTGTTAAGGAGCGTGATATAAACGTTCTGATAAGGATACAAAGAAGAGCGACAAAGCTGATAGTGGAATTCCAGAATTACATCTATGAAATACAGGCCAACAGTGTCTAGAAAAGAGATAAATTCGAGGTGACCTAAACTAAATACAGGTTTATGTGATAATCAAAGGAACGGATAAATTAGACTATAACAAGTTTTTTTCAAAATACAACCACCTACAAAACCAAACAATGCATAGATATAAATTAACGAAAGAAAGAACCAGATTAGATAAAAGGAAATACATTTTTAGGCACAGAGTGGTGAACGCTTGAAATGCATTACAACGAGACGTAGTGGAGCCAGACACAATTAATGCATTGAAAAGGAGATTGGATGCGTACAGCTTTAGATCAAGGAAATGTAAATGAAACAGGTTGTATACAAAATCTGCAGAGTCTTCTAAACCAGTATAAAGATGTTAAATTGTGGTAAGTATGTGAGTTAAGTGAACATTTTTTGAAACACCATTTTGTCTGACTACCAACAGTCTGCACATTACGTTTACTGTTTAAGGAAGTCTGGGCCTCTGTAATGGCTAAACGAATGTTTGTGAAATGAAACGCTGCGTGAGTGGAACCATGTAATGAGTTAGATAGTTTGTTGAATTCTATTACGTCGTTTTCAAAGATATTGACGAGATGAAGTGATGTAAAGAGGCGGCTGTAAAACACGTTCTTAGTCAAGTGTAAAATGGAAATGTCAAGCGACTGATATCATATATTTATTCTTTTGAATTTGATATTTCTTCTTATTTAGCTCTCACCACTTTCTCAGCGACGTAACGGTTTTGTTACATTGTCTGAAACCACTTTCAGACTCACACCCTTTCCTCCCCTCACATTAAACTGATACTAATGAAAGATTTGAGACATTTCCAATTGTTGACCTGAAAGTCATTTCACGCGTGATCTGCCTTGTTTCCAGAATTGATTTCTGGACTTGCTAGTATAAAATATTATGTGTGAAGAGGCGTAATCGTTCGTGGCATTGCGTAGGTATTGATTCCATGAACAACGGGAGAAGCAAAATAGAAAGTTATATTTGAGTGAAGGATTTAACAGATCGAGTTACATACGTCAGTGAGATCACGGTAAATTCCAACACAGCATCCACTGCCCCCCCCCCCCATATTTCCTTTTCAAGTCAAACTACACCCCGTCCTCTACCCCCACAAGGCTGGCGACAGCAATTTTTCATAAACCATATAAAAGATTCCGTAAATGGCAGCAGTGATAACATTGGGAAATCAAAAAGCAGAAAACAAGAAACCAGAGGTTAGTTAGTTAGTGTTCTTTCACTTGTGCCGTTGAGCGTCGAGAAGTAGCATGGGCAGAAGCTGAAATGAAAGACAAAATGAATGAGCAATTCAAATGGAAGAACAGTAATACAAAGAAAGGCATTACTCAATTTAAGCATATCAAGAATGAACTAGTTCGAGAATGTGATACAAGTTGTGGATAGACCGAGGAAATTGAAGACATGAAAAGAAGCGGGAAATTGGAACAAGTACATTGGAATGTCAAACAATTTAGTAAAAATAAGCGCATACCATCACAGATAATGAGTGATAAAAATGGGAAACAAATAACAGACACAGAAAACAACAAAAAGAGAGATGAAGAGAATATGTTACGGAACTGTATGAGGCATGTATCAGGCAGATAAACCCTTAAATGACATGCCTTTGATAGAAGAGAGATTACATGTATGCTGAGAATAATTTAATGAGTATTGTTAATCAATGTCGAATAACAAAGCACCAGGGATAGATGAGATACCAATTGCTCTCCTCAAAACATCGAGAGAGACTTTCCACAATTTACTACC
This sequence comes from Ariolimax columbianus, assembly GCA_036924085.1. Classification (NCBI taxonomy): domain Eukaryota; kingdom Metazoa; phylum Mollusca; class Gastropoda; order Stylommatophora; family Arionidae; genus Ariolimax; species Ariolimax columbianus. Next base: position 70,445,063 of record JAVGWX010000016.1, read on the forward strand.
AGAGCATGTTACTGATATTTGCAACAATGGAATATCGTCAAAAGAACTCACAATTTCAATAATAATTTATTTGCCAAAAAAAAATTGAATATAATAAAATGTAGCCAATTCCGAACGATACGCTTAATACCAAATGTATTTCAATTATACTAACGATAAGTAAGGAGGGAATCTATTGTAAGATACAGGAGGTGCTAATAGATAGTCAGTTTGTATTTTCGATCGGATTGTTGTAATTTCGATCGGATTATTGTATTTTCGATCGGATTATTGCATTTTTGATCGGATTATTGTATTTTCGATCGGATTATTGTATTTTCGATCGGATTGTATTTTCGATCGGATTATTGTATTTTCGATCGGATTATTGTATTTTCGATCGGATTGTTGTATTTTCGATCGGATTATTGTATTTTCTCGCAGACAGATTGATCGACCACGGACAGTCATTATGTATCTTCTTTATTGACTACGAAAAAGCCCGTAATCGAGTCCCCTGGAACAAACATTTTCAGGTGTTGCAACAAATAGGTATTGAGAGATCAGTCATTAGGTCCATTTAGAAACTATGAAAATCAATAGGCGATAATTTCAATCAAAGAAGGACTAATTGATACAGTTTCAGTATGAGGGTACGAGAAGGTTGATAGGTTTCACCAAGTCTATATAAAGCATATTTTGTTGAGTTGATTACGACAGTCATGAACAGTCTACATAATGATGAAGCGCAAAAATGCATATGTGCAGAGGATGACAGATATGGGAGTGACTAGGGGTAAGCGGAGAAAGTGAATTATGTCTGAAAAGATACGAAGAACAGGAAATCAACACCTGCCTGAGTATATATACGCTTGGCTGACTGCTTGGACGGAGAACAGAGCCCGTATGGGAATGTCCACTGTGTAATGTTGTTTTCAGAATCAAGAATCAAGAAAGCATATTTTGAGATGATGATGTGAAGAGTTGTTCGTAGTTGAAGTAGTTGTGCCAAAGTCAATGTTAGTGCTATCAATAATTGCCGAAGATCAAACCAAAGTGAGAGGATCAGTAGCAACGAAGCAAAGGCTGCTTGACGAAATTAATGGGAAAAAAAAATGAAAAAAAATGTTTAAAGTTGATTAAAGTTAAGTTTAATCAAAATTTTACAAAATGGGTATGGTCAGATACCGCACCGAGACGAGAACGCAAACAAAACCTACTTTACGACCAATAGGCCTTCATCAGGGACAACAAATAACAACAATGCTGAACTAGCGAATCAACATATACGGAAAAAGGGTCTATTTATCTGATATGGTGATATGGTAGGACAAAATTAACAGCAGTCAAAGAGTGTTGCATTAAAATTAACACATTGAAGACAAATGCTGTGGTAGTACACAAGAACATCGGCACATGAATATCTTCTTCTTCTTCCTCGTTTATCTTCATACCTCGACTTCAATGACTCTAACGAAGGCAGCAGTCGACGCAAGTCCCCGGGCACTTCCGTACAGCTTCTCGTGGAAGGACACTGGCTGTTGTCAAATGCTACTTCTTTTGTCGGTAAACGATCGACAGGACCGCTAAATATCTTCTGTTGTAATGGGGAATGTACCGCAGAAACTTCTTCTTCTTCTGCGTACGCAGTCAGACAGTAACCATTATTTTTTCGAAAAAAGCGGCGGTCATCCTGAGGCTGTCGCCACTGCCATAGAGCTTGTCTTGCAGTTCCACTGGTGATGGCCACATCTGCTCTCTCTGATCCTCGTATGTCGGGCAGTTCTGCAGCAGATGTTCAGCGGTCATTTTACCAGTACCGCACGGGCATTCGTCGGTACACCTTATCTTCAATTTGTTGAATAGGTGGTACCTCAGTCTATTGTGGCCAGTGCGAAGTCTGAAGACAACGACCTGCTCTCTTCGGTTCAACTGGTAATAGGCATCGTTTTTGGTGTAACCAGTATGTTCGGTTTCCCAACTGGTCATGTATCTGGCTTTGATAAGCCGTTTTGACTCTTCGTACGTCATACTGGTATCTGTTTGTGGTAGTCTTGCACCTTCTTTTGCCACTCTGTCTGCCTCCTCGTTGCCTTGGATGTTGCATTGTGATGGGACCCACTGTACCACTACCCTTTTTGGTGCGAACTGCTGGCACAGTTTGCAGAGTGCTGCTCTTAAGTCATTAAGCTCAGTGTTTTTTCTGGCTTTTTAGCGCTGTGACTACGGCGAGAGCATCTGTAAACAGGACTATATGGCTTTCATTTTCACTGTGTGTCACCATTACTTCCACTGCCGCCCTCAGTGCCTCTGCCTCCGCTCTGAAATTGCTTGTGTACTTACCAGTAGCGAAGGACAGTGTTATTTTTCTGCCATTTGGTAGGTTCAGGAATGCTCCTGCCCCTCCGTTCTGTGTTGTGTTTGTTACAGAACCGTCGGTGTATGCATGGGTCCAGTCCATGCTTGGGTAGCTTTTCGTTATGAAGCTTAGGGTAGTATCTCTCCTTTCTTTTTCAGTCTGGCAGTTTTTGTTTGCAATACCTGGTATATTTTCTACCACCTCTGGAAATATATCCTGCCTCCAGGTAGGTTTTCGTACAGTAGTGATGGGTTTTGGTGTTGTTAGTGCGTTTATGGGATCTTCGTGCATCTTTGCTTTGGCTATTTCTGCAAAGTTTCTCCGCTTTAGTTTCCCATTTCCCAAATTGTTTAGTCTCTGGTGCATTGGATGGTCGGTCAATCTTCGGAGCTTCTCTGACTGCAGCTGGGCTGTGCAGTCTCTTCTATCGGTCATGGATTGCAGTTTTGTAATCTTTTCAAATTCTACAATTGGCGTTGACTTCATGCCACCTGTAATAATTCTCATGGCTTGGTTTTGAAGTTTGCTAACTTTATCGAAGTTCGCCTTCGCTGCTGTTGTCCATGCCGCAATGCCATACTCGAGAACTGGTCTCACTCTTCCAGTGTACAGTTTCTTTAGTATGCCTTCGTCTGCTCCCCAGCTTGTGCCAGCAAGTTTCCTCATGATTGCCATTCTTTCTCTGGCTTTCATTCGGTTTCTCTCAATCTGACTTTTCCTTGTCATGCGCCGATCAAATGTGACTCCCAGATAGGTTGGGTTGTCGTTTGGCTGTAGGAATTTGCCATTTAGACTTAATTTGGTACTTTGGGGTTTTAATGAAAGCGAGAATATTGTGCATGTGGTTTTCTCCTCGTTTATTTTGACCAGCCATGAGTTCGCCCACTCTTCCAGCGATGTTAGGGCCGTCTGCATCCGATTTCTTGCTATGGTGAGATTCTTTTCAGAGGTCCACATAGCCAGATCGTCTGCAAACATTGAGCTATGGACTCTTCTTGGTATATTCTCTGTAATATCGTTTATATATACCAGGAAGAGTGTGGGTGACAGTACTCCCCCTTGGGGTACTCCCTGCTCGAGTGTCACCTTTTTGCTCATCTGCCCTTGTACTTGGACTCTGGCCGTTCTTTGTTTGAGGTAGTGGTTGATCCACTTGTACATTTTCCCACAAACATCACTTCTTCTTAGCTTGACTCGAAGTCCATCTTTCCAGACTTTGTCAAATGCCTTTTCCAGATCCACCCAAACAGCTACTGTGTGTTTCTGTGCCTGGTAGGCATCTTCTATCTCCTGGGCTATGAGGATGACCTGGTCCTCAGTGGATCTGTGCTGTCTAAAGCCGGCTTGCTGTGGAATTAGTATTCGTTTTTCTTCCAGATGCCACATCAGTCTGGTGTTTATCATCCGTTCCATCAGCTTGCCGACACAGCTTAGTAGGCTTATGGGCCTGTATCCATTTGGATCTGTTTTGTCCTTTCCTGTTTTTGGTACTGGTACCAGTACTGCGTCTTTCCATGCCTGTGGTACAATTCCCCTTTTCCAGCTTTGGTTCAGGACCGATAGCAGTTTCCTCTTCGCTGTTTGGCCCAGCCCCATCAGCATTTCGTTTGTTATCCCGTCTTTTCCGGGAGATTTCCTTTTCTTTAGTGTTCTCATAGCCTCTTCCATTTCGCGCATTGTTAATTTGGCCATCATGTGCTCTTCAGGTGCCGTAGTCATGTTTTTGTGCCCCTTTAGCTCTTGGCTAATGTCTGTATGCTTATCTGCAGGGACCTCGATGTGGTTTGCTCTGGCATAGTGATCGACAAAGGCGTTTGCTGCTTTCTTACCTGTGATCAAGTTCTCGCCCTGCTTGATAGTAATTTGCTTATTTGACGGGGTTTCGTCGTTCATGGCTCTGACTAGCTTCCATAGCGTGTTCCCGTCTTTGTCCAGGTTTAGACTTTCCGTTTTATTTTTCCAGCTTTCTCTTGCTGTTTGCTTGAGAGTGTGTTTGTACTTCGCCGTGGCGGCTTTGGGGGCGATGTTTGCCTCCATGGATTTTTCTCGCTCTGCCATGTTCCTAGGATTTGTTACTGCATCTTCCACTTTCTGCAACTCATCGTTCCAGTAGGGCTTATAGTTTTTCTTAGCTCATCTTGGGATGGTTTCAGTGGCGGCTTGCATTATTGCCTTGCTTAGGCTTTCCGCCATGGGCTTCATTTTGGTGTTTCGTGTGTTGATGGTTTCACACAGCCCATCTGTCAGGATTGCAAATCTGTCCCAGTCGGCTCGTTTGTAATTCCAACGTGGGAGCGGTTTTGTTTCCTGTGGGCCTACTTCCATGTCAATGGTTAGCCTGATCGGCCTGTGGTCGCTACCTGCCAGTTGGTTTAGCACCTGGCGGTCTATTTTATGGTGTATGTCCTGTGTGGAGAAGGCCAAATCTGGAGTCGAGGTGGTATGCCATGTTCTTGAATAGAAGCTAGGGCTATCATCCGGCCTATTGATTAGGGAGAGATTTGCATCTATCTCCCAATCTTCCACTTCGTCACCTCTGCTGTCTGTGTCAGAGTATCCCCATTTCTCCGAGTGGCTGTTGAAATCTCCAACTACTATGCAGTTGGAGTCTCTGACCTCCATACTCGAGAGCGATAGGTCTCTATTTGGTGGTCCGTACAGATTGAAAATGGGGAGCTTCGTCTCTTGAGCCATTATGTCAACTCCTACAATTTCTGCTTGTCCGGTGTGATTGACAGATACCACGCTACTCGGTATGCAGTTTCTGGTCAGTATCAGGACCCCTCCTTTGTGGCCTTCTCTATCTAGACGGAAGCACTGGTATCCTCTGATTGAGAATTTATGATTATTGTTGAGGTGCGTTTCCTTACCGCAGAAACGAAGGTTGAGAACTCATTGTAAAGTTGGCACATCAGTTTGTTGTGTCTTGTACGAAGCCTGAGAGTGATCTCCTGGACAGTTGGTGGTGAGCATAGTTTTCTATATGGTTAGGGTGGTCTTTTTTCCATTTTGTTCTGCAAGTGGCCATGGTGGCTGATTTTGTCTCATCGCATAACTGAATATGATCATCAATAGAAGACAATCGAACAACTAGAGAAGCTTACATATTTGAGACAAGCCATACCAGAAGATACCCACAATGAGACGGAAATTAAGACAAGAAATTGCATCGGCAGACAAAAGGATTCCGAGAAAAAAAAGAAACTGCTAGATTAAAATAATATCAGGATAGAACTTAGGAAAACAGTAATCACCACTCATGTATGGCTAATTAAACTGCATGTGGCTGAAACATGATCTTTAACAAATAATGGATGAAATGGTTTGAAAGCGCTTGAAATGTGCAAGCTATAGGAGAGTGCAACGTGTGTATGACAGAAAGAAGATCCAATGACAATATCCTCACGCAGGTAAGCGCACAAAAATAAATATTGATACAGAAACCAAGATTGAGTTGATTGAAGCACAACATCCGACATAAAAGTCTTCTACAGAAGATACTAGAGGGCAAGATTCAAGGTAAGAGAGGAAGAAGGCGACCACGACTCACCTTTACATCTCAGGCAGGCAGGGACATTAAAGAACGGACATATGCGGAAATGAAGAAAACTGAAGAGATTAGCGTCAAAGGGAGAGACATACTTAGATAATCTCACAACCAGTCACAGGACTGATAATCAACCACAGAATAGGGTCAAATGGAGAGACATATTCAGACTACCTTACAGCCAGTCTTAGTACTGACCAACCAAATGATGATGAATGCTTTCTTAAAATGTATTATCCTTTGCAAAAATTATTAAAGTTGTCTTTCTCATAAAATATGCAGTTACGGTTATATGACGAAGGTAAGAGAAACAAATGAAGAAGGTAATAGGAACAGATGAATAGTGTAATAGGAACAGATGAAGAAGGTAATGGGTACAAATGAAGAGGGTATAAGGAACAGATGAAGAGGGTACAAGGAACAGATGAACAAGGTTAAAGGAACAGATGATCATAAATAATGGTTGGCAAGAGAACTTCAATAATTACGAAGAGCTCAACAATCACAAGCTACTTCAAATCGTTGGCGAGAAGAAGATCATCAGAGACGTGCTCATGAACGAAGCGACGTGCAAGGATCACTTTGATTTAATTAACACTGATGGACCCCGTAAATCAGTGTCATGTCAGAGTAGATCTGCAAGCTGAAGCATGTTCCCAACAAAACCGTGATCAACACGGACAGCGTGATTTACAGTCAAACACTACTGACAATGTACGAGGGAAGGGTGGGGGAGTGATGGTTGAGAGGAGCAAGACATGGGTCGAGAGACAAGTGGAGTTGATGGGGAAGAGGTACATGTGTGGAGTTATTATCCTAGAGAACATGCTGGAAAGGATACACAGGAGCGACAACACTGGAAGTGGGATTCCAAAATTATATGAGGAAAGAAGTGCCGGCCTTTAGTGTCTAGAAGAGAGAAGAATGGGGTGGGTGCGGTGGGGAGGAGAGAGAATCAGGAGATGGAAAGTGTGTAAGCTGGTCGGGAGGGGGGGGGAGGGGTCGGTATGTTGAGAGACGCATGGATGGACGGGTTGGTGAGGAGTGACTAAGATGACTTACACAGATGAAAGAAAGGGTAGATTTGTTGCGGGGGTTGGGTGGAGTACTTGCGTCTTAATTCACCCCAAACAGAGTTCCCTGGGCTCACATCGAACGTGTCTGACAAGTGATGACTGTATGGGACATTCCATTTCAGGTCAAGGGTAGGACAGGTCGATATAATGTATTATAAATAAATAAGTAAATACAGATAAAGATAGAAGCGTAGAAGCAATGCTAACGGTAACCCTAACCAAACCTATCTGTGGCGGAGGCTGGAGTTTTGGTAAAAAAAACTGGTTGTTTTCAAACAGACTGTGATGGGAGCGATGTTCTATGAAGGACATGCTACATGATGATGATATATATATATATTCTGTGGCAGCATATGGCTGCGAATCATGGACGATTACCAAAACTTGTTGAAAAAGAATGGAATTTTTTGAGTAAAAAATGTTACAAAAAAGATCCTCAGAATACCCTGGACTGAGAAAAAGATAAATATAAGCATTCGCCAACAGTTGAACATAGAGGAGAACTGGTTTATCAATTTGATTTTGGCCAGAAAATGTAAATATTTCGGTCACATCAAGAGACACAACGGTCGTGATGGAAGGTATGGTGCCAGGCAAAGAATGTAGGGGTAGACAAAGAGGACGATGGCATCAAGATATCCAGGAATGCCTGGGTATGACTGTGGCGGAGGCTCGTGTTCCGGCAAGGGAAAGAGCATCTTTCAGACAGACTGTGATGGAAGCGACGTTCTATAAAAGACAAGCCACATGATGATGCTGACGATGATGATATATATGTATATATATATATATTTCAGACGGAAATTTTTATTTTTTCAGAATGCAACGGAATCGGGTCGACCCAGCCTTAAATAGGTACTGGTTCAGTCCGGGACGTAAAAGCGGCAAGGAAGAGGAGATGGCTACCGCCCTCATAAAGCCGAGCCTCTGAAATGTGAGATCGCGATATATATATCGTTTTGCCGATGCTTCTACGAGGGACAGTTACTAAGTAACAAACATTTTATTGATAATGTATTTTTTTTCAAAAGTGCAAACCAGACATAGTCCCCGTACCTAGCAACACACTTTACCTACCTATCCACTAGTTTGTGGAGTGGATGCATTCTAGAATAAAGTCTTCTGGTGTGAACGTCAAAAAGGCTTTAACCAATTGTGCACCTCCTCAATTACCTCCTTTCCAGAAAGCTTGCGACCCAGTTGCTACACACGTTCCTAATAACGAAGTCCATCATGAACGTTTTTCAGCGCAGCTCCGTGACTCATGTTGAAAATCTATGTCTATTTTATAAATAGTGACAAGTCTGTTGCCACGGACTAGCTGGTCGATCGGCTCATTGTGTCTGTTTCATTATGTATGTTGCCAAACTTGCTACAGTTTATCATTGATGTTTTGTCTTCCGTTTTTAAATCTTTCAACCCATTAATACGCTCTCCTCTGACTCAAACAACTGTATCCATTCTATGGCATCATTCTTCTGCAGAATTCAGGTTTCCCGCCCTCTGACAACAACAAACAACTAGCTTCTTGTTGTTCTTCGACAGTCAGACGACATATTGTAAGGTATATTGCGTATATGTTAACTGCTCGATCATCACAATCCATTCGCTGAGTAATGTAAAGAGCCATGATTGTGTCCTGAAATACAATTATTTTTTTTACTTCCTCCTCAATGCAATATATAATAAAATGTATGTTACTTAATGACTGTTTCTAGTAAATATATATATAAACAATTATTTATACATGCATCATCATTGGCTCTTTTTGTCTTGTCAGACGATAGTAATTGTGCATTTAGCACAAAGTCCGGGCAGAAATGATAGAGTCCATGCGTTGACCATGCAGTATGGTCCCTCTCTCGGTCTGCCTTGTTTGCTCCAAGGGAAAGGTGATACCAATACATTTGGAACAAGACAAGCAGCAGAAGCTGCCGGAACAGCAGAGCAATGCTCTATCTGTTCTTCTGTCGTGGCTTTACTGCTAGACCAGCCACTAACCAAGGCTAATGGCCTGGTGTGCCTGCCACAACACTCAGCTGTGATTGCCTAGAATAAGGCACTGTATCTTCTTGTGTGTGCTCCTTCGCACATCGTCGGTTGTCAGGTTTTGTAGACGCTGACCAACTTTAAGAAATTTCAGAAAACAGGTTGCACAGCCATATCTGACAAAACCCGACAAGATACGCCAGTATCTTATTTGCAAGCCTTCAGATGGTTTTAAATCAGAATTTTCTTTTTCCTAGACGAGCTGCCTTCCTAGGCTTTCGAGTCCCATCTGCCCGAATATACATACATGCATATATGCATGTACGTACGCACGCACTCACATACACGCACATACACACACACACATACACACACATACACACACATACATATATACATACATACATACATACATACATACATACATACATACATGCATATATACATACATACATACATACATACATACATACATACATACATACATACATACATACATACATACATACATACATACATACATACATACTTTACATACATACATAACATACATAAATTACATACATTACATACTTACATACATACTATACCCGTAAATACATAAGGCTTCCAATACTGTCTCGGTATCTAGCTAATCAATTATACGATACATTGTTCCAGTTGCAAAACCATTACCACAATTGGAAAAGGAATTCGGCGTCTACATTCCAGTTGCACGTAATAGGAACCGCTTTTTAATGTGAACCCACAGGCCATATTATATAATCTCTCGACTCAAATTCCAAACTACGTATTTACAGTTCAGCTGTGGTTCAACTCAAGATGTGCTGGAGTTCTTGTTTTAAAAAATTGTATTTGTATTCGTGTCATTGTTAATTAAATAATGCGATACATTCGGTGCTTTTTCTCCATTGCTTTAGGGTTGAGAGATAAAGGCCGCTTGGTTCTTGTAGTTGCGACGTAGTGTACATGATGTGGTTTCTATTTACCCAATTTACCCAAAAAAACTGAAAGCCTCTCACGTTTTTAACTCTGCTTCCGCTAGTAAAATTGCCGGCTGCTAAACGGTTCAATTACCCATGTTCTTCACTCATTTAATACTATGTATTCCTTTAAATCCTAGCCGAATTGATTTGTTTCTTACGATATTGTTATAGCTTTTTCTTGCGTTCCTCTAGTTTTTTGTTTTTTTTAAATTCCCCAAGGCAGTGTGCGTTGCACTAAGTTTTTTTATTTTGCGCCTGTCGAGCCAGTGCATCCAACTTCGGCATTCATTTTATGTAGGCTTTGCTTCCTCCTTCATTTTCTAAGGGTTAGCTTCCCCGGGGTAACAGCCAGTGCTGTGATGGGGAGCGAACCCAGCACCTTTGAGTTGTGCGCTGTGTCACTTAACCCACGTCGTCCCCTTTCTTATGATAAAAATCTCATTAATAAGATCGGACTGTAAAGGGTTAGCACGCGGATCTAATATTGTAGGGAGGGCTGTAAAAAGTTAAATAAAGAAAACGTTATTCGTGTACATTCGGATGAAATATTTGCTCAAAGGGCTGAAAGAAGCAAATACAATTAACGATACAATAGTACGCTTTGGCGACCAGGGCCCGTCGCGTCGAATGACCATGTCCCTAACCCCTTCTGATGGCAGCGTCCCATGTGGACTTCAGTTCTGTTGGGGAGGAGGCGAGCAAGACAATCTAAAACATTAGAAGCTTATTGATGACGTAATTAGAATTACGAAAGTTGGTAAAAAGATAAGAAACACATTTTTGCTAATGTGTGCAGCTCTTCAATTTGGTGCCGCATTTAGGACTTTATAAATAACCTTTAAATAAAATCATAAATGTTGAGTCTGTGTATTTCTTTCAACAATTATTATATGCATCCATTGTACAAAGACAGGCTATTTTAATGTTATTTCACCGTTTTTCTCTCAGTCAATCCAGCTGTTAATGCGTACCTGAAGAAGGAACAATGTCGAGCCACCACAGGAGCTACGAAGTTCGAAATCTGTCGCTGGCACTTTCATCAGCTGTAGTTGTTGTTGTTGTTACTGAATACCCAACCTATTGTGTTCCTTGAAAAGAGCGTTTATATATATATATATATATATATATATATATATATATATATAATCATCATCATGTAGCATATTCTTTATAGATAGTCGCTCCCATGACAGTCTGTCTGAAAGAGACTCGTTCTCTTGCTAAAACTCCAACATACACCCCAATCATACCCAAGCATTCCTGGCTATGTTTGTGCTATCGTCTTCTTGGTCTAACCCTGCCTCTTTTGCCTGGCACCATACCTTCTGCCACTGATATATATATTATCAAGGCCTTGTATGATAATTCACGACGATGTGTTCTTACAGCCGTAGGCAACACTGAATGGTTTAACATAAAAACTGGAATACAACAGGGAAGTATTTTATCACCTCTACCATTTGGCATAACTATAGATTGGACTATGAAACACTATGCCGATGATAACCACTTACGCATAGAATAGGCAGATAACAAGACATAAGAATATCTTGATTTTGCAAACGACATAGCGCTACAAAGTACTATTAATGGAAAAAAAAAAGAAAATATAGACTATGCCAGTGGTCATAACAGATAGGACTTTAAGTAAACGCCTCAAAAATAAAAATCATGGCTTCCACAACTACAACGGCTGACATGTTACAAGGGAAATCTCTACAAAATGCCCAACACTACACATACCTGGGAAACAAAATGACACAAGATGAAGATGTCATGAAAGACATTTCCACTAGAATTGCATTAGGCTGCTGCGCCTTTAATCAGCTCACCAACATCTGGAAATCAATGACACTAAGCAAACATATCAAGCTCAGACTATTCAATTCAATCGTTTTGTGGGATCAAGATGCTGAGCAGAGCGTGAGCTGCAGTGGTCAGCGACCCATAGCTGAGTGCTAGCGTCAGGGCCAGCGAAACAGAGCTGCCAAAACCCTTCTACACCTCCACTCGGTGATACTGGATAACAGGCTGCAGCAGGGCAGACTGACTAAGGAGAAGGGATCGAAGAGGGAATGCTAACCCGGTACTCAAAAAATGCTTGCTGAAGTCGGATCTGTTGGACCGAAAGGTGCAAATATTGCAGTCAAGCTGTAAACTACGACACAATGTATTCTACTTCTTCTTCTTCTTCTTCTTCTTCTTCTTCTTCTTCTTCTTCTTCGTACGCTGTCAGACGTCAACTTGAATTTGTTCGAAAAAAGCACCTGTCCTCCTGAGGCTGTCGACACTGCCATAGATCTTGTCTAGTGTTGCCATTGGTGATGGCCACATGTGCTTTCTCTGGTCCTCGTATGTCGGGCAAATTTCCAGAAGATGTTCAGCGATCATTTTCCCTGTACCACATGTACGTTCGTCAGCGCCACCTATCTTCAGTTTATTGAATAGATGGTACCTCAGTCTGTTGTTTCCTGTGCGGAGTCTGAAGACTACGACCTGCTCTTTTCTGTTCAACTGGTAGTAGGTATCATTTTTTGTGTAGCCAGTATGTTCTGTTTCCCATTTGACCATGTATCTGGCCCTAATAAATCTTTTGGACTCTTCGTAGGTCACACTAGAATCAGGTACACAATGCATTCCGTTCTCTGGACTACATTCTGCTACTTGAGCCCTTTTAGGATTTGGTAGCGGGAGATTGAGAACGAACGAAGCGAAGCCAAGCTAATCGTAATTGTCATTCCTGACACATGTATATGAAAGCTGGGAAACAACAAAAGCGCTGGAAAACAAAGTAAATATCTTTGAAAATAAATGTTTAAGAAAATTATTGAATATTCGCTGGGACCAGTTCAAAGCTAATAACTCGATAAGAACAGAGACAAACTTCAAATAAATGTCGAACATCATCCGAAAAAAAAAACCATGGACATACATCGGACATGTCTTTAGAATGAACAACAACCGTCTTCCGTTGCAAGCACTCGAATGGACACCAACGGGCCTTGGAAAAGGGACCGGAAAAGAGTGAGACCCAAGGAAACACTCAGAAAAACAATCATCCGAGAGGGCCCAACAATGGGCACTATACAAGATCTAAAAAGAGTGGCGTCACAACGTTTTAACTGGAGATCATGTGTCTCTGCCTTATGCGCCCATTTGGCGCACTAAGAACATAGATAGATAAACATATATTTGAAAGACAAGAAAAAGATACAGGCTGGCGTCTGAAGGCCAACTCACGAAATATAAGCGTCACTGAATGGCAGTTTTCAGATCGAATGATTTATTTAAATGCTTATCTGGAAAGACATTTTTTTTAAAAAGAATACTATTATTTCAAGATGAACAAATATTGAAAGCAAATCTGAAAAATGTTGCTTTACATTCCAGCAACATCTTCTTTCTCGTTCCACAGCCTGCTCCAGGAACTTCGATTTCCCACAAAATAAAGCCAAACTAAACACTAGCGAAATTAAACTTTCAGTTTTCCTTTTGGCGGTGCCCGGAAAATAAACATATATTTGTGAGCAAAAATTCAACATTCTAGAAACTTCCCAACCAATTTCTGTAAAAGGTCTAGCCCAGCCCACACATACATCATGGCATAGTGCCATGGTTCTTTCCTTGGTCGGGGTTGTTTGTTCGGACACATTCGTTTACAGTGTGTTAGGCAGACATTGAGTGCATGTGGTAGGAGTTTGTTTGAGGGAGAAACACATACACATGTACGACTAAGAGACACATTGTGACATTCAAGTCAGAAAATACAAATCAGAAAGAATTACACAAGACAACGAAGAGAGAGAAACATAAAGAGTAGACTGGTCTCTTGCGACGTTTTAACGTCATTGATTCAGGTGGATAATCCCCGTTGGGAATCTCTTGTTACTTTTCTTGCTGTTATATGCGAACAACGAGTAAGTTCACTGTCTTTGCGAGCCCTGAAAATGGCGTCAAATGGTGAGTTAGTTGTAGTAACTTTCTTCCCATCCCGAGCGTGCTGATGAAGGTGGACTGCGATCTTCCAGGCGACTGTTATACTTGACTTCATCTACGTTACGCTCACTACTACGGGGATCATGTCCATCGACTTCTCGTCAGCCAGAGTATCCAGAAAACAGCCTGTATCTGGGGAAAGCCACATCAAAGATAGATAGCGGTCTTAACTTAACGTCTTTATACTAGTTTTGCAGACTCTGTAGAGTCTGTATACAACCAGTTTCCTTTACATTCACTTCATCTAAAAATGCATATGCGCATCCAATCTATTATTTAATGCATTAATTAACCCTGCCTCCACTATTTCCTGTTGCAATGCATTCCTAGCATGCACCACCATTCTCTGACTAAAAATATATTTCCTGGTATCTAATTTGGATCTCACTTTAAAAAATATGGACCTAACACCATATTCACAATGACATACAGACGTGTTTAAGGTATCAACTCTTTATTTTGCCTGTGGTTATGAGACAAAATATTCACATCATCAGCAGAGTCCATATTATCGTGTTGTCAAATTCCATTGGGGGACGGCGTGGCCTAGTGGTTAAGTGGCACGGCTCACAACCAGAAGGTGCTGGGTTGTATCCCCAACACAGCACCGGCCGTTACCCCGGTGAAGCAAATTCTTAGAAAATGCAGGAGGAACCAGACCCTTACATAAAATGAATGCTTAAGTCGGATGCACTGGGCCGACAGGCGCAAAATAAAAACCACAGTGCAAAGCACACCGCCTTGGGATTTAGAGAAATAAGGCGAACGCAAAAACAAATATAAATAAATGCCATTGAATTCTATGTTCGTGCATTCTTCACAATCCAAACAAAAAACCACACAAAAATGTCCCGATAGCTCTCCGTGATGTAGAAATATATGCTTCGTGTTTTATTGTTTTGTATATTTTGTTTTTGTCTAACCATCTGACGCTTCGTATGCCAGCTCCGCATTATTTTTGGCATTGTCTCATTTCACTCAAAATTAAACTTTTTCAGTTGCCTGTTATTAATTTACTCGGCCTTGTCTCTGGTACATATCATTTTGTAGCATTTCAAGTAAGCTTTCCTTATTTTCCTTACCTTCTTCTTCGCTAAAGTATATTCTATTATTCATACTTTTGAGTTATGTACCCCATTGTATTTCAATAGAATGTATTCACAAGTCTCATTCCAAATTGTTGTTATCCGCTTAAAACTCATTTCCGTATCACCCACTTCTTCCAGCGCTTGTAATACATTGCACCTATTTGTTAGGGGGTTTTACGTGGCGGTGTGGTCAAGCCGTTTGCCTTTGTGTTGAGGCAGTTGGGATTTTAATTCGAGCTGTGAAAGTCGGTTCATGATTTCAAATTTGTCGGAGATATCTGGATGTATTGCTGGAGTTAGTTCGTGCCTTGTGTGATGGTCTCGGCAGGTAAGATACCGTTCTGCGGAGAGAGACCGAGCCATAATGGCAGACCTGCGACGATGAATTCAAGCCCTCGCCTTTAACCTTTAAATCTATTGTATATTGAGCTGGTCTATGATTAAAACCACTTAGAAATGATGTATGAGGTTATTCCTGTACCTTTCTGAGCCTATCAGCACAGAAATGGTGAGACCCTTTTCATAAGACCCCCAAGCAGAAAATACAGTAAAATATTCTGGCACGCCATCTCGAAATGGCTCTTCCTGGCGCGACTAAAACATAAACATGGACAACTCACAATAATAGTCGCCTACGCCTTCACAGACGAGGCTTAACCTCAAGCACAGGGCAACTTCTACCATAATTTGGCCAATGCCACAGTACCTCTACATGATGAATTTATCTTACTGGGTGATTTCAACGCAATATCACCTTCCCACCGTAGTGGTTAAGACTGGGTCCTGGGCTCGTTCGGCAGTAAAAATGCACATAACATCTCAGACAGGTTCCTGTCAATTTGTTTCGCTTTCAGTCTGAAAATTACCTGCTTAAACATCCACCGCTACACATGAATTTCTAACGACCGAAGGACTAGGAAGGAACTCGACCACATCCTTGTGAGAAGTCTCGACCGGGTGGTTTCCTGTCATGTCTTTCGCGGTGCAGAGGCCACTGCCAATACTGACCATCAGCCCATACATCCTTCCAATGCCTCTGCTGACTTCTCAAGGCTAACCCAAGCGTCGTCGAAAATTAATCGAAGCCTTAAGGGGAAATATAGTTACAGCGGACACTTCCCCGATTACCCGGAGACAGCATGGGCAGTCATAACGAACGACACATGCGAGGCCACCAGGCTAATCACCGTCCCAAGGACCACTAAGCGTCAGCAATGACTCTCTGATACCTCGTATTACATTATACTACACCAGAACTCAGTCAGGCGTCACAGTGACCACGTAGAACCCCGAGGGCTAAAAGACCATCTCAACTCGGCGGCAAGGTAGAAGGAGCACTACACGCATGCTCTTAACCACCCAACGAAAACGACATGCACTCTGATCTCTCTGCTGAACCTATGGACCCTCCCCAGGATAAGGAAACCAACATCGACCAACCAACATCGACCAACCAACCAACATCGACTAACCAACATCGACCAACCAACATCGACCAACCACCATCGACCAACCAACATCGACCAACCAACATCGACCAACCACCATCGACCAACTACCATCGACCAACCACCATCGACCAACCAACATCGACCAACCAACGTCGACCAACCACCATCGACCAACCACCATCGACCAACCACCATCGACCAACCAACCCACGACCTCTATAGCTGTAGTCATTTACATTATTCGGAAACAGAGGTGAACGAGCATATCAGGCCCGGAACACAACCCACCGGAGCTATTTTAAAACACGCCATCGACCCGATAAGCTCTGCCCTCCATCAGTTATTCCTACAAGTAAGGAGGACGGGACATGTTCACATCGAATGGCGCGATGGAATCGTCGTCTCCCTGTACCAAAGCAAGGGAGTGGCAAAGCCTGCAGTAATTACAGAACTATAACACTACTCTCGGGTCCGGGGAACGTGTTTTCCCGTGTGCTGCTGGCTAGACTCAAGCCATCGGGCTTCACCCCAGGCCGTTCTACTATCGACGTTATCATTGCTCTGCCTGTCCTTGCCGAACTGCACCGCGCCTTCAATTGTCTCTTGTGCACTTGATGTCCGCCTTCGACTCGGTTGATCGGTCGGCTTTATGGAAGCCCTCCATGGAATAGGCACCCCGGCCCTTGTTAAGACTCACCAAGGAGCTACACAAGAACACCGGCGCCAGAATTTGATTGGGTGGCTCTCACACACACTCTCTCTTTCTATCTATGTCTCTCTCACTCGCTCGCTCTCTCTCTCTGTCTCTCTGACAGATACACCACGGCTTTGGGTGTCAGACGTGCATGTGTTCTTGCCCACGACCTGTTCTGTCGGGACGTCGTGTTTCGCTATCGACCAGTCAATCTTCACTGATCTTGCGGACATTTTTCTGTTCGGCATAAACAACCCTGCGCTGCAGCGAGAGCTCTTTAAAAATCATTAACAGCGAAATCCCCTGTCTAGGCCTGTTTATATCCTGGGTCATAAGCAAAGTCCAGAACCTCACTTTCGACCTAGCAACCCAGGGATACGCTGTTGATTTCTCAAGTGGATAGCCTCCAAGTCTCGCCATGCCATGTTTTAGTAATGTCCAGGTTTCCTGGGAATCGTGGATAAACGACAAAGGAAAGGCATTGCCCTTTTGATCGTAGACTAAAGTTGGAAAGGATAGCATCTAATTTGAAGAGATCATGGACAAACATGGACTAAGAATCAAAATGATAATGGATGATTGCTAATGGTCTTCTAATGGTCTGCTAATGGTCTTCACAACCCCAATACCACACTGCGGAGAGCATCAACGAATTCATCTAACTCGGCAGTATCTTCTTCTTCGTACGCTGTCAGACGTCAACTAGAATTTGTTCGAAGAAAGCAGCTGTCATCCTGAGGCTGTCGACAGTGCCATAGAGCTTGTCTAGTGTTGGCACTGGCGATGGCCACATGTGCTTTCTCTGGTCATCGTATGTCGGGTAATTTTGCAGCAGACGTTCAGCGGTCATTTTCCATGTACCACAGGTGCATTCGTCAGTGCCACCTAGCTTCAGTTTATTAACTCGGCAGTATGATATCATCTAATGGACTCAGTGGTCGTGATATGTTAGGGGGGATCGAACTAGCTGAGTCTGAAATGCACGATTCCCGACGTGAATACATCAACGGCATGGTCTCTCTTGACACAAAATAGCGCTTCTGCCAGTCCTGAGTCGTCCCATGTCTGCTTTACGGCTCCGAAGTCTGGACATTACTAAAACATGGCATGGCGAGACTAGTGGCCTTCCACATGAGAAACCAGCAATATATCCTGTGCATTCAATAGCTAGTTAGTTAGTTTTCTTTCCACTTGTGCCGTTTAGCGTCGTGGGGAGCTTGAGTCGTCTATCCTGCGCCAAATGCGTTGCGTCGGTCAATGTGAGCCCTTGTCGTTGCACAATCACTCTAATGTCATCTATCCACCTACCTCGCGGCCGCCCCCTTGCCCTGTAGCCAGATCTACCAGCATTGCAAGCCATCAGTGGAAGTTGATGAGGGTGCATTCTCATGAGATGACCAAACCAACTTATTTTCTGCCTGGAAATGTATTCGGCCCAAGACGTAGTGCCGACCATACTTCGAATGTCGTCATTCCGCATTCTGTCTCTTCTTGTAACACCGATGACTTTCCTCAAACACTTCATTTCACAAGTCGAAATTCTGCTCTCGCACGCCCTTGACAAAGGCCATGTTTGGCACTGGTAGCACAAAATCGGCATAAATATACTGTTTATCAGCTGTTGCTTTGTTGCCAAACTAATGCTTGGGTGTCTAAGCAATGGGAACAGCTGATAAGTCACCGCAGATGCTTTCTGACACCTTGTCTCGATTTCCCTGTCGTTTTCCCGGTGCATTCAATGGCATGACTATATCCGTGGATGTTTCTCCTCAAACAGGCGTCCGCCCAATCTCAGAAACATTTGACCACCGCCCAGTTTCTTTGTCCGGTTTTGTCGTACGGCAGGATAAGAAAGCACTGGCCTACAGGATACTTCACAGGTCATTCCACAGCGCCAATTGTCTCCTCCCGGACCGGCTGGGTGGGCATAAGCGCCCGTCCCCGCACAGTATAGCTTCAGCAGATAGCAACATCCACCTCCGCTCTGGACAAGATCTGGAAGCACACCGCAGCAGTCGGTCGTGGATGTGGCCGACCGACATAACGGACATCAGACGCCTAAGCGAAGATAATTGTTGTATTATTATTCTTTTTAAGTATTTTCTTTATTGTGTTTATGAGAAGGTGTTGGTCGTACATCCGGTCTGTTCCTCTATTTAAGTCGACACCCTGAAACGATGATCTGATCGTCTTATTTACACATTGACAGCTCTCCACTCTAGTGGTCTGTGGACCCCCCCCCCCCCCCCCCCCCAATCTGCTTAGTGTATCCTTCGGCGTGATAACATGAGGCCACCAATCGCCAGTTGTTTGAAATTACAGAGGTTCATTATAACAATGAACCATTATCATTGTAATTCTTAGTCCATCTTTGTCTATGATCTCTTCAAATTCGATGTTATCATTTCCAACTTTAGCATGTAGGTCTACGATCAAAATCGCAATGCATTTCCTTTGTCTTTTATCCACGACATGTTTAACAGTTGATGGTCAAAATAACAGATCATCAAGACAAATGTTCAGTTATGGCATGGACAAGTGAGAAGGTGATTAGTTATGGTTTTCTGCGAGGAAATATTGACCATAAACTTGAGATCAAACATACATTTATTTTGTCAATGGTCTATCATGCTTGTTGGTTGTCAAAAATATTGATTAGACTACTTAAAGTGTCTGGATTCATGCTCCCGATATGAATAGAAGTGATGTGACTTATTTTAGATAAGTACACCATTTTCTCCTTATATGTTGACATCCCCCATATTTGTATTCTCCTCTTTTTCTACGATTCGTTAGTTAATTATTGTCATTGTTCGTTCTCCCTGATGAAGACCTATTGGTCGTAACACTGGCCACAATAGACTGAGGTACCACCTATTCAACAAATTGAAGATAGGCGGCACTGACGAATGCTCGTGTGTTACAGGGAAAATGACCGCTGAGCATTTGCTGCAAAACTGTCCGACATACGAGGATCAGAGAAAGCACATGTGGCCATCACCAGTGGCAACACTAGACAAGCTCTATGGCAGTGTCGACAGCCTCAGGATGACCGCTTCTTTTTTCGAAAAAATAAAGGTCGACGTCTGACAGCGTAAGAAGAAGAAGAAGAAGAAGAAGGTCGTAAGGGAGGTTTCGTTTCTGTTTTGGTCTCGGTGCGGTATCTGACAATACTCGTTGTTAATCATTTTGTTTCACTTTATTTTGTTTTTTAAGTGTCTAGTTAGTGGAGTGTTATGGTATTTGTTTTTCACCACAAAAATGCAAAGAGGAGATCAACTTCAACAACTATCACTTTGCGGTGGACCCAGCTGTAAATTGGAATCTGACTTGAGGTTAGCTAAGTAAAAGACAGCGATGAGGGGAACTTCACACCCCTGTTCCAGCTCGCATAAGCTGTGGCCTTGTGCATGTCGGGACACTTAACCACTTCCACGTGCACTACCTGGGAAAACTACTGAGCATTACATGGCAAGACCTGGTGTCAAATACAGAAATGTTAGCGCCATAAGGCATGTCCAGCATATATAAGATGGGCTGACCATAGGGTACGAATATCGGATCAACGTCAAGGCATGTCCAGCATATATAAGATGGGCTGACCATATGGTACGAATATCGGATCAACGTCTACCATCAGAGTTGCTCTGTGGTGAACTGCAAAATGGCATGAAAATCACAGTGGGCAGCGGGAAGGTGCAAGGCCACACTTAAGAGATCATTGATCCAGTGCGGTATTAACCACGATGACTGGGAAAGAATCGCCACCAATCGCATAGAATGGCGATTATTTTGGAGTGTTCAGAGACAAGAAGTATCGATAATACATGAGGTACGATAATACATGAGTCTATTCAGGGACGATTGCTCAACAAGTCAGCTCACAGCAACCCGTCTTCAACCCCGGTGGTAGGGGGTGTCCTATTTTCTTGTCCTAAATGCCTCCGATTAGCTTATTTAGCCTTCTTTGAATTCATGTGAACAGTAAATGTTCACAAAATCGCCCTCATCGATTACGATGGAATGCATCTACGCACACGAAACAGGTCGATGTGGCAGCAAATCAGACATGCCGAATTTAAACATGCCTTAAACTAACATCAACGGAAAAAGAATATACAATCGATGGTTTCGTATCTCAAGATATAAGAAGACATGTTGTATCTGAAGTTGAGAGACACAATCAGTCATGTGACCAAAGACACCCTCTTTTTGGACATACAGCAGAAAGAATTCGACTGAAATCAATGAAAAGTTTCCTGCGGACTGTACAGCCTTCAGAACAGAGCCCCAAATGAAACCGCATAGAAATTACTGGTGAAGGTTGGATGGAGATCAGAGAAGAACCTGCCCCAGGATATGATTTACCATATACTACCTGGAAATCTATGAACAGGTTAAAAGCAAGTGTGTCCCGATGTGGGTCTAACCTGATAAAAGTGGTGATTTGCATACAATGAATATTACGAATGTGGGACCCTCCAGGACCCTGGACACCTGATTATATGTCCTAGGATGCAGGAATCAAGTGCAGTGGAGGACTTGATGGTGGCAAATGTGGGACCCTCCAGGACCCGGAACACCTGATTATATGTCCTAGGATGCAGGAATCCAGTGCAGTGGAAGACTTGATGGTAGCAAATGTGGGACCCTCCCGGACCCGGAACACTTGATTATATGTCCTAGGATGCAGGAATCAAGTGCAGTGGAGGACTTGATGGTGGCAAATGTGGGACCCTCCAGGACCCGGAACACCTGATTATATGTCCTAGGATGCAGGAATCAAGTGCAGTGGAGGACTTGATGGTGGCAAATGTGGGACCCTCCAGGACCCGGAACACCTGATTATATGTCCTAGGATGCAGGAATCCAGTGCAGTGGAGGACTTGATGGTGGCAGATGAAAGACCATTGACAGTGGTTGGTTTTGGGGGGAAGACTATGTGAGGTAGCTGGACATGGAATATAAGTAAGTATCGATATGAATGGATGAACAACATGTATTCAATTCTGAAGTCCCTAAACATGGCATTATTTAGAATGTCTTGAGTTGACGATGCCCTAACATTCAATTCCCATACAGCGGTAAAGTCTGCTGAGCAACACTCTTTCCTTTACTGCATTTACTGGCATTTCAGTATCATCATCATGATTACGAGAGCTATCCAAGCTGTCATCTGCAAATCATGCTTCAGGACAGATTCAACTAAATCCTGAGCAGCATTGGAAGTTTTACAGCTGGAACACGACATCGTTAATTTTTTTTTTTAAACCAGAGCAGGACACATTTCTTGGAAACATGGAAATCAAAATCACTAATTAGGTTTGCATTAAATACCACATCAATTATCTTTCCAATGTTCTCATAAATGTCTTTGTCGTCAGATTCTAAATCATCATCATCACCATTATCGTGGCTTTCAAGCCGTACCTGTCGAGGTATTTAATCCTATTATTCATGTTAGAGATTGCTCGTGTCAGCAATTGAGGTCAAAGTTTTTCCTTTACAAACGAATGACGTAGATTGTAACGGACAATAAGTAAAAAGATGAAACAGCAAATAACAGAGCAAAAATATGGATACACAGACAATAGAACACGTGACCATATGGCATGTATTATTTAGTTGTATAATTGTATTGATTAGCTTGGAGTTTTAACTCTGATTATATCTTTGCGCTTTTCACTACTGCTCATGGGTTCAGGCCATCTTACTTCTATTACAAGTCCAGTCATCGTGACAGACGCGCAAACCGTACTTCAGAAGGTTCAGAAGGGATGGCTTAGGTACGAGTGGGTAGCAGCTGTTGAGACCTCAAACCTCCAGGCGTTGACATGGATCTACTGTCCTGCTCATAACGGGGTTCAGGGCAATGAAAGAGCTGACATTATAAACTCCCATCATGGGCACATTAGTGATGGATAGAAGTGACATTTTGAAATCAATCAATGACCGCCTGCTAGATGAGGACACCGCAATAGATGAAGCAGCATCCCCCAGGCTGCAAAGTTTCGACATTAAACGAGGTTTGAGCGGAGTATGGCGCATGAGAGGACGGAGCAGGAGAGTGTACAACCAGCGAGCTACAGGGACCATCAGCATCCATACTTTACGCCATTTGTTGAGAGACTGATCACCTATGGGTATGCCCGGAGTGCAGTGACGTCGATTCTTAGAAACAGAAACAGATCATGTCATCTTGTTGAACATATTTGATGGTGCGATATGCCATGCTGTAACCGAAGTTACTCTTTATGTGGTTCAAAAGAACACAATATTTTAAATAAGAAAACAGCCTTTATATAGCATAAACAAACGCAGAAGGGAGACCCAGTGTTCTCGAGGTAGGGTTGTTTGCCTGGTGTGCTGGAGGTAGCGGGTTTAAATCTTGATGTATATCTGGATGTTTTTCACGTGTACCATTCGGTAAAAATCTGTGAGTAGCGAAATCAGACACCCGTGTTCGGTGGCGCGCATGTTAAAATTCCCTTAGCAGTTGAACATCGAACAGAGTAGGTTTAACGGCCGCTGCTCCGGTAAAATTCAAGGTAAAAATCTACTCAAATTATTCTAGAGATTCTAGCTCCACAGAGAATATGTCGCAAAAACAATGGGACTGTGTGGTTATGTGGTTAACAGAGCGGCATAGATGGCTCCTGACAGGCTGCGAGTCTACCTTTACGCTTCCACCACCAGAAGTCCCAAAACAAAGACGATCGGATATTCCATAGGCTACCAACCTTACAGTTGATAACAGATACTGGGATTGACGTAGCAAGTCATGAGCGGATTTTAGTCTGCCAAAAAATAGAAACAAAGGTGGCCAGGTAGGTAGGTAGGTAGGTAGGTAGGTAGGTAGGTAGGTAGGTAGGTAGGTAGGTAGGTAGGTAGGTAGGTAGGTAGGTAGGTAGGTAGGTAGATAGATAGATAGATAGATAGATAGATAGATAGATGGATGGATGGATGGATGGATGGATGGATGGATGGATGGATGGATGGATGGATGGATGGATGGATGGATGGATGGATGGATGGATGGATGGATGGATGGATGGATGGATGGATGGATGGATGGATGGATGGATGGATGGATGGATGGATGGATGGATGGATGGATGGATGGATGGATGGATGGATGGATGGATGGATGGATGGATGGATGGATGGATGGATGGATGGATGGATGGATGGATGGATAGATAGATAGATAGATAGATAGATAGATAGATAGATAGATAGATAGATAGATAGATAGATAGATAGATAGATAGATAGATAGATAGATAGATAGATAGATAGATAGATAGATAGATAGATAGATAGATAGATAGATAGATAGATAGATAGATAGATAGATAGATAGATAGATAGATAGATAGATAGATAGATAGATAGATAGATAGATAGATAGATAGATAGATAGATAGATAGATAGATAGATAGACAGATAGAAACAAAATGTAAACAATTAACTGAATAACCATAATTATGATGCATTAACAGGATAGAACATTCGAAAGAAAATAATAGCAGTCTACCGATGATTTAGAAATACTAGAAAACTGATTGAATTAATTATTGACGTGTATACACAGATAAGCAAATGGTTTTGCAAATACGATCCTACACGAAAAGGTGCAAGGCAGACAACGAGGAGATCTAGCGAAAAAGAGGTGGGAGGACAACATAAAAGAATGGACCAATCTCCGACCAGAAGAGGTATAGGGAGCGACCGCTGACAGAGACGGATGGCGTATGTTGATGAGGATGTCTTCATGTGTTCCCCAACGATCTTATTGGTTACGGGATGACCTGACCTGATACACAGTTGGATCGACCTCGGAGATCGCGAAAATGGAGGTAGCAGAATCTACTTCGCACACCACAACAGTGACAAAGAAAATCACTCCATACCAGCAGGAATAAATATACCAATGGCAGAGCTGACAGAACAGCCTCACATGCAGCAAATCAAATTCTTATCACCCAAAAGACAACTACAAAAAAAAAACGGTCATTCTAACAGGCTCCAAGCTATCTCAAGCCCTAAACAAGGTAGACTCTTACATGAAATAAAATATATTACATAGGGTTGCTGTCTCCCCAAAAAAATATTTAGTCATACAGTTGATTTCCAGCCCGCTGTGGGATCCTTGGAAACGAAAAAGGCAGATGAGCTAGCAAAAGCTGGAAATAGCTGCATACCTACTCGCCATCCACAGAGGTATACAGAAGCAACACTCGTCAAACGATCCACAGAATGACCAGCACAAAGAATACAAACAAGAAAGTGACAGCGTAGACAGACTTGGCAGAGATGACACAGATCTTCAAACTCAGAACGGAGCATTAAAGAATCAAGACCTACCTCTACAAAATGGGTGTTAAATCCGCCACATAAGATTGTGAAGCACCAAAGCAGACACCAGAACATATCCTGTAAGGACTGCCCCACTTATGCAGACCAAAGGAAGCCGATCTGGCTCAGGGGTGCAACTATGCTGAAAAAGTTGTAGGGGACTGCCGAAGACCTGAAACGTTTGGTCTCCTTCGTGGACCTCACCGGACTATAATGATTGCATCAGTTGATCGAAGAAGAGTAAGAAGATTGATCGTCCAAATTGGAGCAGTGAGCCGACACAAGTTAGGCGCCTGGCTGGAAACATGCACCAATGTTTGTATGTGCTTTTCCAGCTTGATTTCCGTGGCACGCTGTTTTAGATGAAAGTGATGTTGTCTTTTGGCCATCCACTGAAAATATCTGCTTACGGACATGTGTAGCTGGGTTTTTGATTTTGTGATAGGGAATATTAATGGCGGGGTGGGTAAAGGTTACTGATGGTTGGGTGGGTAGGGGTTATTGATGTTGATGTGGGTAGGGGGTATTGATGGTTAGGTAAGTAGGGGACATTAATGTGAGGTGGGTAGGGGGTATTGATGGTGAGGTGGGTAGGGGGTATTGATGGTGAGGTGGGTAGGGGGTATTGATGGTGAGGTTGGTAGTGGGTAATGATGGTGAGGTGGGTAGTGGGTATTGATGGTTAGGTGGGTAGTGGGTAATGATGGTTAGGTGGGTAGGGGGTATTGATGGTGAGGTGGGTAGTGGGTAATGATGGTTAGGTGGGTAGGGGGTATTGATGGTGAGGTGGGTAGTGGGTAATGATGGTGAGGTGGGTAGTGGGTATTGATGGTTAGGTGGGTAGTGGGTAATGATGGTTAGGTGGGTAGGGGGTATTGATGGTGAGGTGAGTAGTGGGTAATGATGGTTAGGTGGGTAGTGGGTAATGATGGTGAGGTGGGTAGGGAGTAATGATGGTGAGGTGGGTAGGGGGTATTGATGGTGAGGTGGGTAGGGGGCATTAATGTGAGGTGGGTAGGGGGTATTGATGGTGAGGTGGGTAGGGGGCATTAATGTGAGGTGGGTAGGGGGTATTGATGGTGAGGTGGGTAGGGGGCATTAATGTGAGGTGGGTAGTGGGTATTGATGGTGAGGTTGGTAGGGGTCATTGATGGTGAAGTTGGTAGGTGGCATTAATGGCGGGGTGGGTAGGGGTCATTAATGGCGGGGTGGGTAGAGGTCATTAATAGCGGGGTGGGTAGGGGTCATTGATGGTGCAGGTGGTAGGGGTCATTGATGGTGCAGGTGGTAGGGGTCATTGATGGTGCAGGTGGTAGGGGTCATTGATGGTGCAGGTGGTAGGGGTCATTGATGGTGCAGGTGGTAGGGGTCATTGATGGTGCAGGTGGTAGGGGTCATTGATGGTGCAGGTGGTAGGGGTCATTAATGGCGGGGTGGGTAGGGGTCATTGATGGTGCAGGTGGTAGGGGTCATTGATGGTGCGGGTGGTAGGGGTCATTGATGGTGCAGGTGGTAGGGGTCATTGATGGTGCAGGTGGTAGGGACCGTTAACGTTGAGATAGAAAGGCTTGCTTAATGGCGGGTGGTAAGGCTCATTGTTCAGGTAAGGATAAAAGGTGAAGTTTTATAGCAGACTCTGCCGTCGGGGATGAAGTGTTACGGACTTCATTATACTAAACCACAGCTTTGTTTGGTGGGGTAGACAGTTTTATTACTCGCTGTCGTTTTCCTGACTTAGCCGTTAGCTAGGATTTACATCTGGGTCGACTGGAGCTGCCAGTAGGGGGAGTTGTTAATGTAACATATCATTTCTGAGCTACCATAACAATAGTTAGTAGTTTTCTTAGTTGTCTTCCCACTTATGCCGTTAAGAGCAGTAGGGATATTAAGTGGTATGTCCGGCGCCAACTGCGTTGTGAACCGTGTCGTTGCACGTAAATGTAATCTTTCCACCTATTGTGTTGCCGGCCCGTGCCCTGTAGCCAGATGTACCAGCGTTTTAATTCATCGGTGAAAGTTGATGAGGTTACATTCTCATGAAATCAACAAACTAACGTAATTTGCTCATTACAATATCACTATATAGTATACAACACGTTAAAACAGAGTTTGAACATTGCCAACAGAATCATAAGTTCATGTACTTTGTTATTTACAAAATATAACGCTGAACTGAAAGGCTAGTCCGGTCAGGCTCAACATACTGACTAGAATGTTTTGTAAGGGTCAGGCACAATATACTGGCTTGGATGTCGTGTCAGGGTCAGGCACAATATTCTGGCTAGGATGTCGTGTCATGGTCAGGCACAATATACTGGCTAGGATCTCGTGCCAAAGTCAGCTACAAAATACTGGCTTGGATGTCGTGTCAGAGTCAGGTACAATATACTGGCTAGCATGTCGTGCCAGAGTCAGGTATAATATACTGGCTAGGATGTCGTGCCAGAGTCAGGTACAATATACTGGCTAGGATGTCGTGTCAGGGTCAGGCAGAATATACGGACTAGAATGTTTTTTGTATGGGTCAGGCACAATATACTGACTAGAATGTATTGTCAGGGTCAAGCATAATATACTGGTTAAGATGCTGTGTCAGGGTCAGGCACAATATACTGGCTAGGATGTCGTGACAAGGTCAGGCACAATATACTGTCTAAGATGCCGTGTCAGGGTCAGGCACAATATACTGGCTAGGATGTTGTGTCAGGGTCAGGCACAATATACTGGCTAGGATATCGTGTCAGGGTCAGGCACAATATACTGGCTAGGATGTCGTGTCAGGGTAAGGCACAATATACTGGCTTGGATGTCGTATCAGGGTCAGGCACAATATTCTGGCTAGGATGTCGTGTCAGGGTCAGGCACAATATAATGGCTAGGATCTCGTGCCAAAGTCAGCTACAAAATACTTGCTTGGATGTCGTGTCAGAGTCAGGTACAATATACTGGCTAGGGTGTCGTGCCAGAGTCAGGTACAATATACTGGCTAGGATGTCGTGCCAGAGTCAGGTACAATATACTGGCTAGGATGTCGTGTCAGGTTCAGGCACAATATACTGACTAGGATGTCTTGAAAGGGACAGGCATAATATACTGACTAAGATGTCGTTTTCAGGGTGAGCCACAATATACTGACTAGGATGTCTTGTCATGGGCCAGGCACAATATACTGACTAGAATGTATTGTCAGGGTCAAGCATAATATACTGGTTAAGATGCTGTGTCAGGGTCAGGCACAATATACTGGCTAGAATGTATTGTCAGGGTCAAGCATAATATACTGGTTAGGATGTCGTGTCAAGGTCAGGCACAATATATTGGTTAGGATGTCGTGTCAGGGTCAGGCACAATATACTGGCGAGGATGTCGTGTCAGGGTTAGGCACAATATACTGGCTAGGATGTCGTGTCAGGATCAGGCACAATATACTGGCTAGGATGTCGTGTCACGGTCAGGCCCTATATACTGCCAAAGGCCATTTTCTCTCTTCCATATGGCGTTCCCTGAAAACAGGCTGTTTGTAAGGCAGTCTGGCTGACGAGATGTGGATCGACGTGATCCCCTTAGTAGTGAACGTCACATACACAAAACCAAGCATAGCACAACTTCCTGGAGGACCTTGGTTCACCTTCATCCAAGCACTGGTTTATGCGTCCTGATATCGCCCAATGGACTACGGTCTGGGGTGGAAAATGGCGCGCCTGTGCCAGTAGAAACTAGTGAGGCAAACATCTAAGCACCAACAACAACATAAACCATTGTGGGCATTAAACAAAACAACAACAACAAAGTCTAACAAACCACCAAACACCATTACGACATGTTCCGCATGACAAACTACCGAGTAAAATTTAAAAATTGTCAACACAGCAGATATGTGTCAATGAAAGATAGATACTTATCAAATGCTATACTTATTTACATTTAAAAAGTAAGTCAGAAAGAAAATAAAACAAGAAAGGAAGATGACAGCCACAACACATCATCACCAAGGATAAAAATCGATGAGAAGCCAGAAACGAGAGTAAACAAAAAGACGGATTAAATGCTGGATCGTTTCATAAAATTGGGAGAAAGAAAGTCAACAATAGGATTATGAACATTAGTCGCGTCGAAAATAAAATCAATCATCGAAGTGGAAACGACATTTGAAGAGGACCTTACTTCTCAGGTATCTATGGTTCAATTAGGTTGTCAATGTGAATTACCAAGGAAACATATTACAAAATGGCAACATGATGCTATGGTTAAAGATGCTAAAAGCTATTTTCAATAATTCCCTGCATATACCGTATTTTGTCCTTGTGCAAGAAAAAATATATGAAATTTGATGCAGGACATTATACACAGCCCATGATATTTGGCTGTTATAGAAATATATTTATATATCTCCATTCACATGTAAAGTAATATAACTATTTATGTGTGACATACATGCAGATACGCCAAGAGGCAGTTGGCATTCATGTGACATCGTATGTTCATTTGAAGATAGACACCAGTGTGTATTGGAGAGCCACTTAATTTTCCACGTGTGGTGTTTCAATGCGAACGGCTTGCAGATATACAATACATTTTCTTTATGTCTTCTTCTTCACTCTCTCTCTCTCTCTCTCGCTCTCGCTCTCTCTCTCTCTCTTTCTCTCTCGTAAATCTTACAAGCATTAATAGCAGCCAGGTCATAACTATTCTACGGAGAACAAGATGTTGCACGTGAAGTAGGTCCCGGTGTAGTAGCGTAAGGCGTTTAGAGTTGCATAGTACTTATCTTATCAAAGACAGCATGGTCACTCGGACCAAAAAATAGATATGAATAAAGTCTATGTTTATCTGAATACTTTACTTATCTAAAGAGCTGCAACATGTTTCCACACCACGACTTCGCACAGTAAAATGCAATAGACATAATCCTGAAGGAAACATAACATTGTCGTTTATTAACATGCATATCAGCAAAAAAGAGGAAAGTACCTCTAAACTAAATAATCATAGTATATATATATATATATATATATATATATATATATATATATATATATATATATCCTTCCCTAATCTGCACACTCAACACACAATCACAAACTCGTCCTCATGATCGGATTACGTATTCAGTCCTTCTGTGCATTCACATATAATTAGATCACTTTCAATCAGGTGATCTGTATATTCACATTCAACCGGTTCACGTATGCGCAGGCGATCTGTGCATTGATATGTAATTAGATCACGTCACTTATAATCAGATCGCGTACTCACTTGTGGTCACATACTCAGTCGATATGTGCATACATATATAATCAGAGCACACATTGCTCCCCAAAGTGCCCTGCACATACCACATACATTCAGATCTCGTCTTAATGCGATCTGCACATGCAATCAGATCACTTACAATCAGACGATTTGCGCGTTCACAATTACTTAGATCATTTTACGTATTCACACGAATCTGTACATTCATATGTAATTAGATCACGCATCGTTCATTAGGTGTCCTGCACGTACGACACACATTCAGACCTCTTACTGTCCACAGGGTGTTCAACATAAACACATATGGAGCGACTGGCCAAAACTCGAGGTGTATGCTGATCCAGTCACCCTGCAAACTCATTCCCTTTCATGACAGCCTCTCAGCCACTCTCATAGCCAGTCTCTTGAGTTCATCTTTACAGAGTATTTCATAGTCTCAAGCAACAACATGGCTGTCCAATGCCTTCTGTTGGTTGTCTGACTTGGCGATCACTATAATCAGTAACTAACCTCAACTAATTGTTATTGGATGATTATCCACTAATAATTATCAACAACCCCCCTCTAGGCCAAATCGGAACGCCAGAGTGGTTCAGTTCCGAACATCGAACCTCTGTACTAGACACAGTCTTCCACATAAACTACTCGTTTCCTTTGTCGACCTAGTGTCAAGACGGTTATTGGCCTTGGCAGGCATTCAGGCAGCCTTTGTTCTTATAGTCAACAGCCCAATCTCCCCTGCCCTAAACGCCCATGCTCCAGCTGGAACTGTCCCACCCTCTCTCTACGTAACTAATTAATCCTGGGGACCAGCATTAGCCGATGTAGCCTGGAATCAGCGACGTCGCAGAAGTTGCCAAAATAGCGATGAAACCACCACTAGACTGCCTTAGGGACATCAGCTCCGGATTTTTTCTCACGGTTTACTCTCGAAGTCTTTCCCGTGAACAGGTATCCCACAAAGCAGTGGGATTTTTACGATAACAGTTTGTTAGGTCTGCTCAGTTCTATATCTAAACTGTCAATTTACCGGTCGTGTGACCGGTTATTGATTATTTTATGACACAATATGATGAATGATGATGTTTAGAACACTTCGTGTGTAAGTTTGGTAACTATTGTCACAGAAAACTATAATTCTATATGTTTCTACTCCGTTTCAAGTAGCATAACAAAAAGCACATCCGCCATCTTGGTATCGTAATCGCTAGATTCCAAAGCATTGTTCAAACATTCAGTTCAGTTCAGTTCAGATACCATCTCCGCATCGAAGGTCGGCTGTAATGGATCTCCAGTGCACTCTATCTCTTGTCGCAAATGTTCGATCTGACAGGCTTTTTCTAGTCCATCTCCTGATGTTATCCACCAACTTAAAGCGTTGTCTGCCCCTTGAACGACTGCCTTACACCCTACCCTATAGTACGGTCTTAAACAAGGTATGTCTTGTTATATGATCAAAAAAACGTAGCTAACACTGATTTCGGTCATTAATTCTCTTTTCACTCTCAACTTTTCCAAATCCTCTCAAATTTATTTTCTTCTCTTTCCAAGAAATGCGGCCCAATCTTCTATGTATCACATTTCGAAGGCGTCGATACTTTTTCCCAACTAGTTATTCAGTGACCATGTTTCTGCGCCATAAAGTAGTGACGAGTATACAAAACACCTGACAATTCTCATTTTCAAATTCTGATGTCTATGTTTGGATGCCAGTAAGTGTCGCATGTTGTCGAATATCATCTTCAAGCTATTCCGTTAATTACTGATTATGTATTTTCCAGGTCATAAGTTAAAATAAAAAGAAAAGGAGGATATGGTTATAAACCCCCCCCCCCCCCCCCCCCACAACGTGGCATATTAGGAATATTGTGTTAGGCCCATATTTTTCTTGACAAACGGCACGCAAGGGATGGTGTGGTCAACATCAGGCCGGCCGCCTTTACTTTCCTAGAATAGTCTCACACCGAGTTTTTGAGGCTGAGTCGACCTCAGGAGACATTTTGCTGTGGGAAAAGTCCGACGGATACCAGAGGTCCTCGACATTAAGAAGAATGCGCTGAGTTGGATAGTATACACAAATCACATCCGGTTGCTGTCCCTAAAACATACCCAGTCCTACAGTGGACTCCCGCCCATTGAGGGATCCTTTGAAGCGAGAAGACAGATGACCTCCTGAAATGCGGTCGGGACGTCACGCAGACTCGCCATCCACAGAGCTATACAGAAACACAGACACTCATAAAAGGATTCATGATGAGAGACCAGCATAAAAAATATAAACCAGACAATGACAGCACATACAAACTTGACAGAGATGGGCAGACAAAGATCTTAAGTCTCAGAACGGGACGTTGCAGACTCCAGGCTCACCTCTACAGAATGGGTCCTAGAGACACCGCCATATCCGATTGCGGAGTACCCAAGCAATCATCAGAACATATTCTGCATGACTGCTTTACTTGTGCAGACCAAAGTAAAGAGAGGTAGTCTGACCTGGGGAAGCGACAATTCTCGAACAGCTGTGTGTGACCGACGATGGCCTGAAATGCAATCTTCTTTGTGAACCTCACCGGACTAGAATTTGCGTATGATCAAGCCATCATAGGAAGAACATAGAAATCATTACACCTGGATCAACGACACAGCCAAGACATTTCGTTTCAGACTAAATGATATTAAAACAAAGCGATAGTAATAGTCAGATACACTAAACGAATATGTATCAGCATCGAGGGAAAGTGTTTTAAGTGCTTTTGTGTACAACAGGCTGATTTATTGGCGATAGGTCTTAGTTCTAACCGTAATTCCACACAGAATATAGACAGCAGTACCACATCATCATACCGCACTCTGACTGGTGTAGGAATTCACTGACATTTGCAATTTCGTATCGCAATTTGGTTTTTTATGTGTGTGAATTGCGAAACTCAGTGTCTTCCGATCCATACATTTTAAAACGGCCAGCAATTTCTTCTTGTTGCTGTCCACTGCCACGTTTGCAAGAAATAGTTTCCATATTTACGCTGTGCTTCAGCCCCGGTCGCCTCACTGATTAACGTTTCACCTGTTGGTTCAAACCATGTTTCCACTACAACTGATCCTTTACAGGAAGCATATAGCCTAGAATTTGCTGTGACAGTTTCATAGTAATGGTTGGTAGACCTATGCAAAGACTTCGTTGCTGCGTCCTCTCATACCACGACAGAAATTATCGTTGGTACAGTTTATCGCGTGCTTTAAGTTATATTTGCACACGGGCCTCTGCGTGCATTTCCTGAATAGTCTACATTGATTAGGGAGCAGCGGTTAGCGCAGTAGTTAGCGAGCTGGCGTTGCATCTGAGTGGTCGTGTGTTCATGTCCCAGTTGAGGCGGAAATGTTTTTTTCATACCTTAACGGGTCCCGGGTCGACCCAGCCTTAAATCGGTACCGATTCAGTCAGGGAAGTAAAAGCGACAAGGGAGAGGAGATGGCTACCGCCCTCATATAGCCGAGCCTTTGAAATGTGAGATTGCTAACATTTCACACCGCCACGGCAGTGATGTAATGGGTTACTTTACTTTGTTTTACTTCATTGATTTGTATGAAATATATAATATTATTCTCGAAAAGAAACACACATAAGTTATGTCTCAGTGACCGTACAAGAAACACGATACCCGACGTTATGGCAACAAGACCTTCGTCAGAAGCAAAAACTAACCGAAAACAGCTAACAAATCACCACATTAAATCGGAGGACCCAATAGGCTAGAGGTAAGGTGTTTTTCTTTGGTGCTGGAGGTCGCGGGTTCAAATCACGGTGGAGACCGGGATGTTTTTACGTGACACAAATTTCTTTGTATTTCTAAGTAGTGAGATCAGACACCCGTAATATGTGGAGCGCACGCTAAAAATTCCTTGGCAGGTCGAAATCGAAAAGAGTAGACTTAACGGGCGCTGGACGATTCAAATTCAAGTTGACAATCTACTCAAATGTGTCCAGTGATTCTCGTCACAGAGAGAATTTGTCGAAAAAAGAGGGATTATGTGGCTACAACATCAGGTCTTGGTTATCTGGTTAGCGGAGCGGCCAAGATGCCACCTGAAGGGCTGCAGTTCTACTATGCTCTATAGTTTACGCTTCCACCACCGCCGGTCCCAGAAATATGTGATCGTATACTCTAAAGGCTACCAACCTAACAGCTGGTAACAGATACTGGGATTGACCTGGCAGGTCACCAGCAGATTTTCGCCTGCCAAATAAAATATGAAGCAAAGGCCCCACGACGTGTAACGACACAACAGGACTAAAGATTGATAGATAGAAATTAAAACGCTCGCGGTTTAATTGTTTTCGACGAGTTTTGTTGTTTTTTGTTGTTTTTGTTTTGTTGCTTCTGACATAGACTTATGGCCGTAACGTAGGTATGACTTTGTTTGTCATTGTACTGTCACTGTTAAATTTAAATAAGTGTCTTTAACGAAACTAACGCTCCAGTTCTCCTTAAATTCTAATGCAACATCCCATCACTATGGATGATACTCAACGTTGTTTCGCTGATTGTCCATGATTCACTTCCGTATGACTCGTTCAAGACTAGAAGAAATGCAGTAAACAATCTGTTTCTTTAAATTATTACTTATATCTTGACCAAACATAAGAGTACCCACAGCTGACCTTGAAGCCAACGTGTAATCGGCAAATCGATACCTGGACAAGGAAATCGTCACAGTCCTGTGTCGCAAACAGTAGGTCGGTGTAGTCTTGAACCTCTTCGGACGAAAGTAGAACTACGCCATTGGCAAGTATTTCTTAAATTAAATCAATTTTGTTCAGCAAAGTCCGATAAAACCTTATTCTTCAGTGACGAGATTTGAGCGAATGTCATTATAAACGCTGGTTTGAAGCTAATGAAATGTACAAAAGTGCCAATACATGAGAATTCCAAGAAAAGTTAAGATAAGCCATTAGAAACAAATGGATAAATGGTTTTCCATAATAGGAACTATTTACATACTCTGTTGTTGTTGTTTTTTTGCTTTTGTTTTTGTTGTTGTTGAATAATAATAATAATAATAGTTGTCCATCGCAAGCGAAGAAGGCAACATCATCAGACTTGCTGCGAAATGTGTTCTTTGATGGTTGTAAAGATCAATTCTGGAAAGGCACATCCTGCAATATTCAGGGGACACAAGCGGGGTGCTGGCTGAGTCTCCGCGATGGCTGTTCTATATGCGATCTGAGCACCTTCGGTGAATCTAGCTCGCAAGATGGTTCGGTCTTGTGCAAGAATCTCTAAGGAGGTGATATCAAAATTGAAGCATTTCAGAGACACTTTCAATGAGTCTCTGTAGAGTTTCTTCTGACCTCCTGGTGAGCGTCTAACTGTTGTGAGCTCACCGTATAACAGTGTCTTGGGGATGTGCTTTTCTGGCATGTGAACAACATGTCCAGTTCATCTGACATGCGAACAACATGTCCCGTCCATCGTAGCTGAACCAATTTCGGAAAATGTATGGATGCTGAACATATTAGTCTTGCGAAGAATGTCAGAGTCAGACGCTTTGTCCTACCACCCGATCTTGAGCAGCTTATGCAGACAACTCAAGTGAAAACGATTGAGCTATATGGCATGTCTCTCTCTCTCTTTCGCCTTCTATCATTCAGCGGTCCATAGGCTATCAACCAACCCTCGCCAAGCAGCTCTGTTCTGTGCAATATTGTCCACTTCCTTCTAGCTTTTTCCTGTTTTCTTTACTTCCAGATCTCGTCTTCGTGTATTCCTTGGTCTGACTATGCCTCTCCTTCCATGGGGGTTCCATGACAGGAATGGCCTGGTGATACTGGCCTGAGGCTTTCTTAATGTATGAACCATCCATCTCCACTTTCTTCTTAAGATTTCCTGTTCCAATGTACCTTGTCTCGCTGTCTCCCACAGTTTGTCATTTGAAACTTTGTCAAACAATTTTATACCAAGAATCTTTTCAGGTATCTGTTGACAAAACCGTGCAGTATCCTGTCATTGCCTTTGGTGATCTTCCAGGTTTCCGTTCCATACAGCAGAACTGGTTTCATATTTAAATTAAAATTCTTATTTTTGTTTTCCATTTTATTTTTTTAAAGTTCCATACGGGTTTCAACATTCCGAATGCAACTCTGGCTTTTTGAATCCTTGTTTTAATATCCTCGTCTGTTCTTTCTTCCTTGTTGATGATACTTCCTGGGTATGT
Organism: Ariolimax columbianus; assembly: GCA_036924085.1. Lineage (NCBI taxonomy): Eukaryota > Metazoa > Mollusca > Gastropoda > Stylommatophora > Arionidae > Ariolimax > Ariolimax columbianus. The sequence goes on from JAVGWX010000016.1 coordinate 70,482,053, forward strand.
AAATACCTCTACGTCTTCCAGCGGCGTTCCTCTCAGCCTGATTGGTTCTGTGTTAGTGCATATGGCATGTCTGCCATACACTACCCATTTCTCACAGGTATGTAGTAGAGCGTTGTTGAGTAACCACAATGAGTAAGTCTACTCTTGTGCGTAAATTTCTTTATTTTTTGGGTTCAGGATCTTTTGGTCATGTTATATCTGCATGCTAGTCGCCATGATGAAGTCTGTAGTCTTCATCAGGTCGGAGCGGCTGCCCCACAGCTTTTGTTTCAGCTCCGCACTCTCTGGCCAGGACTGGCGTCTCATTCCACTATAGATTGGGCATTCATGTAGAATATGCTCAGGGTTCTGGCATCCTGTTCCACATGGGCACTCATCGGTGTGTGTGATCTTCAGTCGGTAAAGATTGTTCTAGTAGTCTGCAGTGTCCAGTTCTCATGCGAAATAAGGTAGTTTGTTGATTTATTTTGAGTTGGTGAATTGGGTCTGGCGTACTGCGCACTTTAAAATGTGTTAAGTAACGTGTTGCTAGAACTTTCCTCACATCCCGTGCAAGCTGATGAAAATGTACCGTGGTCCTTCATGCTGTTGTGCTATGCTTGGCTCCATCAGTCTGACTACTACGGGGATTACGTAAATCCACATCTCGTTAGCTATACTGTATTGAAAACAGCCTGTTTCCAGTGAACGCTACATGACAGAAAGTTGTTATCTTGGTCAATATATTACTACTGACACAACGTCCTGGTCAGTATGCTGTGCCTGACAGGACAGTTCCCCTTTTTTAACTTAAGGCATGTTACCAGTTCCCTTACTCGCCTCTTTATCTTCCGTAACTGTGAGTCCGTTATTAATTTACAGCCGGGTCAATTGGAGCAAGTCAATGCTAGGTTTCGAACCGAGTCACTTTGTCGGTAGAAATAAGCTAGCGCCCCCCCCCCCCCCCCTCCTTAACAGTCATGTCTGTTAGGTGTTAGGACAAGTACCAACTACCTCCCCCCCCCTTCACTTATGTCTTCATGAGACGGGAGCAAAGAATAATAAATGCCGTAAGAAGTGCCTATGGTGAGTTTGGCAATGGGCAACTATCCTATCCTACATAAAGTTAAAGATGCATCAATAAGAAAATAATATCTCCATAAACCGACTGAGGCAGGCTAAATGAACCATAGCAGAAAGAGAACGCTAAATGATTTGGTCCAGATCTCTGGCAAGGATCCAACGACAGTGGAAACCATGTGCTTCATATGGATTTGAGGGGGTAGCGAGGTGTGGGCTGGACGTCCCGCTCGGAAAGTGAAGCGTCTGATATAGCATCTCCTTTCCAGGTGTAGAGATCGCCGCTGGATTCACTGTTCGGTTTTCCGTTCAGGAGTTTCCATGCCAACAATCTCTCCTACATTATTGTGACACCAGCTGCACCTTCATGAGGGGCACCCTGTTTCTTACAGAGCCTGATGTGGGGCGCGACCGATTACCCGGCGGTATAACTGGTAAGGCAGATTGGGCTCATTAGCCTTGGTTGGCAGCAATCTAAGAGAAGGTAAACTCTGACTCTAAACCCGGGTAGACGAAGCTCGTTAGCCTGTTCAGGCAGTTCGCCTTGGAGAGGAGGAACTCTGATTTTAAACCCACAAGTCCCAGAGAGTGCTGGCTAGTCTTGGTACGATGAGAGTATCATCGGATGTCTCGAGTAACTAGTATCTGCCGGCAATTTATCCACTGCTTTGTGGAAACCTCAAGAGAGGGTAGGGCTACGGGAGTAAACCTAGACAGATAATCCTGACTGGTAGCACCTAAGGCGGATGGTTTCAAAATTGCGAACTCATTCCAGCAGCTCCGGCAGCTGAGCTGGTGCCAAATTATCATGCATTCCATTGCTTTGGATTACATCAGCGAGGCCGAGAGGGGGGGGGGGGAATCCTGCAGTTTGGGCAGCCCAGGATCTCCATATTCAGCGCCCAGGCTTGCGCCCTGAGAGGCTACTCACAATGTGCCACGCGCATGGTCTGCAAAGACTGAGACGCTTACGGCTGGATGCATAGGGATTAACGTTGAGAATAATCGTTTTCTTGCAAAAAGATTAATTCTGCAATTAACATCCGGTTGAAATGTCTCCTACTTGCAGGAAATGATAGACATGGTAGTTCAGTAAAGTGAAAACAAAGGTCTCAGCTTAAATAAAATGAAAACGAGAGTGATGATATTGACAAAGAAACCAGACTCTACAAAATGCTGCGTCAATGCGATACAGACCGAATTGAGACAGGTTCATGATTATCATCAGTCCCATAACCTAGAAGGTCGTTGAGGCACCGTTATTGCAGTTTGTAGTACCAGCTCCCGCCATACAACAGCTGTATGTCTTGGGCTGCTACACACCTGACGGTTCTGTTCTGTTCTTTTCTAGGAGTCGACTTCACTGCATTCCGGGCATACCCATAGGTGTTCAGTCTCTCTCAGCAGATGGCACAAAGTGTGGATGCTGATGGTGCCCGTAGCCTGTTGGTTGTACACGTTCCTGTTTCGTCCTCTCATGTTCCCTGATCCACTGAATCCTAATTTGATTCCTGACGGAGCACATCTCTCTCCAGGTGGCAGTTCATTATAGGTGTGTCTAAATTTCATACAACAAAGCTGACACTGTCTTCGTCTAGAGCGAGGGGCACCAATCTCGTGAAGTTCAGCCGGGGGAACTAGACCGTGAAATATGACATGTTTCAACGTAATGCTATTCATATAGAAGATGTCCATTCCAAGATAATCGGACGGAAGAAAACACACAAAATTAACGAATTAACCAGTCCAAATGGAAAACAACAACACGTTTCCATGAACACAAGTGTAAGTCGTCGATTAGTGTGAATTCCCGGCAAATCCATGGTCTGGCGGCATCTATAAGGAGCAATGTAGACCCGCAGTCAGTTACGGCGCCATCTTTGCTGCTCGTAACGAGACACGTTAACACGTTTAAATACCTGGGCACATACATGACATCAGATGGAAGATGCAATTACGAAATAAAATGCTCCAGGAAAATCGGTCTTCCACACCAAGAAACAAATGTTATGCAACAAAACCTTGCCGCTGGAACTGATAAAGAGAGTCCTTGGATGCTACATGAACCAGTACTTACATATACAGTAAATCATGGACAATTAGCAAGCACGCGCTTAGAACTTTTGAAGCAACGGAAATATGGTTTTACAGAAGAATCTTGTGGATCCCTTGGACTACAAGGAAGGCTAATGACACAGTATTCGAGGAATCACAAACACAAAGACAACTTATTGCATGGATCACAACAAAACAGTCTTCATTTTGTGGGGGCATGTTGAAAGAAGAGGCGGCTTACAGGACGTCGTGATAACGGGTAACATAGCAGGAAAGAGAGACAGAGGTTGGCCTAGAGAGACTATGCTGGACATCTTGAGAGACAGAGGAAGGCTGAGAAAGAAGATACTGGACAGCTTGAGAGACAGAAAGGCCGAGAGAGAAGATGTTGCACAGCTTTAAAGACAGAGAAAGGCCGGGACAGAAGATGCTGGACAGCCTGAGAGAATGGCATGGCCGACAATCAACAACAGAGTTGGTATACGACACACGTGATAGAAGTGGATGGAGGCCCATGGTCGCCAACGTCAACCGGCAGGGCATTTGATGATGATAACTCACCACCTGATTGTATATGTCTCCCATTAATCGCCTGTCGGTGACATGCCCTACACCAAGCACAATATGAAGACTTACGTAATTATATGAAAGCTGCTACTGAGAATGTTTCCATGTAGAATACTTTCCAAATGTTGCTTGGGAGTACGGTGGAATATTCTTTCCGATATTATCTTCACTTAACTTAACTTGAGAGACATAAAATGGACACCGCCTTTAGGGATTAGATAAATAAGGCGAACGCAAAAGAAAAACCAAAAAAAAACGAACTTCCACGGTAGAATTACTGGTTTCTGTTTCTAAGAATCGACGTCACTGCACTCCAGGCATACCAATCGGTGCTCAGTATCTCTCATCAAATGGCGTAAGGTATGGATGCTGATGTCCCTGTAGCTCGCTGGTTGTACACTCTCCTGCGCTCGAACCTCGTTTAATGTCGAAACTTTGCAGTCTGTAGGTTGCTGCTTCATCTATTGCGGTGTCCTCATCCAGCAGGCGGTCATTGATTGATTTCAAAATGTCACTTCTATCCATCACTAATGTGCCCATGATGGGAGCTTGTGAAGCCAAGATGTCAGTTCGTTCATTGCCCTGAACCCCGGCATGAGCAGGACAGTAGATCCAGGTCAACGTCTGGAGGTTTGAGGCCTCAACAACAGCTATCCACCCGAACCTAAGCAATCCCTTCTGTACTTTCTGAAGTACGGCTTGCGCGTCTGTCACGATGACTGCCTTTGTTATAGAAGTCTCAGATATCCATTTCAGTTCTGAGGTCCCTGCCACGGTAGAATTCAGAATTAAAAGGACTAGTCAGTTACACATTCACGGCTATTGCCGCATCTATCGATCACTGATCAGACCATGTTCAATGAACAGAAAGGCAACCCGATTTGATTCAAGTATAATACATTGTTCCCAATCATTCGTAAGCTAAGATGGTTGCTCAGTATATTATTGGCAAGTGCGACGCTGGAGCGTGCACACCGAATGATCTGAGGACGTTCTTGGTCTAGGGGCGTTATATCACACTTTTGTCTTGGTAGGGGGAGCTATCAACTGCCTGGACACGCTGGCTTTGTTTGCTGTACGGATTCGCAGATAAGAAATTACCTCTGTTTTCCTGCACGAGGACTTATAAATCAACAATTATAAAGCAACACTTGTAAATCAACATTTATAAATCAACAATTATAAACCAACATTAATAAACCAACACTTATAAACGACAATGTATATATCAACACTTATAAACCAACACTTATAAATCAACGCTTATAAATCAACAATTATAAATCAACAAAAATAAATCAATACACATAAATCAAATACGATTTGTGCCGCTAGAAGAAAGAAAAGTCAAAATGTATTGCCGACATGAACGAAACTATCCGCTGTCTTGGACCTAGACTTTCCTTTGGTCCCAGTGCCAGAATTACAATCCACAAATGTGTGTTATAAACACAAAGGTTATAGCAGCACACACAATTATTACAGGACTTATATAATCAAATCGCTTCTATAGAATCTTTCCAAATATATGCATGCACTTTGATCGCCCGAGCGGACATCAGTCTCCGGACGCCGTCCACATAGCTGTAATTGAACGGCGCTAGGATATTGTGGGCCTCATTAAGCCGAGAGCGTGTTTATCTCGCAGTAGATCAACCACGCATAGCCAGTACAGAAAGTGGCCACAGTAAACACGGTACTCTGGTCTAGATGGAGAATAATATGACTGCTATCCGATTCATGTATTTTCCAACACTTTGATACTACCGTCTATTCTATGGACTTGAGGAAACTGTATTTTTCTGGTGAGATCGGATATAATCTCATGTCGACTGTACACTAGAGTTAGCGGTAACACTACATGGCTTTTGCTGTTATAGTCTATGTCAACTCAATTTTTTTCCACGATTACCACTTCCTCTCTACTATTATTTCATGTTTCTATACATTCCTCTTTTCTTCTCATCGCCTATCTTCGTTGCTTTATTGGCTCCGGTATTCCTTGACCCTTAATCTATTTTGGAGTTTATTGAAACGAGTCTCTGGAGATGTGAATCTACAGAGAATGGGTCGCATTTCTTGGGAAACAGAAGCCAATAAATGTAAAGGTCCTGACGAAACTAGAGGCGACAAGAAAATTGTTGAAACACATAAAGAGTTGACGAATTATATATTTTGGACACATTAAACGACATGAAACTTTTGTAAAAATCATACTGGAGGGAAAGGTTGAAGGCAGACGATCACGAAGCAGACAGCGGTACAGGTTCGAGGATAACATCAAACGATGGACCAGCAGCAGTTTAGTATGTGTGTACCACCAGGGCGAGAGAGATAGAGCATGTTGGAGATCCATTTCAATCTACCTTCAATGTGAACTGCACTTGATTTTGAATTGAAATTATAGGAACCTGTGTTTTGGTTTCTACTTTGAATTATCGATTTCTTTGTTTACAGCGGTATTTCTTTTGTAAATAGACAATTAGATGATATCGAAATGGACAAGTTGTTGCAATCAACAAAATGCAAGGTTAGCAAAGTAAATATTGCGATGACTTTTCATAGATACATTAAACATTTTATGAAGTAAAATCTGGCGGACAGGAAATGATCTCCTACGTCGTACAATCTGGCAGACAAGAAATGATCTCCTATGTCGTACAATCTGGCAGACAAGAAATGATCTTCTATGTCGTACAATCTGACAGACAAGAAATGATCTCCTATGTCGTACAATCTGACAGACAAGAAACGGCATCATATGTAGTAAAATCTGGAAGACAGGAAATGACTTCCTATGTAGTAAAATCTTGCAAACATGAAATTACTTCCTATGAAGCAAAATCTTGCAAACATGAAATGACTTCCTGTGTAGTAAATTCTTGCAAACATGAAATGACTTCCTATGCAGTAAAATCTTGCAAATATGAAATGACTTCCTTTGCAGTAAAATCTGGCAGACAGATAAAGATTTATTATGTAGAAAAATCTTGCAAACAGAAAATTACAATCACAATGGATTCAATCTGTCGTTATAACTATTTCAAAAGGGAAACCAACAATCATGCAATAATCATAGATCAATCAGTCTAATATGTAATGAAGGTTGTTGTGCTTAAGATTACGATTAACAGGTTACGAGCTGAGAAAATCGTGTTGGAAAAACATGCTGAAATTGGCCATTGTAGAACAATTACAGAACAAATCTTCAACCTTGGATTTCTCTGCGAAAAAGTTAGTACTTATCATGAAAAAGTTTGTGCTTACCCCGAAAAAGTTAGTGCTTACCCCGAAAAAGTTAGTGCTTACCATGAAAACGTTTGTGCTTACCATGAAAAAGTTAGTGCTTACCATGAAAAAGTTACTGCTTACCACGAAAAGGTTTGTGCTTACCACGAAAAAGTTAGTGCTTATTATGAAAATGTTCGTGCTTACCACGAAAAAGTTAGTGCTTACAAAGAAAATGTTTGTGCTTACAATGAAAAAGTTAGCGCTTACCATGAACAAGTTTGTGCTTACCACGAAATTGTTTGTGCTTACCACGAAAAAGTTAGTGCTTACCACGAAAATGTTTGTGCTTACCACGAAAAAGTTAATGCTTACCACGAAAAAGTTAATGCTTACCACGACAATGTTTGTGCTTACCACGAAAAAGTTAGTGCTTACCACGAAAATGTTTGTGCTTACCACGAAAATGTTTGTGCTTACAACGAAAAAGTTAGTGCTTACCACGAAAAAGTTAGTGCTTACCACGAAAATATTTGTGCTTACCACGAAAAAGTTAGTGCTTACAACGAAAATGTTTGTGCTTACCATGAAAATTTCTACCATGTATTTTTGATTCTTTCAAAATCTTTCTACAAAGTTTGACATGTGTGAGCTAAAAAAAAAGCTCTCGTTCTGCCAAGTTCGGACTCTGGTTGTTGTTGTTGCTATTGCTGTTGATGTTTTTGTTGTTGTTGTTGCTGCCGCTGCTAATGTCTCTCATACTTGAGTTAAGTACTCCTGTCGACCTTCTTCAGTGGCGAGTTACAGGGGCTCTTCTCACATCCCTAGGCGCACTTCAGAAAATAGAACATGGTCTTCCTGATTGTAGAGCAAGGCCTTTCAGTAAGCTGGCCAAAATGAGGATTGCAGAAGCGATCACCACCTGGATAGCCAGACAACCACGAAATGCCCTGTTTCCAGGGATAACTGTTTGGAAGTGAGGTAAGATCTTGATAAGTATGTTTCACATGACACTGACTACATAGTCTGATCAGTATGTTTCACCTGACACTGACTACATAGTCTGACCAGTATGTTTCACCTGACACTGACTACATAGTCTGATCAGTATGTTTCACCTGACCCTAACTAACATAGTCTGATCAGTATGTTTCACCTGACCCTAACTAACATAGTCTGATCAGTATGTTTCACCTGACCCTAACTAACATAGTCTGATCAGTATGTTTCACCTGACCCTAACTAACATAGTCTGATCAGTGCTACAGAGTTAGGTTATTAATATCGTAGGACCCGGCATCAAATAATTAATATAATGTTACAGGGTTAACGTTATTTTATTGATATCCTAAGTCACGGTACTAAATGATTAATCTAATGCCCACTTAATATTAACTTTCTTCCATACCACTATCACTCCTTAACTCACACTTTAATGAAACCACTAACAATTCTTTAAACAACAGCAAAACATTGAATGTGTATTACAAAAACTTCAAACACATGATAACCATAAACTAGACATGTGAATCGTCAAAAGTTTCGTTATCAACACTTCTCTAACTAAAATGACTTTCAAGAGTTACGTGCAATTAGCACAGGTATTTCTCTTGCACTATAATATCCCAGAGTTCTATCACGTGGTCAGTTCTAACAAATTGTTGTATTCACAGTCAATACCGCTTTGCGTTGATATAATGCTGTCTAGCTACTTATTATCAGTCATATTTCTCTGTCCTCGCTCGTCTGGTGGCCTTATGTCCCACCTCTCAGCTTATACAACATAGATGTCTTCTGAACCTCGTGTCTCGTCTCAACGTCAGTGATCAGATCTGCTGGTTATTCTTCTTCGTCGTCTGTCAGGAACTCGGCGACAGCAGCGGTTCTCGTGCCCATGACAGACGACAGCGGTTATGTTACTGTGGTTGTCAGGCCAAGGGTAACACATGTGTTACAACATATTGTCCGGGACGACATCTTTGTGTTGAAGCAACACGTCTCCCTCTGAAAAAAATGAAGACGAATGCCACCCAGGGACATAAAGGTCGGTGTCACATGTGACATATGTTAGCAGCGACTCAAACAGAACATCCCACGCAGACATATTCTTACATGTCTGTGGTCTCTCGTTCTCTCTCAGTGTTGGTCTGTTTCGGTGACATATTTCTATATCTATATTCTTGTCACTCACCGGCTATGTTCTTTAGTCTAACCTAGCGTCTGCTCTGGTCTATTTCCTACCTACTGACTGCACGGTAATTTTCTCTTCTCTTTCTGAACCTTCCTAGAACGTTAATCCTCCAGCTAATATTCTAAGCTCACCGCTTCGGCCGATGACTTCTGTTTGTCTTTAGTTCATTCTCTCAACTTTCCTTGAACTGGCGTGTCGCCAGAGAAAGAATAGCTTGTTTTTTAACCTACTATGTGACCTAGAAGGTCGTGGAATTCCCAGTAGAATTCGTGGGAAGGTAACCATTTTCGCTGGATATTCTTAAACGAGCTTTTTTTTTTGAGAATTTCGAACAATGACCCTTTCAATGAACTCAATCTCTCGAGTAGGGTTTTCAAGTTATGCGTGGATACCACGAACGATCTGTTCAGGGCTTTCCTGATGCTGGCTCGCTCTGTTACATCAGTATGTTTCACCTGACCCTCACTAACATAATCTGATCAGTATGTTTCACCTTGACTAACATAGTTTGATCAGTATGTTTGTTTTGACTGACTAACATGGTCTAATCAGCATGTTCCACGATGGCCGTGACTAGGATGGTCTGATCAGCATGTTTCACCTAACTAGGACTAACATAGTGTGATCAGCATGTTTTACCTGACCCTAACATAGTGTGATCAGCATGTTTTACCTGACCCTAACATAGTGTGATCAGCATGTTTTACCTGACCCTAACATAGTGTGATCAGCATGTTTTACCTGACCCTAACATAGTGTGATCAGCATGTTTTACATGACCCTTACATAGTGTGATCAGCATGTTTCACCTTACCATGACTAGCATAGTCTTATCAGTATGTTTCACCCTACCCTGATTAACATAGTCTGATCGTATCTTTCATCTGACCCTGACTAACATAGTCTCATCAGTATGTTTTGTCTCATCTCATTTCCCTGTCTCAGTCTGGTAAGCATGTATTACTACGCTAATGGATAAGAAATTCAAGTTGCCGCTGAGACAAGACTTGCCCTCCAGTAGATCCCTGGTAAAGGGTTTAAAGTGTGACTATTCCTACTTAGGGGCTTTGGAGAAAGGCTCTAAATCCCTGTGCAAGTACCATTTACGGTGGCTTGGTCACGTGTGAAGAATGATGGACGGTCGAATTCCAAAAGATCAGCCAAAGCAAGAAACAGTCGCTGTGGCATGGAAAACGCGTACAACCGTGTCAATTGTGGGACTTTAATGAGATGTCTGAAGCAGTGTGGTTTAAACCCGTGGCTGGTTAGTAGGAGATCCGGTGGAAAGATCAGTTGGTTCTACGACATCAGAACCGAAGCAAATATATCCAGGACTGCCTCAAGTGACTCCGCTCTCACCAGTACTGTTCAACATCTACACAGTAAAAGTGGCCAATATTCAACGAACAGGAACAGGGCGAACATTAACATCCTAACGTACAGAAATGGCACAGACAGGCAAGAGTTGGTTAAAGACATCCAAGAAACCTTGCAAGCAATATTACAGTGGTGCGGCGACTCAAGCTCCAAGATCAATCCGAACAAGGCCAGCATCATGTGGTGCTCTTTGAATAATTCTACAGTAACGGCTGAACTCCCGGGCATCACATTCTAGAGATACACCATTGACAGGTGTGACAGGTTGAAATACCTCGGAGTGATATTTGATCGCAGTCCCTCCTATAATTGCCATGTTGACCAGACCGTACAAAGATGTAAAGGACGGCTAAGAGTACTCAAGACTATGGCTGCTGCTAACTTAGAACAGCGCCTCCTGTTCAGCCTATTTCGTCTGGTTGTGTTGTTTGTTATCGATTAGGAACTGGGCATGCCTTACACTATCAAGAACAGAGTGTGAAAGGTTGGAACGCATTCAGAATGAAGGTATACGACTGGTTCTGGGCTCCACTAGAGATACCCCGATTGTGATGATGCGGTACACGTTGGGATTGTTATCGGTGACATCCGGGCATAAACTGGCACAGTCAAAGCCTATATGCGTATCACCACAGACACGCGGCACCCTCTGTACAGTAATATATCAAACATTACGCGATCAAGAACCAAAAGAGGAGCCCAATGGATGACACAGGCGAAGAAAACCATCAGACATGTCACCCCAGCTGAAACGATAGCCAAGGAGGAAGAAGGGTTCCACACTGGTGATAGAATGATAGAGTATTAGAGAGTCAGTATAACCTTCGAAAAGGAATGCAGAGAATTGGACAACTGGAGAGCAGAGCACGAGGTCATTCGGCTGATTAAGAAGAACACGCAGCATAGTGATGCAGTCATACACACCCACGGATCAATGCGACTCAACGGAACACCAGACTGGGGTTTCTCGGCTAGAGTGAGAGGACCGGTCGTTGCCGAGTGCAGTAAGACATACCTGTCAACAAACTCCTGTTTGAAAATGGATATGGACGCAGTGACCTCACTGCTGAGATAGATATCTGAGACTTCTTTAACAAGAGCAGTCATCCTGACAGAAGCACAAGCTGTACTTCACAAGGTACAGAAGGGATGGCTAAGGTACGAATGGATAGCAGCTATTGAAGCCGCAAACTGCCATGGCTTGACAAAGATCTACTGCCCTGGTTATGCTGGGGTTCAGAGCAGCAAGAGCAACATTTTGAAAATAATTAATGACTGCCTGTTAGATGAGGACACTGCAATAGATGAAGCAGCAATCCACAGGCTGCACAGTTTTGACATTAAACGAGGTATTAGCGGAGTAGGGGGCATAAGAGGACAGACCAAGAGAGTGTAAACCAGCGTGCTACAGGGACTATCAGCAACAACATCCTGCCCCATATGTTGAGAGACTGAGCACCTTTGGGTATGCCCGGAAAGCAGTGACGTCGATTCTTAGAAACAGAAACATAATCTAAAAGATATTCTATACGAATAGCTGAGCATAGGCAAGCGTAACCGTAGACCCTACCTACAAAGCTGTTTGCATGCATGGACTGAAAGCATTGGATATGAACACGTGCAACTGGGAGGAACTTACCAAAGACAGTACCGGCTGGATGCAGGCTTTGTGAGATGGCCTGCATGAAGGGAAAACAGAGCTGCACCAAGATGCAGACTCCAAACGGGTGCTGCAAAAGCAAGGACAACAACTGACTAAGACCCCTCTCTAGCGTGATGTTCATTGTCTTTCGAGACTGAAAGGATGCCAGTCAATAAATTGGTACTAGGTAAGTTGTACACTTGTTACTTTCATGCTGGACAGACAATGTTGCAAAATGGTCGTGAAATAGCTTGAAAGTGACAGTAACAATGGCGATGGAAAGACAGTAGCGGAAAAGGTAATTTATAATTCAATCGTCATCTTCTGCTTCTTCGTTCAACTGATGATATGATTCTAGCCAATGAGGTTCACGAAGGAGAATGTTCGAGGTCTTCGCCCCCAACAGTCCCGTCACTTCCGGTGCCAGACTGCCTCTCTTTGGTTTGTATAAGTGGGGCAGTCCTATAGGATATGTCCCATGTTTGCCTGGTCGATACGCAACTGGGAGCCGTGGCGTCCGCAAGATCCATTATGCGGAGGTGGGTCTTGAGTCTGCAGTTTCTTATCCTCAGTCTGAATACCCTTGCCTGCCCATCTCTGCCAAGTTTGTCTATGCCAAGTTTGTATATGCCAAGTTTGTCTATGCCAAGTTTGTCTATGCCAAGTTTGTCTATGCCGTCATTTTCTGTCTTGTAGTCTTTGTGCTGGTCTCTACACTCCGTCACTGTGGATCGTTTGATGAGTGTCCCTGCGGACTTTGATTTCGCTCATCGCCAATCCCAGTCCTTGCAAGCGCATTCTTCCCGTCCCATAGCCACCAATGATCCTAAAAACGACTGAAATCGACGCAGGATCAGAAATGTCCTTTGGAACAGCAATCCGACGTCATATTTCATTTTGTGTGAAAGTCTATACCGTTTGGAGCCCGGGGTAACCGGGAAACGCACCCAGAGGCCGCCTCCATTGTAGTTGTGTTTTGTAATGTTCCAACTACACGATAAGTTAGGGGACGGACAAGACGAATTTAATTGTTTTCCCAATGTTATTGTTCGGTAAATAAGCAACAGTTTTCTTGAATTTGTTGTATACGGTTCACTCACATCCGATATACTATTTGTGTATACTGTTTTGTCCAGCAACTAATCACCTATATAGGCAGAACCGTAGATGAACGTCTGCTACTTGTAACCTTGTTTGATTTCTGATGAGCTGGCTAATTGAAGAATAAAGGCCAACACAGCTTTTAACTGAATGCGCTACACAGTATGGGAACGTCGAGGAATCAGCATAATGACTAAGCTGAAAGTCTGCCGTGCCGCCATTGTCCCCAACCTGCTCTATGCGTGTGAGAGCTGGACTGTCTACGCTGGTGACGCCAGGAGGCTAAATCATTTTCACATAAACTGTCTGAGACGCATATTGCATATATACTGGCAGGACTGTATCACAAATACTGATGTGCTGTACAGAGCCAACATGCAAAGTATTCATGCACTTCTGCCAAAATCCCAATTGAGATGGGCTGGCCACCTTGTCTGAATGTCATATGAAAGGCTTCCAAAGAGGCTCATGTATAGCGAACTGAGTGAAGGAGAACGATCACAAGAATGTCCTAAAAAGCGTTTAAAGGTCAGCCTGAAATTCCCCTAAGTACTGTCAAATAGACGTTAACAACTCGGAGAACATGGATCACAAACGATCAACATGAAAGAGCACGGTCACAGACAGTCACACTCAGCGAGGGTCTCCGTATCCAGGCAGCTCAGGATAGACGTGCAATCAGGAAGTCAAATGCAGACAAAATTTCAAAGACAACTGCTGATTACGTTTGACAGTCACGCCATAGAAATTTCCAGGTTCGAATTGGCCTGATCAGTCCCGAGCGCACACACATACTCAAGGTTGCATTATGACATTGGGATGATGTTGGGGCTCCTCATCGACGATGATGGACGAATAATTATTTTTATTAATTTATACTGAAATGTTCTAGTGATGAGTTTCCATTGATACGCCCCTGTCTAAGGAAAGTAACAGTTCGTTTGTAAATAGATAATTAAACTTATCCTAGCAACAATCCTCAGAGATCAGATCCATCTATTTATAAATATATATCAGATCTCTTGTAACTGATTTGTGTACATATTCAAATTTTGGTTGGACTTCGTAATTGGCATCCGGTTGGAATCAGGCAAGCAGGGTTAAGCTTAGATCATCTCTTACGAGAAAGACAACGTAGACATTGTCCTGTCCTCTGAAGATGTCATACAAATAGCCTGCTAAGAATCCAGGAATGTTCGTACTTTCACTTAGTGCCAACACTTTGCGACAATCTGGAACAATATTTCGTCATACTTTTTGAATACCCTTTATTGTAAAGGTTAATAACCGACTATAATAATCCAAATACAGCGAAAGTTACATCATAAAGACACCCACCCGATGATGTCACCATCATAGCTTTGCGATCAGCAACTAACTTATTTCGAATAACGGCTGAGGGAACGTTCTAACCAGATTTCGAGAACATCATGCAAGTTACTAATAGTTAGTTAGTTACTTACTAAACGGTCAGACACCGTGCAGCTAATATTAGCTATAGGGCAGCAGGTTTGAAGCGACATATTTACGTCATCAATGTAGTTTTTTTTAAATTATATCGTGCAAACTTGCAAGTGAAAGACATATTCCATTTATCTAATAGCAAATGCAATGATATCAGCTGTCGTGGCTTCCTGCAAGATTTTATCAGCGCATCCCTTACGTTTAATTGATCTACTCCGCCTTTTCTTTAAAATATAAACGTCTCGTTCTACCGTTTCCACACAATTTTCGAGAGTCGTGGCGTCAGTCTGGTGGCTGTTACTGTCGGCAGTTATTTCTACAGTTAGCGTTTTCCTTAAACATTCTTCTGTGTCCACTTTCGGGCTCTAAACAAAAGTGCGAGATATGGATGGATTGGTCGCGTCCCGTCTGTCGTCATCCCGGGGGGACAAAAGGAATATTCCCAAATTAGTTTTCTTCTAGCACTCAAAGTTATCAAAGATGTCGATTTATGGCTGGCCAAAAGCAGAGATATCGGCACTGTCAGTCTATCACAATCTTGTATACAGGTCAGGGGCGTTGTTGATATCGACACGCAGTTGGTCAGCTGTTTCGTTAAGTAGCGTAGAACTGACATGACGGGTGCCCCAGAGAGCCTCACGTATGCTCTGTCTCTTCCGCAGATAGCAGATAAGACTGGATAAATAGTTTATGTAGTTCCGGTATGATCCTGACAAGCACCCTTCCTTGTCCGACCCATGTTCTTTCTTTCAAACCCATATAGTCGGTGTAAAGTTGATTGATCTTTGAAGTACATGTACCCATTAAGCTTGCATTGTGCTAGGTTTTGATACAGTGTGCGTCCTACCATCATCTCTAAGGCTATTTCAACATTCATGACTAAATACTGTTTACATTATTTAGTATAGTTCAAGCCTAGAGTCCACTCTAACATACTGGGATATGTATACAATACTATATTTGTAAGGGTTCACCCAGTCAAACCTAGCGCCCACTTTATATGAATGTATACAATAAGTTTTAAAAAGGGTTCACCCAGTCAAACCTAGCGCCCACTTTATGTATATACAATAAGTTGTTTGTAAGGATTCACCCAGTCAAACCTAGCGCCCACTTTATGTATATACAATAATATGTTTGTAAGGATTCACTCAGTCAAACCTATCGAACACTTTCTAATCTAACAAACAGCGATCTTCGATAAGTTTTTTTGTAATAATTCACCGAGAACGTATTACGATTGCATAGCTTCCAGCATTACAAGTTTTAGAAACTGCTCTAAATGATCAATTAAGCAAGACCGTGCATTCAAAATCTGTTTTTAAATTTATGAAGTAGGTTATACATTTGTTTTTAAAGTAAAGGAATTTAAATTGCCGATTAATATTGTCTTAAAAATGACATTGCACCCCGCTAATAATATTTTATTTTTATGATCTGATCTACATTGCAATATAAATAGAATTGTTCTTGTGAATTTGTTGTGCTTATTTGAATCAAGATGCTATGCAGTGAGGACTCAGTGGTCTCGAGGAAAGGATTCCGCCTCGGGTACCGAAGGTCGCGTGTTCGAATCACGGTGGAGACCAGTATTTTTTCATGTGGATCTTCTTGTAAAAATTGCCCCGATCTCTGGGTAGTGAGATCGTGTCCCGTGTTCAGTGTCGAGCACGTCAAAATTGCTTTGGCAGTCCGAAATCGAAAAGAGTAGGCTTAACAGCCGTTGCCCGGAAAAAATTCAATTAAAAAGTCAACCCAAGCTATTTGAACCTTCCCCAGGTGGTTTGTTAAGAGGAACTATAGATGGCGCTTAACTGGCTGCTGGGCTACTTAGCTTTAAGTGTTTCAGTCTATTAAGATGGACTCGCTCATCGGTTTAAAAAAAAAAAAGACACTCCAAGAAACTGGTTGTATACAGACTCTGTAGAGTCTTCTAAACCAGTATAAAGACGTTACGTTTAGTTAAGTTATGAGCTGTAGGTGACAGTGATCTATTGCTGACTGTTAGCATCAGGGCAAGTGACCCAGAGCTGTCACGGCCCTCCTCCACCTTGACGCGGCGATCCCGGACAACAGGCGGAAACAGAGCAGACTGGCTAAAGAGAAGGGATCGAACAGGGAAGGCTAACCTAGTACCCAAAAATGACATGCTGAAGCCGGATGTGTTGGACCCAAAGGTGCAAATATCGCAGTCAAGCTGTAGACTACGACACAACGCATTTCGTTTTCCGGACTACATCCATTTACTTGCAAAGCCCTTTTCATGGGTCAGTAGTAGAGTTTAACAACTATGAAGAAACAGCAGAAAAAGAGGAGGAGGAAGAAGAAGTTGTCCTTATAAGTATTCTTCAAACCAAAAGTGTGTTCTCTCTGATCCTCTTTCATTTATTACATTTATTATGACGGTAGAGCAGCATAATACTTCAAACAACAGATAATCAAGAGACCGCTCATGTGTAGCTAACTAGTTGTTCAAGCCAAAGATCATGTCAGAAAATAGAAGTGGATAAAAATAAGATGACTAATGGAGAAAGAAGGGATTGAAATGTTATACCGACAAAGAAACCCTGTTTGCCCCAACCATAAATCCGCCACTGAATGTGCGTAGCTTCTTAACCAAAATATATTTGTTGCGTTCAACTAACCCTCAGACCTCGCGGACTGACACGCGCGTGTGAGGCCAAGACTTGTTGGGACTTGAGCCACTTTCTCAACAAGGCTGGCTAACAATAAGTTCAGGACTAGAGTGACTGCCTGGCACTTAACACCACATCCGAGTGTCTAAGGTCTAGCGAAGACTTTGACAATAAACGCAAGGGGTTAGGGAAAGATCCAATTTTGCTGGGACTGTTGGAAATTTGGAAAGTGCTGTGATTTTGGCAGTAAGAAGGGAAACTATGCTAGAGATAACGGATGCGGAGAAATTATATAATCTTGAGTTACGGTACTGATATCATTGGGCAACATATAAATTGCCTTTGGAATGGAAAAAGTCAATCTTTACTAAATTATTAGTCTTGAACATGAAAAGGACAATAGCATTTGTCATGTGCCATTTCTTTTAGATAAATATTTTGATGTATAAATGACTCAGTCTGGAATTAGTACTTAGGGTCAGGAAAGAGATGGCCGATGACAACCTTAGATACATCAGCACGGGCCAGCATGACTGAGAGTGGGAGATTTCAGGAGGCATTCGATCGTTCACTGGTCACTTTGTGATCAAACTACACCACGGTAATGAGAAACTGGTTGTCTTCAAACTCTGCAGTCTTCTGGGGGTCCCTGCAGTAGAAAAGTAACGCTCTTATCTCTCAAAGCGATGAAAAGGTAGGCAATCGAATCCGGCAATTTTTCAAACAGCCCCTAGTTTCAAAAGAAGTAGGACCAATGTTCTGCATCCTGAGTTGCCTCCAGTCATCTTGACGTATGTCTTGCAAACTGGTTTAAGGTAGCTCAGGACCAGAGAGTGAGGTTGATGAACAACGCAGTTGCTTCCTCACTATAATCCAAATACAGCGCAAGTTACATCATCAAGACAAAACCATCAAATAATGTCAACATTGCTTGGAAAGGGCATATAACTGGCTAACAGGTTAACTAATTAACTAGCTAACTAACTAATTAATAGATACTAACTAACTAACTAGCTAATAACTAGTTAAATAACTAATTACTAGAAAACTAACTAACTGGCTAACTTATTAACTAACTAAATAACTAACCAGCTAACTAACTAGTTAATTAACTAGTTAACTAACTAGCTAACTCACAACTAACTAGCTAAATAACTTGATAACTAACTAACTAGCTAAGTAAGTAACTAGTTAACTTACCAACTAACTAGCTAATTAACTAACTAACACGCTAACTAACTAACTTGTTAACTAACGATTGTACAAAAAACTAGTTTAACTAACTAGATAACTAACTAACAAGCTAACTAACTAGCTAACTCCCAACTAACTAACTGATAAACTTCTTCTTCTTCTTCTGCGTACACAGTCAGACAGTAACCATTATTTTCTCGAAAAAAGCGGCGGTCATCCTGAGACTCTCGCCACTGCCATAGAGCTTGTCTTGCAGTTCCACTGGCAATGGCCACATCTACTCTCTCTGATCCTCGTATGTCGGGCAGTTCTGCAGCAGATGTTCAGTGGTCATTTTACCAGTACCGCACGGGCATTCGTCGGTACACCCTATCTTCAATTTGTTGAATAGGTGGTACCTCAGTCTGTTGTGGCCAGTGCGAAGTCTGAAGACAACGACCTGCTCTCTTCGGTTCAACTGGTAATAGGCATCGTTTTTGGTGTAACCAGTATGTTCGGTTTCCCATTTGGTCATGTATCTGGCTTTGATAAGCCGTTTTGACTCTTCGTACGTCATACTGGTATCTGTTTGTGGTAGCCTTGCACCTTCTTTTGCCAGTCTGTCTGCCTCCTCGTTGCCTTGGATGTTGCAGTGTGACGGAACCCACTGTACCACTACCCTTTTTGGTGCGGACTGCTGGCACAGTTTGCAGAGTGCTGCTCTTAAGTCATTAAGCTCAGTGTTTTTCTGGCTTTTTAGCGCTGTGACTACTTCGAGAGCATCTGTCAGCAGGACTATATGGCTCTCATTTTCACTGTGTGTTACCATTTCTTCCACTGCCGCCCTCAGTGCCTCTGCCTCTGCTCTGAAATTGCTTGTGTACTTACCAGTAGCGAATGACAGTGTTATTTTTCTGCCATTTGATAGGTTCAGGAATGCTCCTGCCCCTCCGTTCTGTGTAGTGTTTGTTACAGAACCGTCGGTATATGCATGGGTCCAGTCCATGCTTGGGTAGCTTTTCGTTATGAAGCTTAGGGTAGTGTCTCTCCTTTCTTTTTCACTCTGGCAGTTTTTGTTTGCAATACCTGGTATATTTTCTACCACCTCTGGAAATATATCCTGCCTCCAAGTAGGTTTTCGTACAGTAGTGATGGGTTTTGGTGTTGTTAGTGCGTTTATGGGATCTTCGTGCATCTTTGCTTTGGCTATTTCTGCAAAGTTTCTCCGCTTTAGTTTACCATTTCCCAAATTGTTTAGTCTCTGGTACATTGGATGGTCCGTCAGTCTTCTGAGTTTCTCTGACTGCAGCTGGGCTCTGCAGTCTCTTCTATCGGTCATGGATTGCAGTTTTGTAATCTTTTCAAGTTCTACAATTGGCGTTGACTTCATGCCACCTGTTATAATTCTCATGGCTTGGTTTTGAAGTTTGTTAACTTTATCGAAGTTCGCCTTCGCTGCGGTTGTCCATGCCGCAATGCCATACTCGAGAACTGGTCTCACTCTTCCAGTGTACAGTTTCTTTAGTATGCCTTCGTCTGCTCCCCAGCTTGTGCCAGCAAGTTTCCTCATGATCGCCATTCTTTCTCTGGCTTTCATTCGGTTTCTCTCAATCTGACTTTTCCATGTCATGCGCCGATCAAATGTGACTCCCAGATAGGTTGGGTTGTCGTTTGGCTGCAGGATTTTGCCATTTAGCCTGAATTTGGTACTTTGGGGTTTTAATGAGAGCGAGAATATTGTGCACGTGGTTTTCTCCTCGTTTATTTTGACCAGCCATGAGTTCGCCCATTCTTCCAGCGATGTTAGGGCCGTCTGCATCCGATTTCTTGCTATGGTGAGATTCTTTTCAGAGGTCCACATAGCCAGATCGTCTGCAAACATTGAGCTATGGACTCTTCTTGGTATATTCTCTGTAATATCGTTTATATATACCAGGAAGAGTGTGGGTGACAATACTCCCCCTTGGGGTACTCCCTGCTCGAGTGTCACCTTTTTGCTCATCTGCCCTTGTACTTGGACTCTGGCCGTTCTTTGTTTGAGGTAGTGGTTGATCCACTTGTACATCTTCCCACAGACATCACTTCTTCTTAGCTTGACTCTAAGTCCATCCATCCAGACTTTGTCAAATGCCTTTTCCAGATCCACCCAAACAGCTACTGTGTGTTTCTGTGCCTGGTAGGCATCTTCTATCTCCTGGGCTATGAGGATGACCTGGTCCTCAGTGGATCTGTGCTGTCTAAAGCCGGCTTGCTGTGGAATTGGTATTCGTTTTTCTTCCAGATGCCACATCAGTCTGGTGTTTATCATCCGTTCCATCAGCTTGCCGACACAGCTCAGTAGGCTTATGGGCCTGTATCCATTTGGATCTGTTTTGTCCTTTCCTGTTTTTGGTACTGGTACCAGTATTGTATCTTTCCATGCCTGGGGTACAATACCCCTTTTCCAGCTTTGGTTCAGGACTGATAGTAGTTTTTTCTTCGCTGTTTGGCCCAGCCCCATCAGCATTTCGTTTGTTATCCCGTCTTTTCCGGGAGATTTCCTTTTCTTTAGTGTTCTCATAGCCTCTTCCATTTCGCGCATTGTTAGTTTGGCCATCATGTGCTCTTCAGGAGCCGTATTTATGTTTTCGTGTCCCTTTAGCTCTTCGCTAATGTCTGTATGCTTATCTGCAGGGACCTCGATGTGGTTTGCTCTGGCATAGTGATCGACAAAGGCGTTTGCGGCTTTCTTACCTGTGATCAAGTTCTCGCCCTGCTTGATAGTAATTTGTTTATTTGACGGGGTTTCGTCGTTTATGGCTCTGACTAGCTTCCATAGCTTGTTCCCTTCTTTGTCCAGGTTTAAACTTTCCGTTTTATTTTTCCAACTTTCTCTTGCTGTTTGCTTGAGAGTGTGTTTGTACTTCGCCGCGGCGGCTTTGAGGGCGATGTTTGCCTCCATGGATTTTTCTCGTTCTGCCATGTTCCTAGCATTTGTTACTGCATCTTCCACTTTCTGTAACTCATCATTCCAGTAGGGCATATAGTTTTTCCTAGCTCCTCTTGGGATGGTTTCAGTGGCGGCTTGCATTATTGCCTTGCTTAGGCTCTCTACCATGGGCTTCATTTTGGTGTTTCGTGTGTTGATGGTTTCACACAGCCCATCTGTCAGGATTGCAAATCTGTCCCAGTCGGCTCGTTTGTAATTCCAACGTGGGAGCGGTTTTGTTTCCTGTGGGCCTACTTCCATGTCAATGGTTAGCCTGATCGGCCTGTGGTCGCTACCTGCCAGTTGGTTTAGCACCTGGCGGTCTATTTTATAGTGTATGTCCTGTGTGGAGAAGGCCAAATCTGGAGTCGAGGTGGTATGCCATGTTCTTGAATAGAAGCTAGGGCTATCCTCCGGCCTATTGATTAGGGAGAGATTTGCATCTATCTCCCAATCTTCCACTTCGTCACCTCTGCTGTCTGTGTCAGAGTATCCCCATCTCTCCGAGTGGCTGTTGAAATCTCCAACTACTATGCAGTTGGAGTCTCTGACCTCCATACTCGAGAGCGATAGGTCTCTGTTTGGTGGTCCGTACAGATTGAAAATGCGGAGCTTCGTCTCTTGAGCCATTATGTCAACTCCTACAATTTCTGCTTGTCCGGTGTGATTGACAGGTACCGCGCTACTCGGTATGCTGTTTCTGGTCAGTATCAGGACCCCTCCTTTGTGGCCTTCTCTATCTAGACGGAAGGTCTGGTATCCTCTGATTGAGAATTTATGGTTATTGTTGAGGTGCGTTTCCTGGATACATGCCACGTCAATCTTACCTTCATGCAGGTGGTGTGTTAGGGAAAGTTTTTTGTTAATGACTCCCTCCGCATTCCACTGTAGTATTTTGAGGGTCTTGAGGTTTTGGCCAATAGACGTTACCCCATAGCCATGTGCCTTGACTCCACGACACATGGGTGGGTGACCACCAGTAGTCAAGGGTGGGCCCCTTCGAGGCGTGGGGCCCGGCGCTATCGCTGCCTGGCGGGTCTCCTCAGGATGAGCGCCATACGTTTTTCGAATAGGTTGTGCTGCCATCATACTGTGATTTACGTTGCACTGTTTTGTTAGGCTTGCGGCCCCGTGCATCCGATTTCAACAGGCGTTTCTGTAGGGATGCCCTCCTTAGTCTTTGGCTGTCCCCAGCCTATCTGCAAGGCAGCAGTTGTTTACGATCAGAGTTTTCTCTCCTATGGAAGTTGTCTTACCAGACTTTCGAGTCTTCACTACTCGTACTGATAAACTAACTAGCTAGCTAACTAATTAACAACTAACTAACTTACTGAAGTAACCATTTATCACTGCTTTATTTATGTAAGTCTGAGCTGTCACCCAACAAAACAGAGCCCTTACGCTGCTCCATGTCACTAAGCTCTTAGATGATATTACACAAAAGAACTAGCAAATTTCTGGATCCCCCAAAAGAGACCATTGCCTGACTAATTAACAGTATGTATTACATGTGTTATTACCCCAAGGGTACCTAAATCCAAAAAGTGCACACGAATTAAGGATAATTCAAGACAATTAATTTGACATGTAAAGATGATTTAAAGTCGAGGTCGTATTGAGGAAGATCGCCAACTGTACAAGAGAATCCGTCATCAGCTCAAGGACTGCTAGCGTGAGGGCCAGCGAACCAGAGCTGCAAAGACCCTTCTACACCTCCACGCGGTGATCCTGGATAACAGACTGCAGCAGGGCAGACTGGCTAAGGAGAAGGGATCGAAGAGGGAATGCTAATCCGGTACTAAAAAAATGTTTGCTGAAGTCGGATGTGTTGGACCGAAAGCTGCAAATATCGCAGTCAAGCTGTAAACTACGACCCAACGCATTCCGTTCTCTGGACTACATTCTGCTACTTAAGCCCTTTCAGGGTTTGGTAGCAGGAGATTGAGAACGAACGAAGCCAAGCTCAAGGACAACTCTAAGCTACATCGAAAGCAGCGACTTGGCAAACGGCTGCAGCCATGAGCAGACTATTAAAGTGTCGTAAACACGATGCAGCAGACGAGAGGCGTTCTTGAAGCACTTAAAAAGGATGA
The DNA here is from genome assembly GCA_036924085.1 of Ariolimax columbianus. NCBI lineage: Eukaryota > Metazoa > Mollusca > Gastropoda > Stylommatophora > Arionidae > Ariolimax > Ariolimax columbianus. The sequence goes on from JAVGWX010000016.1 coordinate 70,505,607, forward strand.
ATAACACCACCGCAACGAAGTATGGAAGGAGGAGATGTGGAGGCAAAAATACACTCAATCTAGTATTTACCGCAGAGGAAAATGTGAATGAAAACATTACCGTTGAGGAACTGTTTAGCTCAAGCGACCATGAGATCATCCTTTGGAATCTTATTGCAAGGACTGAAGAAAACATAAGTACACGAACATTCGACTACTCTAAGACATATGTCACGAACATTCGACTACTCTAAGACATATGTCACGAACATTCGACTACTCTAAGACATATGTCACGAACATTCGACTACTCTAAGACATATGTCACGAACATTCGACTACTCTAAGACATATGTCACGAACATTCGACTACTCTAAGACATATGTCACGAACATTAGACTACTCTAAGACATATGTCACGAACATTCGACTACTCTAAGACATATGTCACGAACATTCGACTACTCTAAGACATATGTCACGAACATTCGACTACTCTAAGACATATGTCACGAACATTCGACTACTCTAAGACATATGTCACGAACATTCGACTACTCTAAGACATATGTCACGAACATTCGACTACTCTAAGACATATGTCACGAACATTAGACTACTCTAAGACATATGTCACGAACATTCGACTACTCTAAGACATATGTCACGAACATTCGACTACTCTAAGACATATGTCACGAACATTCGACTACTCTAAGACATATGTCACGAACATTCGACTACTCTAAGACATATGTCACGAACATTCGACTACTCTAAGACATATGTCACGAACATTCGACTACTCTAAGACATATGTCACGAACATTCGACTACTCTAAGACATATGTCACGAACATTCGACTACTCTAAGACATATGTCACGAACATTCGACTACTCTAAGACATATGTCACGAACATTCGACTACTCTAAGACATATGTCACGAACATTCGACTACTCTAAGACATATGTCACGAACATTCGACTACTCTAAGACATATGTCACGAACATTCGACTACTCTAAGACATATGTCACGAACATTCGACTACTCTAAGACATATGTCACGAACATTCGACTACTCTAAGACATATGTCACGAACATTCGACTACTCTAAGACATATGTCACGAACATTCGACTACTCTAAGACATATGTCACGAACATTCGACTACTCTAAGACATATGTCACGAACATTCGACTACTCTAAGACATATGTCACGAACATTCGACTACTCTAAGACATATGTCACGAACATTCGACTACTTTAAGACATATGTCACGAACATTTGACTACTCTAAGACATATGTCACGAACATTCGACTACTCTAAGACATATGTCACGAACATTCGACTACTCTAAGACATATGTCACGAACATTCGACTACTCTAAGACATATGTCACGAACATTCGATTACTCTAAGACATATGTCACGAACATTAGACTACTCTAAGACATATGTCACGAACATTCGACTACTCTAAGACATATGTCACGAACATTAGACTACTCTAAGACATATGTCACGAACATTCGACTACTCTAAGACATATGTCACGAACATTCGACTACTCTAAGACATATGTCACGAACATTCGACTACTCTAAGACATATGTCACGAACATTCGACTACTCTAAGACATATGTCACGAACATTCGACTACTCTAAGACATATGTCACGAACATTCGACTACTCTAAGACATATGTCACGAACATTCGACTACTCTAAGACATATGTCACGAACATTCGACTACTCTAAGACATATGTCACGAACATTCGACTACTCTAAGACATATGTCACGAACATTCGACTACTCTAAGACATATGTCACGAACATTCGACTACTCTAAGACATATGTCACGAAGATGAAAGAAGCAGCAAGCAACTAAATCTGGAAAGATATAGTCGGTGTAACAAATGTTGAACGAGAGTGGGAGAGTTTCAAAATACTCTAGGAAAGCTAAAAGAGGAATTTGGATTACTAGATTTGTAGTTAAATATAGAAGAGCTAATTATAAAGCATGGATAAAATATATAGAAACAGGTAATTTAAAAAAACATATTTAAAATATTTGGGAACGCAAAACATAGCTCAGAAAGTGATTTGAGCAGCAAAAGAAAGATTTGTTCATAATATTAAGAAAGGTCAAGATTAGATATTAGGAAATATTTTTTGTAGTCAGAGAGTGGTGAATGCTTAGAATGCATTGCCACATGAAATAGTGGAGGCAGGGTCAATTAATACATCCAAAAATAAATTGGATGCGCATAGTTTTTAGATCAAGAAAATGTAAAAGAAGCTGGTTGTATACAGACTCTGCAGCATTCTAAACCAGTATAAAGACGTAACGTTCAGTTCAATTAAGAATACAAATAGTATTACACTGACCTCTTTAATTAATTAACAACTGCAATCTTAAAAAGGCTGGTGATAACAGAGCAAGGACCTGCTGCAATGATTGAAATTAAGGAGATTCATTACGTCATCAAGCATTCAAAACCAGGCACAGCCCTATTATCAGATCGTAACAGAACGGATTACTGCCCAGGGGAATTATCAAAGATTCTTTTAAATCAACAAAAAAGAGTGACTCCGAACTTTCTTAGCATTACTGTCTCTTTGCCTACTACTTGTAATATACAAGATATTTGTTTGAGACAGAATTTGCCAACAGAATCGACAAATAACTCGACATATTTCAACCTCGGGAACAATCCCGATTCAGTAAAGGGTTCCCCACCTTCACACAATCGAGAGAGCCCGCGAACTGCGCATACCCTTATATCTTGCATTTATTGATTACGAAATAGCTTTTGACAGTATCAAAACAAATGCAGTGGTAGATGCACACAGAAATTAGTGCTTTTTCAAGAACTTCATTAAAAAAGTATTGAATCCGATAGCAAGAGGATTTGGACATGGTGACACAATCTCTCCAAAGTTATTTACAACAGCTCTCGAAGAGATCTTCCAACAGCAACACTGCATCGATAGAAAAATAGAAACAGATACCGAGAGTCTCGCACATTTACGATGTGTAGACAACATTGTGCTCATTAGTCGTGCCTTTGATGCGGACAAACGATCACTGGAGGACTTCATGAAATAAGCAGAGCTGCTGGCTTAAAAGTAACTCAACATATTTCAGACACAAAGCAGAACCAGATGCTGCAGCGGTCAGCGACCCATAGCTGACTGCTAGCGTCAGGGCCAGTGAACCATAGCTGCCAAGACTTTTCTACACCTCCACGTGGTGATCCTGGATAACAGGCTGCAGAAGGGCAGACTGGCTAAGGAGAAGAGATCGAAGAGGGAATGCTAACCCGGTACTCAAAAAATGCTTGCTGAAGTCGGGTGTGTTGGACCGAAAGCTGCAAATATCACAGCCAAGCTGTAAACTACGTCACAACGCATTCCGTTCCCTGGACTACATTCTGCTATTTAAGCCCTTTCAGGATTTGGTAGTGGGGGATTGAGAACGAACGAAGAAAAAAAAAGAAGAAGATCTCCAGAACCCAGTAAAGAAATTAAAACGAAGAGACCAGATTTTAATCTTCTGGCTGAGAATAGCTTATGTCCCTCTCAAGAGACATCTTAATAGAATTGACGCATTTCCAGGACCAAATTCCAGATTTTGTAAAGACCACGAGGGGTCAGTCGAGCGCCTCCTGAATTTATGCACAGGACTAACCTATCTGCGAAACCAGCTGCTCGCACTACACCCTACCACACACACACACCCATTACACATCACCACAACAATTAAGGAGGGCATGTGCTTTAGTCCGGCAGTCATTGTGCTGACAGTTTGACTATCACTTCCTTACTCCTATGTTTAATAATTATTTTTATCATACCTAACATTCCATTCGCCTTTTTCACTGCTACTTGAACTTGCTCATTCACCTTACCTGTATGATCTATTATAACCCTAGGTCCCTTTCCTTATCTATCTTTCTAATATTGTTCTCGCCCATTCTGTAATTATGTTCCATATTGGATCTACCCATGTGGATGACTGTACAGTTATCTACATTAAACTCCATTTGCCAGCTTACAGACCATTTTCGAATTTTATCTAAATCCGACCTAAATATATCCACTTCTGCTTTAGATGAGACACTACTGCATAATTTTGTGTCATCAGCAAATTTTGCAATCATGGCTATCAATGTCCAAATCGTTTACATATACCAAGAACACAATTGATCCCAAAACCGAGCCTTGTGGCACTCCACTTTTCACTTCACCCCAATCAGAGTACTCCTTATTTATTCACACCATCTGCCGTCTTTCCGTTAACTAATTTTCAATCCATTTGGCAACTTCGCCACCTTTTCCATGTGATTTTAACTTTCGAAATAATCATTGATGAGGTACTCTATCAAATGCCTTTGCAAAATCTAGATAAATAACATCCACTGGCTACCCTTCATCTATTATTTTAGTAACCTCCTCCATGAATTCTAAAAGATTTGTTAAGCATGATCTCCCTCTAGTAAACCCATGCTGACATTTCTGATTAGATTAAATTTGTGTAAATGCAGTACAATGTTTTCTTTGATTATTGACTCTAACAATTTACAGACTATGCTCGTTAAACTCACTGGTCTATAATTTGCTGGATTTGATTTTTTTGTCCTCTTTAGTGCATGTTAATTGCAGGGCGACCATCTTTTGACTCCAATAATGACGTCATGCTCTTCGTCTGCACGGTGATGGCACGTGCAGGACACTCTTGACTTTCTTAGTAACCATATTAACACGTAACAATACAAAGGTATGGTTTTTCTAATTTATATTAAACTTGTAATGTTTTCATTTGAAGCCCCTATCGTATACATGTGTGTGTGTGTGTGTGTATGTGTGTGTGTGTGCGTGCGTGCGTGCGTGCGTGCGTGTGTGTGTGTATATATATATATATATATATATATATGTATATATGTATAAATGTATTATCATATACGGCATTAACAACCTTTATGTATTTTGAGGGTAGGCCATAGTATACACCATGATGAAAATAGACTCAACGCATGATCCAAATGCGCATGTCACTAATTACATGTAAAATATATGATATAACAATTATCGAATGAAAGAAAATTGCTCTGAGGATCAGTAGAACGGCAGGGTCACTAATTATCAAGGCAAACATTTTCGAACGTCAGTGGGCACGGCAGTTCAAATATCTAGGGAGCGGTTTATCAGAAAATGGAAGTATTCATAGATGCACTGTGTCAGACCGCCTCCACTATGACGTCTTAACTGTGGCCACTTCTTAAACACCAGAACTTCAATCAATCCATATTTTCTAAGTGTCATACACGGCACATAACGCAGACACCAGTACTCTCCAGTTTGGTCGGTATGACGCCATTCTTTTCAGTTCGTGATGTTGTTCAAGCCCATAGTGGAGCTTTCTCTGGCGATTGTTTTTGGGAGAGTTTCTTTCGGTTTTTCACTTTTCCTGCTGCATAATGGTGAACATAAACGCTTACAGAGGAAGTCTGTTGCTGTCCATTCTAAGAACATGCCAGAAGTGTGTCCACCATTTCTTCTTGATGAGTGATGAAACAAATTGTGCATTGGAAACTTCTCTGTTTTGTTGGTTTTGAATTCCTCCCAGCCAATGTTCAACAGTTTTCAAAGACACTTATTCTTGAAAGCATTTACTCTGCTAAGAGTTTATTACCAGCATATCTATATTGCACAGTATAAATAACACTTCGTGTTATCTGTGTCAGAATTGGTAAGTTTCCTAGGCTCAAGAGTGGAAAATAAAAACATTAAAAAATATTTTTTTAAATAAAAACTGTCATACGACATGTTTTCCATTGCTGGGATAGTCGAGGAGTTTTGAAGACTGAGAACTACAGACCGCTTCACCACTGCTGTCGCCACGTCGTGTGCTGGCTATGTCTGTTTATTTTTTTTTTAACTACAACAACACGCATTCTGTTATCCTGACAACATTCTGCTACTTCAAAAGCCCTCTTCATCAATTGGTTGCAGGACTTAGAGAAAGAACGAAGAAGAAGAAGAAGATATTTCAAGACAGAAAATATGTTATTTCGGTTATCTCATGAGAACGCCGTCTGATCGATTCCTACTGCGAGCTTATAACATGGAGGTTAAGAATACACGACGCAAGAGAAATCTCTCAGGAAATGAAAAGATGACATTCGAGTAATCCTTCAGCGATACTGACTTGTAACTAGCGAAGTATCAAATTTGAGGAAAGAATGGCGACCAGCTTCTCACTGACGCTCACCGGCACAAGTAGATGGACAACTGAACTAAAGTGCACTGAGGACGGTATAATTGAATATTAAGAGAACGGCGATGTCGTAGAAGAACCCATCGCACAGTCCATTTTTTACTTCTCCTTCGACTTCTATTTTTGACTTCTCCAATTTGCCTAAAATACGTAGAGATGTCATCATGTTATCGATATGAATTAGCAAAGTTCGAGATTTCACTTCACATAGCTATCGACATGAATTAGCAAAGTTCGAGATTTCACTTCACCTAGCTATCTATATGAATTAGCAAATTTCCGAGATTTCACTTCACAAAGCTATCGATATGAATTATTACAGTTCGAGATTTCACTTCACAAAGCTATCGATATGAATTAGCATATTCTCTCTTTAACAAGGGCATTTAAAGTGTCAATCCCAATCTTGATTTCGGAAGGTATAGAAGGACTTTTAATGGTATGAGTTGATAGCTGAAGTATACACATCACAGCTCGAGGAGCTGGTATGTATCTACTGTCCTGGTCGTGATGGGGCTAGGGGAAATGTGTCTCGATCACATTTTGATGTTGTCTGTCCATCTGTACCTCTGTCATCATCTGGCTTTATTGCTTTTCACGTTTCTCCCCAATATAACCTTCAGCAGACTGTCATGTCTCTTGTCATGACAAAAATATGTTATTTTTCTGCTTTTTATTTCCTTTAGAAGTTTTTGCTACACCTGGAGCTGTTTACGAGCCTTATTATTTGTTTTCCTATCTTTCCAAGAAACACGTCAAAGTCTTCTGAATACTCACATTTCAAAGGCGTCAATACGTTTCTTCATTTTCTTGGCCAGAGTGCAATTTTCTATTCATATATTAAAACTGAATGCACATAATTAATGGTTCTCATTTTTAAGATCTGAGATATCTGCTTTCACAGAAGCGTATCTACCATGTTGTTAAATGTATTCTTTGTCATTATAATTCTCTTTATGATCTCGTTTTTGCATTTGCCGTCAGCTAAAATGAGTGAGCCTCGGTATACATAGCTTGCCACTTCCAGAATGTCCCCGGGTATGTGGATGGAAGCTTTTGAACACCATAACTTCAAGTCTTTTTATGTTGATTTCCAGCCCATATTGCTGACTTTTGCTGGTTATCTCATCCATTAAGTTCTGCAGATGTACTGGATCGTATACCATTAACACTGAATCATCAGCATATCTCATACTATTGATACTACGTCCTTCTACATTCAATCCAGGCAAGTCATCTATAACTTTGAAAATCTACTCTGTGCATACATCAAACAAGCATGAGGGGGGGGGGGGGGGAGCACACATCTCTGTCTAACCCCTTTGTGTTAGTTATACTAGATGACGCCTCCGCTTTAGATCTCAAACACACTGATTGATCCCAATATATGTTTGTGATACGTTTGATATCCTTACCGTCCAGACTGATATCATCCATACATCGTATTAGCTGTTCATGCTTTATGTTACGCACGCACGCACACACACACACACACACACACACACACAGACATACACTTTCTTACATTGTTCCGCATGTAACTGTACAACTGTAGGCTAGGCGAGCATAGTTGAGGAGGTCACGGTGACCTACATTATTCAATGCCGTTGACTTCGATGCAGCCGTCAACGCACGATGAGTTAGAACATAGTGTAATGAGCAAGTTAGTGAATTCCGAAGCAAGAATCCATTTCTTATATCATGGTCATTGAGTGAGTTTATGTCTTAAAAACCCTGTTCGAGAGGCGTAGCAGATTGAACGGCCAGTTCTACAATGTTGACTTCAGTGTCTGCAGACTCGCCTATTTCCGATAATAGAAGGCGAAACATTTTGTTTGATGGTATTAACACACAAAAAACAGGTTGCGCAATGATATAAACTATGCACCGAACTTATCCTAGTATAGATTACTCTTTGTGGCTTGTTTTTTATATAACATTTTGAATCCATATCCAGCAATAGTAGAAGATAGAACAGCACAAACAACCTGAATGAAAGAGTCAGGAGACTGTTAGACACTAGACTGGAAACCAAAATGTATATATGTATACATTAATGAACACCATTTTTAATGTTAAACCAAAGGACGCACATACAGTCACACCAACACACACACACACACACACACACACACACAAACGCACTCATTTATATACACAAACACTTACACGAAGACATCAACTGATTTTCATATCCTGTAGCTTTAAACATTCACATCATCATCATGTAGTATGCCTTGACAGAATGTCGCTCTTACCACATCCATTCGATGGGAATCTCGACCAGCAGACAATCTACCCGCCTGCTCCATGTTCATGTTTAGGGTGTCCTTGATGTCTCGACCAGCAGACAATCTACCCGCCTGCTCCATGTTTAGGGTGTCCTTCATGTCTCGACCAGCAGACAATCTACCCGCCTGCTCCATGTTTAGGGTGTCCTTGATGTCTCGATCAGCGGTCAGTCTACCCGCCTGCTCCATGTTCATGTTTATGGTGTCCTTGATATGTTGTATCCATCTACGCCTTTTTCGGCAACTGCCTCAACTTCCTGGAACAATGCCCTCCAGAACTGCTCTTCCCAGTCCGTTATGGGGCTTGAGGTGTCCGAGAAACCTCGACATGAGACATAATGTGGTTTAAAGACAATTCCCACATTCCCATAAACACTAATATTAACATGAACTCGCAACCTCAAACAGACACATACACACACACACACTTTAAAGGGAACAATCCATCGGTACTGACAACCATGTTGCGACTGCAACTACACAATCAATCAATTAATACAACGTTCACCGCAATCTTACATCGATTATGTAAACAATAATAAGGACAAATAATCCAGACTGGGTATGCCACGATTTATCTTCCCTTGTTAAACCAAAATTATATTAAGTTTGTGACGAAGTCTCTGCCTCTATTTTCCAATTTGGTCTACTCCATTAAACAATCTGTCTTTGTAGGCAATGTGATCAATGCGCGGCAATGACCGCCAGTGGCGAGGCACGGGTAAATAAAGTGATGGTATTAGGTTGGTTGTATAGACGCATTAAACAGATTGCAGTGATGTTATTAATGTTTCTTGAACACTAACGAACTACGAAAGCATTATTATTATTCAAATTTGTTTTTTAATGAACAAGAAATTACTTACTTGCGTATTTTATTCTTCTACTGATGCGGTAGAGCGCAGTGGTGAGCTGTCGGTCTCGTACTTGGTCCAGATGTGTTGCTGAGGCTGTTGGTGGTAGCTGTGGTCGAGGGTTAATGCACACGCCTCTCAAAGCAAAGAACGGAAACGGCTTAGTTCGATTCTCGCAGGTTTCAGGCGACCCCTGGTTTTGAAATGACGTTGGACCAGAGTGCCTGCATCCTGAATGACCTCCAGTCGTCTTGAATGATGTCTTGCCACTGTCCCAAGGTAGTTCGGAACCAGGGAGTGAGGTTGATGACCACTTGAACTTCTTTCACTCTATAATCCCAGCACAGCGAGAGTTGCATCGAGACAAAACTGTCTGATGAAGTCGCCATCACCACTCACGATAGGCAACTAAATGTGACCCCCATGCTGGTTTATGTTGTCTTTGATGTTGTCCATATATTTGCCTCGTGGTCTCCCCCTTGCTCTGAACTCTTATATCTGTTTCTTGTAAGTTTTCAATGGCAGGAGCTCTGCTTTCATTCTCATTGGATGCTAAAACCACTGTACTTGCTATCTTTGCATGTCAACATAAGAAGATGTTGTTTTCATATTTTGTTCTGATGAAGGCATATTTAATTGTTTAGTTTAGTCGAAGAATCAACGTCGTTGCACGTGGCATAACTGCTCCACTCTTCTCCATATTGTTGGAGGCTCCTCACAATGCTCAAACTCAGTAGCACCGGTGAGGGCGCTGTCTTAGATTAAATACTTTGGCGGTGCAGTGACCTTTTAATCCTCCTCTTTTCGATTTCCAATTTATGAGGGATTTTTGTGCGTGCGCGACACTACACACAGTCGTCCAATCGCTACTTCCCAGAGATCCAGGGAAATGCCATTAAGTCACTTCTGGTAACGATGATGACTTTTATCAGACATCTCATTTCACAGATTTCAATTTTCTTTTCACGTGATTTGGGCAGAGGCCATGTTTGCACAACAAGTGTCGCTTAAGTCAAGAGGTTTACGTACTCGCCCCTCACAGCGATGAACGGAAACGGTGGGTGATCAAATCCCGCAAGTTCCAAGCGACCCCTGGTGTCACGGGAGGTAAGACCAGAGTGCCTGCATCCTGTTATACGTGCAGTCGTCTCGGCCAATAGTCTTGCCACTGATTCATGGTAACTCGGGATAAGAGTGACATTGATGACCAGCGCATATCCTTCCCCACTATAACCAAAATACAGCGCACATCACATTATTAAGATAAGAGTGAGATTGATGACCAGCGCATATTCTTCCTCACTAAAATCCTCATACAGCTCACATCACATTATTAAGACAAAACCGTCTGGTGTTGTGGCCATCATCGATTCACGATGGGCATTAATAATATCTACATTTTTACAGTGATACCAAACAACTGGTCAGACAAAAGTGTTTTTTTCAGTTGCCATTTGCTTCAATGCCGATATTCTGGTGTAAGTTGGTAAGGTAACTGTACTTGCTCTTTGACATCTGGTTTCGATTTGTCTGTTCAATAGTCTTTCTCACTGAAAATGTGTGCATTACTTTGAGCATGTTGTCGTTAACATGTATTGCTTGAGAGTCTGTGATCTGCTGCTTGTAATAGTTTATGTCTTTGGTGTGCTAATCTTCATGTTGTATCTCGTCAAGTTGTATTTTGTTTGTATTATCTCAAAACAACCTACACACACACACGCACAATAAACTACAATAAAACGTAGATGGAGCGATTGGTCCGGGAGTTGTGAGTTTGTTTTGCATTAATACGGATCAAGATGTTGAGCAGTGCATGAGCTGCAGCGGTCAGTGACTAAAAGCTGAGTCCGAGCATCAAACCCAAAGAACCAGAGCCGAGCAGCGCAAGAGCTACAGCGGTCAGCGACTCAAAGCTGAGTCCGAGCATCAGGCCCAGAGAACCAGAGCCGAGCAGCGCAAGAGCTACAGCGGTCAGCGACTCAAAGCTGAGTCCAAGCATCAGGCCCAGAGAACCAGAGCCGAGCAGCGCAAGAGCTACAGCGGTCAGCGACTCAAAGCTGAGTCCGAGCATCAGGCCCAGAGAACCAGAGCCGAGCAGCGCAAGAGCTACAGCGGTCATCGACTCAAAGCTGAGTCCGAGCATCAGGACCAGAGAACCAGAGCTGCCAAGACCCTTCTACACCTCCACGCGGTGATCCTGGATAACAGGCTGCAATAAAGCGGACTGGCTAAGGAAAAGAGATCAAAGAGGGAAGGCTAACCCGGTACTCAAAAAATGCCTGCTGAAATCGAATCTATGGGATCGAGAGGCGCAAATATCGCAGTCAAGCTTTAAACGACACAGCGCATTCCATTCTCCGAACAATATTCTGCTACTTGCTAAATCCTATTCAGGACCTCTAAGTCGAAGTTTGAGAACGAATGACGATGAAGAAAAAGAAAAAGAGAAAGAAGAAGAAGAAGAACAACAAGAACAAAAAGAGGAAGAAGAAGAAATAGAATCATCTAACCAGGTTCAAATCACTTTGTTCTCAGTTGGACAGAATGGGCATATCGTAGGTATTTTCATGGAATGACATCTTCACCTTTTCGATCCAGCTGTGAAGGAATGTGAAAACAGGAGAGTCACCACGGGAGCCGCGCAGTTCGTGTTCAGTCGCCGACACTTACAGTAATGAAAGAGAATGAGTCCATATGCAGCTGCCATATGCAATAAAGTCATTTCTATGAGCCGTTTCCAGTATTCCGATGCACTGCTAAAGTGAAGGTTCTATGGCACTGCATTCTGGACAGTCTAGCACTGTTGTGAGTTGGAAATCGAAAGGAGGAGGCTTACAAGGCCTCTGCACCGCCATAATACTTAATCTACACGGGGTCTTCACCGGTGCTACGGAGTCGTGCATTGTGTTGAGATTCTCCAAAAATGTGGAGAAGAACGGAGCATTTATGTGTTAAACCACGTGCAATGACGTTGATTCTTCGACTAAACTAAACTAAACTAAATAGAATGGAAAATGCCTTCATCAGTTAAAAATATGAAAACAACATCCTCTTAAGTTGACATGCATAGACAGCAAGTACAGTGGTTTGAGCATCCAATGAGAATGAAGGCTCATGAAAGATTGTCGAAAGATTAGTTGCGCTACGTTAAAATAAAGCATATCTGAACATTTGCGAATACGTCCGGAACTGGCCCATGATTCCCCGCTCTGATATGTCATATTTTAGCATTTACATAATTAGATAGCTACCCACAGGACCAAGAGAACATTTGCATTTGATAGAGGTTGTATTATATAGAAGGATGTTTGGGGCCGGAGAGCATAAGTGAATGAGCTGACAGCAGCCAGCGACATAGCTGAATCCTTGCATCACTGTCTGCGACTCATAACTAGTTGCTTGCATAAGGGTCAGCGACTCATAGCTGGCTGCTTGCATCAGGGTCAGCGACTGATAACTGGCTGCTTGCATCAGGGTCAGCGACTGATAACTGGTTGCTTGCATCATGGTCGGCGAAACATAACTGGTTGCTTGCATCAGGATCAGCGACTCATAACTGGTTGCTTACATCAGGGTCAGCGACTCATAGCTGGCTGCTTGCATCAGGGTCTGTGACTCATAACTGGATTTTTGCATCAGGGTCTGTGACTCATAACTGGATTCTTGCATCAGGGTCAGCGACTCGTAGCTGGCTGCTTATATCACCTATCTTCAGTTTATTGAATAGGTGGTACCTCAGTCTGTTGTGGCCTGTGCGGAGTCTGAAGACCACGACCTGCTCTCTTCTGTTCAACTGGTAATGGGCATCATTTTTTGTGTAGCCAGTATGTTCTGTTTCCCATTTGGCCATGTATCTGGCCCTAATAAACCTTTTGGACTCTTCGTAGGTCGCACTAGAATCTGGTTGTGGTAGTCTTGCACCTTCTATTGCCAGTCTGTCTGCCTCCTCATTGCCTTGGATGCTTCAGTGGGATGGAACCCACTGTACAACTTCTCTTTTTGGTGCGGACTGCTCTGCCTGCATACATCCTTGTACCGAAGTAGTGGCCGGCTCCGAGACTTTTTCCCCAACTGTAATTCCCCATAGAGAAGATATTTTGGTATTCTGCCATCATCCATTCTCCGAGTGTTTCTCAGCCAGCGGAGCCTTCGAAGACTAAGCATGGAAAAAATTGTGTCAGTGCCTGTTCTCTCCAACACATCTACGTTGGTGATCTTGTCGTGCCACTCAACGCCCAGGATTCTGCGCAGGCACCTCATGTGATAGCTGTTTAGCCGCCTCTCCTGTTGCATGTAGGTAGACCATGTCTCACTGTCATAAAGATGGATGCTGAGAACACAGGCTCGGTAAACAAGTGTTTTCTCTAGAAGTTTTGATAATCGTCCATGATTCGTAGCCATATGCTGTCACATGAAAAACTCAGGCAATCAAGACCCACATTTGCCGTTTTGTTGGTGTTCTGCAAAATGTTTTCAGGTTGTTTAGCTTCTGCGTTGCCATGGTTAGTGTTCTTCTGATTTCTTGCGAGCAGTCGCCATTTTTGTAAATTCTGGAGTCCAGATATTAAAAATGTGTGACCGCATCTATTTCCTCACCACCTACTGTAAATTTATGTTGGCATCGTCTTTTGTCGGTGGTCATGGTCTTTATCTTGTTTATGTTTATATACAGGTTTTGATCTTTACTGAATCCATTTACGACTGAAAGTAGCTGTTCTTGCCCTTCTGCACTTTATGATAGTATCACTGTGTCGTCTGCCTATCGTAACTCTGTAATCTCGTAACCGCCAATCGTAAATGGATGAAACTTTCAATGCTCTCGTCTTCTCTAACGTTTCTCATGTTATATCCCGTATAGCTTTTATATAGATATGGTTCGTAGTACAAAAGTGAGTTAGACAGAGATGTATCTTCCGACCATATAGGATACATGCAAAACGAAAGAAACTCGTTCTCCTTGTGAGTCGAAGTAGCAGAGGGTACACGCACTAGAATCAAACCCCATATATGCTACACACATTAAAAAGTATAAACAACTCGTTTTGTTGTTGAGCAGAAGTAGTAGAGAAAACTTTTTAAGAGAAGATTGTGAAATCTGGAGGATATTCCAGAAAAAAACGTTTAGAGATCATGCTCAAGTCCTCAACCAGCAAGACAAATAGCGCGTATAATACAGGATGTGTTAGAGTACGTGTCTGTTTTAAACTCTGAAAACACAACGATAAAAGTAAATAAACACGCACAAGGGCATCATGGGATACAACTGGGTAAAATAAAAAGGACAACATGAGAAAAAGATACATAAATCCCCAGTAGCATTGAGCGTTGTATTGTCCTGTTGCACATATCTATATTTACTGTCGCCCCTGGCCAACTGAAACGAAATCCTTTCTCTTATGCTCATGCTTCGATCCATAAAATAAAAAATAAGATTGCTTGTACGTCAGTGCTGTAGAATCTAATCATATTTCCCTGTGTCAAATCTGCCGAGTTCCATACTGGACGGTAAAATTTGAAAGCAAATATGGATGTTAATCCTGGCCTTAACATCTCATTTCATTTCTTCATCTTTAAAAAAAATAATTAACTCTGCAGAAAGGTAAAACTGGGAACTTTTTCAATATCTTTTAATATGCCATAATAATTTAATATGTCGTGTGCACGTATTTAAACGCTGCAGACAGCGATTTTAACATAAAATCTCGGCCGTCAGACACGACAGAGACAGTTCCACTTTCTATTAGGTAACATATTATCAGTCCTGTTATCGATTCACACCATTTTTGTAACGACAACAAGATGGTCATTGATTTTCTCCACGACGCAAGCAGCAAACACTATTTCAGTGTTTTAATTAAATTTCAAGTTATTGAAGATGCATAGGGCAGTGTTTATTCTTAAAGATTGTTGCTTGATTGTTGAAAGTCTCCGGCTTGGATCTAAAATTATCTCCCACGTCATCATATTGCGATGTTCAAGCAGGAGTCTCAAGCACTTGATCTCTGGGTCAGATGCAACGCTCCAACATTAACCGTGTAGCCGGTCGACGTGTTTGGAATAACAATATTGGAAAACCTGAAATACTGGTCTTAGTAAAGGTTTTTGAAGAATATCTATATTTTTTGCAAAATGAAAATCAAATGTTTATAATATAATAATAATTCATTCATCAGCGTTAATGAAGACCGCCAACATCATCCCATGACATACTGCATTCTTAAGTGTGTGAGTTCGCTCATGACCGATCAAGTCAATGCGAGCCTTAAAAGTTCTCTGACACGACTGGCAAAACAGATCGCACGTACCACTGGTATTCTCTCTGACCTAAACTTCCTGGGCTGCGTCTTCCTGGGCTGCATCTTCCTGGGCTGCGTCTTCCTGGGCTGCGTCTTCCTGGGCTGCGTCTTCCTGGTCTGCGTCTTCCTGGTCTGCGTCTTCCTGCTCTGCGTCTTCCTGGTCTGCGTCTTCCTGGGCTGCGTCTTCCTGGGCTGCGTCTTCCTGATGCTGCGTCTTCCTGGGCTGCCTGAACAGGGAGGTTCTCGTTGATTTCAAAGCCATTTGTGACCGCATTATTCCAGGTTTAACGATTTCGATCCAGGTTTTCCCCGGTATTAATGTCTATTTGACAGCACTTAAGAGACTCCTTCAGACCGTCCTTGAAACACTTTTTAGGAGGTCGCTGTGATTGTTCTCCTTCACTCAGTTCACGATACAGGACCCTCTTTGGAAGTATTTTGCTTGACAATCGAGTTGGGTTTTTTTTTAAGTGCATGAATACCAGGCATGTTGGCTCTGGATAGCACTTAATTATCGGTGATATGGTCCTGTCACTATGCGTCTCAGACACGTCATGTGGAAATGATTAAACGTCCTGACGATACCAGCGTAGACGGTCCAGCTCTCATCCGCTTAGAGCTGGGTGACGAGAATCGCGGCACGGTAGACGCTAACACACTGTTGAGCACATTCTATCAAAAGCTGTGCTGGCCTTTGCTATTCTTTGGCAGATCATGAGCAGTCATCATTGATTTCGACAGCCTGCTTCCGATGTAGATACATTTTTCAAACGCTTGTAATGTTTGTCCCCTCACTGTAACTACTGGCTGTTTTATACGATGTGCGTGGTGCTAGTTGATGCATGATGTCGGTTTCCTTTGTGCCAATGGTCAAGCCAAAGTTGCCACAAACAGCAGAGAACCGGTCCATTTCCAAATGCATACACTGTTCCGAGCTACTTTTCAGAGCACAGTCATCCGTGAACACGAGTTCGCTTACCCTGTCTCCCATTACCTTGGCCTTCGCCTTTAGTCTGGGGAGATTAGATAGGCCATCATCCATGCGTAACTTTATTGGTAAGGCCGTACTCGTTGTCCTTGAAAGTATCCGTCAGCATAGCTGAAACAAATCATGCTGGACAGGGTCTAGACAAGTACACATACCTTCTCCACGCCGTTGTTGATCTCGAATGATGTAGAGGTCTCTCTGCTGTCATGTGCACGCGCGCATGCCCTCGTGGAGCTGTTTCACCACGGTTACAAATTTGCCAGGACAACCGAATTTATTTGGACATAATCTGCCTACATGCCATCTCTGCTAACCGTATCAAATGCTTATGCGAGGTCAATGAACGTAGTATACAGATCACGGTTTTGTTCTCGACTCTTCTCCTGTATCTGACGAGCTGCAAATATCATGTCTCCAGTTCCTCGACCAGCCCTAAATCCACACTGACTTTCCGGGAGGTGATGGCCTAGCTCAAGTACCTCGACCAGCTCTGAATTCACACTGACTTTCCGGGAGGTGATGGTCTAGCTCAAGTACCTCGACCAGCTCTAAATCCACACTGACTTTCCGGGAGGTGATGGTCTAGCTCAAGTACCTCGACCAGCTCTGAATCCACACTGGATTTCCGGGAGGTGATGATCTAACTCAAGATGTTTGTTCAGACGATTGAGCAGCATGCGCTCGAGGATCTTGTCGGCATTAGACAGCATCGAAATGCCGTGGTGATTGTCACACTCCTGACGATTAACTTTTCTTTCGTAGTTTGGACTATCGAAGCATTCTTCATTTCTTGTGGAATTAATCCTACAGCCCAGACGGAGCTTTCTGTGGAGGCATGTTCCCGCTGCTGTGAATATCTCAGCTGTTGTTTCATAAGCTCCAGGGGCTTTTCCATGAGAAAATTGTGATAGTAAACGAAAAAGTATTGATTTAATGTTATCGCATATTGATTTAATGTTATCGCATTTTGATTTAATGTTATCGCATATTGATTTAAAGATACCAGGACAGATGACAAATTTCAATCTTCTACTTCTGGCTCCCTGCTAAGCAAAGGCCTGCCCCTGTAGATTCCTACTATTCTTTGGCGTCCGTTCTGAGAAGGACGTTGTGCTACAGTTTACAGCGAGGCTGCTATATCTACCCTTTTGGACTGATACATCATATTTCAACTGCCCTTTATGGGGCCCTAGTTTGCCATTTACTGCGATCCATATTCACTTAGCCCCACTGCACTAGTGTAGCTTGTTTTCAGCATCACGGCTTAGGCACAGAATACGCTCTTGGTGAGCGCTGGTTCGCTGCCCGTGATGCAAGCAGCCAAAGAGATGTCGCTAGTTGCTGTTAGCTCATTCACTGTGCATGATGCGAAAGAAGACTAACGTCTGGTCAGGCAAAATATACTGGACATGACCTTCGCCTTGCTTGTTTTCATGCCAGCCTGGCTAACAAGGTAAGGGATCGGCGGGATCCCTGTAGTAGTGAGCGACACGCAGATGCAACAAAGCCTAGCACAACCGCCAGGAGAACCATGGTCCGCCTTGATCGACACGCTCGGGATGTGAGAAAATTTATGACGCCTTTTTTTAGTGGGCACAAAAGAAAAAGCCTATTCATTGTGGGCATTGAACAACAGCAACAATGTTATGCATGACGTCAGAGCTAAAGCACAGTGCGTCTCTTACAGTGGTTGTTTCTTTAACAGTTTATTGCGTATAAAGATGTTGATAGTCCCATGCACACTCGCTGGATTCAGTCTGGATGAAGCAATACATTGTAATTAATAGTTCAATATCCTGAGGAGCAGTCTTAAAGTCAAAGAAATCCACGTTTCGACTAATCTGTCTTTAGCATGTACTTATTCAGGTTTAACTGTGCCCCATAACGGCTTTTTGGAACCCATCAAAGATGTCATTGAAATACTGTCTTCGCAAAGAGCTTGGTTTACTACACATTTACTTCATTCTAAAATTGGGACCTCTAACTTATTCCGACCCTCAGTGTCATTATAGTTTGAGAGAAGTGCGTTGGAGTTACCTGACTGGTAAATGAGTTATCTGGCTGGTATATGAGTTACCTGACTGGTATATGAGTTCCTGACTGGTATATGAGTTACCTGACTGGTATATGAGTTATCTGACTGGTATATGAGTTACCGTCCTGGTATATGAGTTATCTGACTGGTATATGAGTTACCTGACTGGTATATGAGTTACCTGACTGGTATATGAGTTACGACTGGTATATGAGTTACCTGACTGGTATATGAGTTGCCTGACTGGTATATGAGTTATCTGACTGGTATATGAGTTACCGTCCTGGTATATGAGTTATCTGACTGGTATATGAGTTACCGTCCTGGTATATGAGTTATCTGACTGGTATATGAGTTACCGTCCTGGTATATGAGTTACCTGACTGGTATATGAGTTACGACTGGTATATGAGTTACCTGACTGGTATATGAGTTACCTGACTGGTATATGAGTTCCTGACTGGTATATGAGTTATCTGACTGGTATATGAGTTACCGTCCTGGTATATGAGTTATCTGACTGGTATATGAGTTACCGTCCTGGTATATGAGTTACCTGACTGGTATATGAGTTACCGTCCTGGTATATGAGTTATCTGGCTGGTATATGAGTTACCTGACTGGTATATGAGTTCCTGACTGGTATATGAGTTATCTGACTGGTATATGAGTTACCGTCCTGGTATATGAGTTATCTGACTGGTATATGAGTTACCGTCCTGGTATATGAGTTACCTGACTGGTATATGAGTTACCGTCCTGGTATATGAGTTATCTGACTGGTATATGAGTTACCGTCCTGGTATATGTGCATGTCTGGTGTCTAGATTATGAAAAAAATGTCCCGGAGCAAATATTGCAGTGAAGAGGTCAAACATTAGAGACCTGGCTGTCTATTTATTATGCAAGGCAGCTTGGGACCAGAGAGTGAGGTTGATGTTCAGCTCATGTTCCTCTGCGCTGTTATCCAAGTACAACGCAAGTTATATCATCATGACAACAACTAAACCATCTGATGATATCGCAATCAGCGCTTGCAATGGACAGTTAACTTCTCAACATACACATCACATTTTACTCAACCTCAACCCGGCTGGTATGCTGTATGCGAGGAAGGCAACAACATTGCGTATGCATCCCGAGCCTCTGCTCTCGATTATTTGTCATAAATAGCAGTGGAAATGGTTGTCTGAGAGCTTGAATTCAGCTTTAAAATGATTACAGCAGATACAATACTGAGTCATCAGTAGCAGCACTTGCTTGCCTGCGCAACTGCAAATGACTACGTGACATGCAGTAAGCGAGATCAACGCAACGTGAATTTAAACTACTTTCCAACCCAGACACAGTTGAGACGGTGCACATCATCATGTCGCATGCCCTTCGCAGAACGTCGCTCATATCACATCCCGTCTGAAAGAAACTGGATCTCTGGCCAAATCTCCAGCCTGCTTCAGAGTCATGCCTAAGCATTTCTTGACCTATTGCGTGTTACCTTCTTGGTTTACCTCTGCTTCTCTTAGCAGCCACCTTACCTTCCATTATCTCAAGACCGTTGTGTCTTTTGATGTGTCCAAAGTATTTCAGTTGTCTGTCCATCATAGAATTTATTAACCTGTTCTCCTCTATGTCCAACTCTTGTCGAATGTCTACATTATTTCTTTTTTTTTCGGTCCATGGTATTCAGAGGACATTTCTATAACATTTCGAATCGAAGGACTCGATTTATTTCCTCTTCATCTAGCACCTATCACAGTGAAGTGAAATCAACCTGGCTTTATAATGTCCATTTTCGTATGCCTAATTTATATTTTCAATTAAAGGTTTAATGTATTTTAATTTGTTATCTTTAAGCTGCAGTCGATAATTTTGATTATTTCGCAGTCTACATCAGAATATTCAAATTCTCCAACTTGTTTTTTTTTTAACATCCGAAGACAGCATGTCCCATATTGTGTTTTGGCCTTTCGCCAATCAATGACCGACAGAAGAGACTGCAGAGCCCAGCAGCAAGCAGAAAAACTAGGAAGACTGACAGACCATCCAATGTCTCAGAGACTAAATAGATTTGGAAATGGGAAACTAAAGCGGAGAAACTTTGCAGAAATAGCCAAAGCAAAGATGCACGAAGACCCTATGAACACTGTAACAATACCAAAGCCCATCTCTACTGTACGCAAACCTACCTGGAAGCAGCATATCATTCCGGAGGTGGTAAAAAATATACCAGGTATTGGAAACAAGAACAGCCAGACTGAAAAAGAAAGAAGAGACATAACCCTGAGGTACATAACGAAAAACCACCCAAGCATGGACTGGACCCATGCATACACCGACGGTTCTGTAACAAACACAACACAGAACGGAGGGGCAGAGGTATTCCTGAGCTTAACAAATGGTAGAAAAATAACTCTGTCAGTGGCAACTGGAAAATTCTAAAGCAATTTCAGAACGGAGGCAGAGTCACTGAGGGCTGCAAGAGAAGCAATGCTGACAGGTGAAAGCAATGAAAGCCAGATAGTCCTGTTTACAGATGACCTGGCCGTAGTCACAGCACTGAAAAGCCAGAAAAATACTGAACTTAATGATTTAAAAGCAGTACTCTGTCAATGCCAGCAGTCCGCACCAAAAAGAGTAGTGGTACAGTGGGTTCCATCCCACTGTAACATGCAAGGCAACGAGGAGGCAGACAGACTGACAAAAGAAGACTACCACAACCAGATTCTAGTGTGACCTACGAAGAGTCCAAAAGGCTTTTTAGGGCCAGATACATGGCCAAATGGGAAACAGAACATACTGGCTACACAAAAAATGATGCCTATTACCAGTTGAACAGAAGAGAGCAGATCGTGGTCTTCAGACTCCACATAGGCCACAACAGACTGAGGTACCACCTATTCAATAAACTGTGGTACCGGGAAAATGACCGCTGAACATCTGCTGCAAGACTCCCCGACATACGAGGACCAGAGAAAGCACATGTGGCCATCACCAGTGGCAACACTAGACAAGCTCTATGGCAGTGTCGACAGCCTCAGTATGACCGCTGCTTTTTTCGAAAAAATACAGGTTGACGTTTCAGAGCGTATGAAGAAGAAGAAGAAGAAGAACATAGAAGAGAACTGGTGTTTTAATTCCATCATGGCCAGAGAATTGAAATACGTTTGTCCCATTAAGAGACACAGCAGTCTTTAGAGGACAGTAACGGAAGGTATCGTAACGGACAACAAGCAGAGGTAGACCGAGAAGATGATGCCACCAAGATATCCAGGAATACGTGGGTATGACTGGCGGAGGCTGGAGACTTCTCCAGGGAACGAGTTTCTTTCTGACGGTCTGTAATGGGAGCGACGTTCTACAAAGTACATCCTGCATGAAGATAATGATTATATATATGAATATGTGTATCTCTGAAGACGCCATAACTAGTGAACGGACAGACATATCGAGCTCATATTTCCACTGGACATGCTATGCCCGATGTGAAGATCATTTGTATTTCAAGTTGGCCTGTCTTTTCCTTCACGAAATATGGGCATGTGATTATATGTATATATATATTGGTTACCAGCAAATACAAAACAGTGATGACCTTAAGATCCAATTGGCTTGGAAAAATAGCGCAGGTGTTAGTTACCATGTGACCATTAAATGTGTCGACGTAAAAGTTTGCGGGAAGCTGATTCTGAATTGTTGAGTCTTTATTTTCGACCTCAACATGAAAGTATTTTAGTGTCGCTTCAAGACAACAATTTTAATATAACGTAAAACAAACTTATAATGGAATCTGACAAGTACAGAGGAAAGGGTGATTGCGAGATGGGCGTTAGTCTGTGGCATAGATTAGGAATGAAAATAAAGGCAGACTGAGAAGGGGAAAAATGGGCGAAGTAATGTGTGGAATTAGCGATGAAGAGATGACGAGTTAGAGGGTAGGCTTCATAGTGTAGTTGGGATGAACAGGTTGTAACTTCTTTCATTAGGAACGTCTGGAATCTCACCTCGTAACAATCATCAGGGAGGTTGTGGCAGTAAGTGATATAGAAGATGATCATGATAAATAGAAGATACATGTTCACTGTAATGATACAGTACGATGATACAGTGGAATGATACTATGTGATGGTACAGTGTAATGATACTTTGTGATGGTATAGTGTAATGATAATATGTGATGGTACAGAGGTATTGATACTATGTGATGTTCAGTGTAATGATACTATGTGATGGTACAGTGTAATGATATTATGTGATGGTACAGTGTAATGGTACTATGTGATGGTACAGTGTAATGATACAGGGATACAATGTGAGGAAAGTGATGTTGATAACCTATATGAAAATAAATAGATGGAGGCTTCTTAGTCGACTTCTACAAGGGCAATGGCCCTGTTCAGGTCCCAGCTCTGGTATGATCTGGATGATGGAGGAGGATTGCCTGCCTAGCGGGCTAGGCTCAAGCAGCTTATTACTCCACTGCGCTGGGTAAGTGTCGCGGAGGGTGGTTAACCGATGTGCAAATCCATCAAAATAGACTCAAACACTAGAGCAAAGTAGACCCGCGGACTGTTAGGGGCCATATATGCTAAACAAACCACATAAACATGACCGGTGTTATGCCTTGTGACACAGTTGGTCGCCTCTTGTGACATGCTCTTTATGGGGCAATGGAGCTATTCTTGCCATTCACAAAGACCCCGCCGGACCACTCGGTTAGATAGAGACTTAATATAGGTTTATAAGATAATTAACGGAAAGAATAAATTACACTATAATAAATTGTGTTCAAAGTACAACCACCTAAAAGAACAAGGAGGCATATCTACAAATTAAAAAAAGAAAGGTCTAGATTTGAAATTAGGAAATATTGTTCTAGTTATAGGGTGGTGAATGCTTGGAATGCATTGTAACGGGAAGTAGTGGGAGTTAGAAAAATGTATGCATTTAACAGCAAGGTAATGTAAATGAAAGTGGTTGCATACAGACTCTGCAGTATTCTAAACCACTATAGAGAAGTTATGTTAAGTTAAGAGACGACAGTTGCAATATAGGCATCTTAGTCTAGCGACGGAGGTTCTTCTTCTTCTTCTTCTTCTTCTTCTTCGTACGCAGTCAGACAGTAACCATTATTTTTCGAAAAAAGCAGCGGTCATCCTGAGGCTGTCGCCCCTGCCATAGAGCTTGTCTTGCAGTTCCACTGGTGATGGCCACATCTGCTCTCTCTGATCCTCGTATGTCGGGCAGTTCTGAAGCAGATGTTCAGCGGTCATTTTACCAGTACCGCACGGGCATTCGTCGGTACCACCTATCTTCAATTTGTTGAATAGGTGGTACCTCAGTCTATTGTGGCCAGTGCGAAGTCTGAAGACAACGACCTGCTCTCTTCGGTTCAACTGGTAATAGGCATCGTTTTTGGTGTAACCAGTATGTTCGGTTTCCCATTTGGTCATGTATCTGGCTTTGATAAGCCGTTTTGACTCTTCGTACGTCGACGGAGGTTCGTACCTGGTGAGATTTATAAACGTTAATAGCTTTCTGATGAAAGAAATCAAGCCTGCACACTGCTCGGCATCTGTGGAGTACATGTGCGTGTTTTCCCCAGGACAATAAATCCCACTGAAAGAGTATAGCCGCGGCAAAACGGTTGCAGTGGTATGCTATTCAATATGTTTGTGATTGTGGCTGTATTGATGGTTAAGTCTGTGAGGACTAATGGCAGAGTGATTATACTCTATAATGATTATTTCTAAAAGATGATAACTTTTATATCAATAACTAAGATTATTCAAGCATTAATGGCAGCATTAAAAACGATCCTGATATTTTGATGACATGGCAGGGAATACCAAAAACAAAGAAGATAAAAGTTTTGCAATCTAACATAATTATTTAGGACAGTAAGAATAGGAATATAGTCATTTTTGGTGAGGTTAGATGTGAATAGAGAGACAGACACACAGACAGGCAAGCAAGCACACAGGCAGCCAACCAGCCACCCAGTCACTCAGCCATCAAGCCAGCCAGCCAGACAAAGTCCGTCACCCACCCGTTACCCGAATCAACCCACTCACCCGAAAACACAACCATAATTACTCACCACGTCCCCCTCACCCACAAGCCCATTCCCGCAAGCACGCATGCACGCACACACGCACATTACACCTACCTATCGACCTGCCTGCCCGCCCGCCCGCCCACACTTGATAATTTGACTATAAGACGACAATTGAACTCGATATGTGCACGGAGAGGTGATCACTGGATCTGAAAGTAATCGATGACATGTTACATTATTTTGATAAGTTGATTACTAATGTATATGGCAGTTCGTCGACACGTCAATATAGTAACTGGACTGAGACATGATACGTGAATATGGTAGTTGGACTGAGACACGATTCATGAATATAGTAGCTAGACTGAGACACGATACATGAATATAGTAGCTAGACTGAGACACGATTCATGAATATAGTAACTGGACTGAGACACGATACATGAATATGGTAGCTAGACTGAGACACGATACATGAATATAGTAGCTGAACTGAGACACGATACATGAATATAGTAGCTGGACTGAGACACGATACATGAATATAGTAGCTAGACTGAGACACGATACATGAATATAGTAGCTAGACTGAGACACGATACATGAATATAGTAGCTAGACTGAGACACGATACATGAATATAGTAGCTAGACTGAGACACGATACATGAATATAGTAGCTAGACTGAGACACGATACATGAATATAGTAGCTAGACTGAGACACGATACATGAATATAGTAGCTAGACTGAGACACGATACATAAATATAGTAGCTGAACTGAGACACGATTCATGAATATAGTAGCTGAACTGAGACACGATTCATGAATATAGTAACTGGACTGAGACACGATACATGAATATAGTAGCTAGACTGAGACACGATACATGAATATAGTAGCTGGACTGTGAGACAATAACAGAATATCATGAATTGACGATGGAAATTTTTTTTTATTACATTAATGCAATATTAAAATCTTTCACTTAGCATACAAAAAACCTCTAACTCAGAATAAACCAAAATCAACTGATTGCTGGTCATTTCATAATGGCAACCGGATATGTCTGATTTCAATGATATACACAATGAAATGCGTACTGTCATTGTCTGCTACGATTTCATTTCGGAAACAACCGTTTCTTTATATTGCTCAAATGAAATAACCATTATCTTCTTATTTTTTCGAATCCACAGATTCGTTTTGTTATTCCCAATTTTTTTTGGGTAATTGTTTCTAGAGTAAAGATCCGGTTATCAAGTCAGTATGCATTTTGAAAATATGGGGAAAGGCCAATATTTTTCTTGACCAACGGCACACTAGGGGTGATGTGGTCAACATCACGCTGGCCGCCTTGACCAACGGCACACTAAGGGTGATGTGGTCAACATCACGCTGGCCGCCTTGACCAACGGCACACTAGGGGTGATGTGGCCAACATCACGCTGGCCGCCTTGACCAACGGCACACTAAGGGTGATGTGGTCAACATCACGCTGGCCGCCTTGACCAACGGCACACTAGGGGTGATGTGGCCAACATCACGCTGGCCGCCTTGACCAACGGCACACTAGGGGTGATGTGGTCAACATCACGCTGGCCGCTTGACTTTCTCCCATTATTCTGGCATCCAATTCTGGCGGCTGGGTTGACCCCAGTAGCCAACCATTTTGCGATCGGAACAAATCCACATGGATACCTTAGTGCCATCATCTTCTCGGTCTACCCCTGCTTCTTTTGCCTGGCACCATACCTTCCATCAGTGTTCTCTCAAGACCGTAGTGTCTCCTGATGTGTCCAAAGTGTTTCAACTTTCCAAACTAGTTCTCTTCTATGTTCAACTCTTGCCGAATGTTTATATTTGTCTATTTCTCAGTCCATGGTATTCTGACAATCTTTCTGTAACATTTTGACTCGAAAGACTCGATTCGTATTCATGAAGTTTTGGTAATCGTCAATGATTCGCAGCCATATACTGCCACAGAAAAAACACAGGCTCTCAAGACTTTTTGTTGTTGTCGTTGTGTTAGTGTTTTTTTTCCAGGTTGTTTAGCCTCTGCTTTGCCATGGCTAGTCTCCTTCTTATTTAGTTGGCGAAGTCTCCATTTTTGTCAAGGTGGAAATGGTTCATCTGCAATTATTCAAGATTAGCTGGAGAGGGTCAAATCACAGAAGCTGTGGATGGCTACAGGTTCTTCTTGAGCTGGCTTGAGAGCGCATAATGGCACTGGGCATGTTGTTGATTTACCATCAGACCTCATCTTGTTCGTGAACTTGTTAGATCCCTTCATGGTATCAATGACCGGATGATGACTCCCCAACTCTTACCTGGGCACGGAGTGCCACACTGATCACACACCACACCCCATGAGTCAGAAAGCCTGTAGCCCCCCCCCCCCCCTTCTTCATTGCTATGTAAACTGTCCGGTAACAATCAGTGAACTAACTGTAGCACCCATGCTCAAATTGTTATCAACGACAGGCTCGCTATCCCACCCAGTACAGATGAGGTCGAGAAAGCAGTCAACCTAATTTCCAGTGACAAGGCCCCTGGGTCTGACGCAATTCCTACTGAAGTTTACAAAGCAGGTGACCCGAGCTGCTACAGAAGTTTACATATCTCTTTCGCTCAATTTATGAAGGCATGCCATATACCATAGGAACTGAAACATTCAACCACCTGGACACTCCAAGATCATAGTCTGTACATTTCTAAGTGTATCCTCAACCTGGTTGGTAGTCTCTAGGCTGCTGTTTCTAATCTTCGTAAAAATATGTTATCTGCTATTTCTATTACTTTTACGTAATATGGTTTCTAGATCTACATTTATTACGATTTTTACATGTGAAATTTCATTTTAACAGACTGCAGGAGCGTACTCCAAACCCTAAACCAAATAAACTCTCACATTAAATAAAATATAGCATCGGGTTGCTGTCCCAAAAACATATTTAGTCCAACGCAATGAAAGTATCCTCGCCTTCTGTATTGTAGTTATTCCATATGTATCCGTGGCAAATGTTTTGTCTATTACTACCAAGATAAATGAAGAAGCTAACGTAGTGAAGAGGGCGTCACACAACACAATCTGAGCATCAGTAGTTGCATGTCTTATCAAAATCTGCGTTTTAGCATAGCAGTCCATGTGATCGAGCGGCAAGACACTCGACTCTTACAATGATGAACGGAAAGGGCGGACAATTGAATTCTGCAAGTTTCAAGCGGCCTTTGGTCTCAGTGTGGAGGTGGGGCCAGAGTGCCTGCATCCTGAAGAATCTACACTTTTTTTTTTTTTTGCGTACGCCTTATTTCTCTATTCTCCTAGGCGGTGTGCTTTGCACTGTGGGTTGTATTTTCCGCCTGTCGGCCCAGTGCATCCGACTTCAGCATTCATTTTATGTTAGGGTCTGCTTCCTCCTGCATTTTCTAAGGGTTTGCTTCCCCGGGGTAACGCCCGGTGCTGTGATGGGGATCGAACCCAGCACCATCGAATTGTGAGCCGTGTCACTTATCCACTAGCCACGCCGTCACCTCCAGTGTTATTGACCTATTAACTTATGGTCCAAGGTAACTCGGGGCAAGAGAGTGAGGTTGATGACCAACGCATTTTCTTCCTCACTATTATCCCAACATAGTGCAAGTAACATCATCCAAACAAAAACGTCTGATCATGTAGCCATCATCGTTTGCGATGGACAACAAACTTATTTTCAGACCTGATCTAGAACAAACACATCAAGCCAACTTATTTCCAGACCTGATCTAGAACAAACACATCAAGCCAACTTATTTTCTGACCTGATCTAGAACAAACACATCAAGCCAACTTATTTTCAGACCTGATCTAGAACAAACACATCAAGCCAACTTATTTTCAGACCTGATCTAGAACAAACTCATCAAGCCAACTTATTTTCAGACCTGATCTAGAACAAACACATCAAGGCAACATATTTTCAGATCTGATCTAAGACAACACATTTAGCCAACTTATTTTACTTTGGAGCTGACCACTAGTATTGAAACAAAAAACCAAGTTCCTCTGTCAAAATCCATATAGTTCAGTCGTTGCTAGTTGTTACTGTCGACTTAATAATTCCGTCAAAGGCTCATAAACTTGATCTCCATGCCTAACCCGACTAACCATATTTTCTTTCCTAAGAACAAGTGTGGTGTGAAGCTTCAGAGTCACTGCATTGTGCGAGGGGACGGCGTGGCCTAGTGGTTAAGTGGCACGGCTGACAACCCGAAGGAGCTGGGTTCGATCCCTATCACAGCACCGGCTGTTACCCCGATGAAGCAAACCCTTAGAAAATGCAGGAGGATGCAGGCCCATAAAAATATTCATGTTGAAGTCGGATGCACTGGGCCGACAGGCGCAAAATAAAAACCACAGTGCAACGCACACCGCCTTGGGGATTGAAGAAGTAAGGCCTTTGCATTGTGCCTGAGGAACTTCCAGAGTGAATCGCTAACATGTCAAAGGCCTATTTCACGAAACCGATATAAGTAATTGGCTCAATACAAATAATCAATACATTGAAATTAGAACTCATCAGGTGTTACATACATTCAACGTAATTATACTGAGTAGAAACATGGACTACAAACACGCAGTTGGAAAACAAAATTGAGCCCTTTGAAATATGGTTTTAAAGAAGAATGTGTCGCATTTCGTGGAAAGAGAAACAAACAAATAGTTATGTTCTGACGAGAGTAGGCATGGGTAGAGAAATTTTGACAGACATTTAAAATAGGCAAGTCAAATATTTTGGTCATATAAAAAAAGACACAATATTTTTGGAAAACAATAGCGAATGGGAAAGTTGAAGGTAGGCGGGTAAGAGGGGGACAACGATATAAGTGTGAGAGCAACAACAAAGGATGAACTAAGTCTGGCAGAGTGTGCCGTCAAGACATAAGACAGAGGATATTGGGACTCCATTGCAGACAATCTTCGATGCGGAGACGGTACCATTCTTCTTCTTCTGCGTACACAGTCAGACAGTAACCATTATTTTCTCGAAAAAAGCGGCGGTCATCCTGAGACTCTCGCCACTACCATAGAGCTTGTCTTGCAGTTCCACTGGCAATGGCCACATCTGCTCTCTCTGATCCTCGTATGTCGGGCAGTTCTGCAGCAGATGTTCAGTGGTCATTTTACCAGTACCGCACGGGCATTCGTCGGTACACCCTATCTTCAGTCTGTTGTGGCCAGTGCGAAGTCTGAAGACAACGACCTGCTCTCTTCGGTTCAACTGGTAATAGGCATCGTTTTTGGTGTAACCAGTATGTTCGGTTTCCCATTTGGTCATGTATCTGGCTTTGATAAGCCGTTTTGACTCTTCGTACGTCATACTGGTATCTGTTTGTGGTAGCCTTGCACCTTCTTTTGCCAGTCTGTCTGCCTCCTCGTTGCCTTGGATGTTGCAGTGTGACGGAACCCACTGTACCACTACCCTTTTTGGTGCGGGTTGCTGGCACAGTTTGCAGAGTGCTGCTCTTAAGTCATTAAGCTCAGTGTTTTTCTGGCTTTTTAGCGCTGTGACTACTTCGAGAGCATCTGTCAGCAGGACTATATGGCTCTCATTTTCACTGTGTGTTACCATTTCTTCCACTGCCGCCCTCAGTGCCTCTGCCTCTGCTCTGAAATTGCTTGTGTACTTACCAGTAGCGAATGACAGTGTTATTTTTCTGCCATTTGGTAGGTTCAGGAATGCTCCTGCCCCTCCGTTCTGTGTAGTGTTTGTTACAGAACCGTCAGTGTATGCATGGGTCCAGTCCATGCTTGGGTAGCTTTTCGTTATGAAGCTTAGGGTAGTGTCTCTCCTTTCTTTTTCACTCTGGCAGTTTTTGTTTGCAATACCTGGTATATTTTCTACCACCTCTGGAAATATATCCTGCCTCCAAGTAGGTTTTCGTACAGCAGTGATGGGTTTTGGTGTTGTTAGTGCGTTTATGGGATCTTCGTGCGTCTTTGCTTTGGCTATTTCTGCAAAGTTTCTCCGCTTTAGTTTCCCATTTCCCAAATTGTTTAGTCTCTGGTACATTGGATGGTCCGTCAGTCTTCTGAGTTTCTCTGACTGCAGCTGGGCTCTGCAGTCTCTTCTATCGGTCATGGATTGCAGTTTTGTAATCTTTTCAAGTTCTACAATTGGCGTTGACTTCATGCCACCTGTTATAATTCTCATGGCTTGGTTTTGAAGTTTGTTAACTTTATCGAAGTTCGCCTTCGCTGCGGTTGTCCATGCCGCAATGCCATACTCGAGAACTGGTCTCACTCTTCCAGTGTACAGTTTCTTTAGTATGCCTTCGTCTGCTCCCCAGCTTGTGCCAGCAAGTTTCCTCATGATCGCCATTCTTTCTCTGGCTTTCATTCGGTTTCTCTCAATCTGACTTTTCCATGTCATGCGCCGATCAAATGTGACTCCCAGATAGGTTGGGTTGTCGTTTGGCTGCAGGATTTTGCCATTTAGACTTAATTTGGTACTTTGGGGTTTTAATGAGAGCGAGAATATTGTGCACGTGGTTTTCTCCTCGTTTATTTTGACCAGCCATGAGTTCGCCCACTCTTCCAGCGATGTTAGGGCCGTCTGCATCCGATTTCTTGCTATGGTGAGATTCTTTTCAGAGGTCCACATAGCCAGATCGTCTGCAAACATTGAGCTATGGACTCTTCTTGGTATATTCTCTGTAATATCGTTTATATATACCAGGAAGAGTGTGGGTGACAATACTCCCCCTTGGGGTACTCCCTGCTCGAGTGTCACCTTTTTGCTCATCTGCCCTTGTACTTGGACTCTGGCCGTTCTTTGTTTGAGGTAGTGGTTGATCCACTTGTACATCTTCCCACAGACATCACTTCTTCTTAGCTTGACTCTAAGTCCATCCTTCCAGACTTTGTCAAATGCCTTTTCCAGATCCACCCAAACAGCTACTGTGTGTTTCTGTGCCTGGTAGGCATCTTCTATCTCCTGGGCTATGAGGATGACCTGGTCCTCAGTGGATCTGTGCTGTCTAAAGCCGGCTTGCTGTGGAATTAGTATTCGTTTTGGAGACGGTACTTGAATTGAATGAGTTACATTCCACACAATTACGCGTGTTGTAGCTGTCTGGTATGAATGGGATCTGTTGTGTCGAAAGCGTGCCTGTTTCGTCTTACAGCTTTTCAATCTCTCTAGAATGATCATGTTCAATATTTTCTCAGGGGCAGATAATCTTCTCAGTGACATACAATCTTCTCATTGACAGATAATTTTCTCAGTGACAGACAATTTTCTCAGTGACAGACAATTTTCTCAGGGACATACAATTTTCTCAGTGACAGACAATTTTCTCAGGGGTAGACAATCTCATCATCCTTGTGTTATGAATGTTTTATTGACAAAGAAGCTAAGGTGCTTGCCTCTCGAAGCATAATAACCTAGCACACGGCCTGCTAGCAGTACGGTCTATTCTACCAAACTGTTTATGGGTGGTTCACTCTGTTGCAGTTTGAAGAAAACTGCTGCGATTAAGCGAACTAATAGCTTAACCACACCAAGGTTGAAACATTAAACAATGAAATATCTATTACATTCTCCCCACCATCAATATCTGTAAGCGACTACAGTACGCTGTCAACTCACTTCATTCCATGTACGTTCCTGCGCAACTTGCTCTGTCAACTAAATTGGCCTCCGAATGTATCTGTCTTCCCCATCAGTTTTGTTTATGTATGTGTTTTGCTGCTTATAGAATCTTTCATTTCGTTAAATACTAAACACATTTCATCATTTCGGGGTGTCGATATGCTAAGGGAGACAACTCAGAAAAAGGCCCTCCAGTCTGGCCCGCCTGTGACGAGAGTATGTTGGCTACGACGCAGATATCGGGACAAATTAGGACACACACATCGGATCTCGTACTGACGTATTTCCTACGAGCCACAACCAGGAGGAAATGTAATCAGGTCCCTAGTCTCGACCGAAACCTCTACTAAGTAAATGGTCGGGAATCCAGGTATTATAATGGTTAATACATGTAAGGGTCAGCAGCAAGTCCTTGCTTTAAAAAAAGGCTAATGCAAAGCCTGATATGATTCAAAGAAAATGTCACAAGGACGTGATAGTCAAACAATAGAAATCTTCGATGAGACCTAAATTGGAGTAATGTGTTCAGACGGATATAGACAGGATATTGACATGATAGAAAGGATACAAGGAAAAGTTACACAAATGATCTTGGGATTTCAGAATTATAGTTATGAGAAGAGACTTAAAAAAAATGAACTGAAGTGTCTAGAACAGAGA